>LZPO01087211.1:5092-24750 GCA_001675575.1 Neotoma lepida | reverse complement strand
ACCAACATTATGCATTTTTGTTAATTATATTGGTTAAAGTAACAGCCAGTGGCTGCCAAATATCAGATACATCATATACATATTTTTATACAGAATCTGGACAACACAACATTACACATCAGAGAGAGAGAGAGAGAGAGAGAGAGAGAGAGAGAGAGAGAGAGAGAGGGGGGAAGAGAGAGGAAGAGAGAGAGAAAGAGAGGAGAAGAGATAATTTGTTCCTTTGTGGATTTGTTGCTGTTCAGTAAAAAAATAAAGTAAAATGAGAAGCAATGCTAAGAAGGAAAACGCGTCAACAGTTAGGAACACACAGGGAGAATCGCTAACCCGAATACAGGAGGCAAAGAGTTCGTATTTAGGTCTGTGTCTAGAATGTTCCTCACTAAGAAACGAAAGAGAACAACAGGTATATTGATTTGGAAAAGCAGGGAGGTGGCGATAACATCATGCTGTCTTTTGCCCAGCACGTTTCCAGCAGGAAGGAAAAAAAAAATAATCACNAATCAATTCCAAAAGTTTCATATTTTTAAAAATGTCCTCCCTTGCCCAGGAAGCTGAGTGATGCAGGAGTGGGGGCCGCTCAGTCGAGAGAGTCCCTGGCAAAGGTTGGGCCCNAACCATNGGCCTTGGATTTGTTGGAGATTCGAGCTGTTGTGGGAACTCACACAATGGGATGCGATGTGGCTTGCTCCTCTAGGCAAGGTCTCCCTGGCACCAGAGCAGGGGTGCCTCCATGGTAAGTGCTACTAGCCAGGCCCCAGTCCTGCACCCTTAAACTTTTGATGTCAACACAATCTTAAGACTTCAACCTGGAAAGAAAACAAGGCCTTAAACACAAGCTATGGAAGCTCTGCCGTGGTTATGGTTAGATACAAAAATGTGAAAATCCAGATGTAATCAAAAATACAAAATCAGTTTCAATAGGATTTGCTTTTTTTTTTTTAAATTCCATTACAGTGCAAGGGTTTTCAAATTACAGTAAAAGTTATGTGTCTGCTTACAGTAACTAGAATAAGTAGCTGATTTTGTTCTAGAATCAGAGGTCCCTGATAAGTGAGAATGCACCAATCGAAATCAACTCAGAAAAACAGATGGCGGGCTTAACAGAGACAGGGCACTGCAATTGCCCCTTCCAATGCTAGGAACGAGAGAAGGGTGGTGTTTTGCACAATTCGCCAGCACGAGGTGCCTACTTACTCAAAACTGATAACAATTTCAACGAGAACATAACTAGAAAACTGGGGCTGAAGGGTGGAGGGTCCTGAGGGAGTCCCCGCATCATTGAGCTTTCCCCACAATACTTAGAAAACACAATGCTTTAGCCTGAGCCTCTGGGCCAGATTGAGTTGTGCTTCAGTTACTGTTCCAGGCTGTTGGGAGAGAGGATGATGCCACCTACTGAACAGAAAGAAAACAACAGAAGCAAGCAGGGAAGTTGGGGGTGGGGGCCCAGAAGCCTCCATTTGCCCATTGNCAAGACAGTGCCTCTCAGAGTCTCATGTAGCCGAAGGAAAAAAGATGTCAAGAATCTAGAAGGATCTCTGAGAATGGGTGCCCCACCTTCTGCGCCTCACGTTGGGGCAAGAGACTGGNAATGAGGAAGCTGGCTAAAAGAAGTGACCAGGTCCATGGTGGGACATGAAGAGAAACAAAGGGCCTGTGGAACACTTGCCTCTTGAGACTTGCAGCATCAGGAGTATGGATTGTGTTAGGAGGTTAATGAGCCACTGGGGAGTCACCCTCTCTGTGACCAAAAGGAAGGGCAAACATTTGGCACAGGGCACAGANAGCAGCAGGCCAGAAGCTTGCAGAAGCCACATACCCTGCCTGTTGGTCTTTGGCCTTCTTCATGAAGCCCCCTGGAGTCCAAATCTAAGAAAGCCACACTGCCCCATTTGGTGAACCTTGGGGCTGAATTTAAAGGAGGCTATTTTAGCACAAGAAGTGTTTTGGGTACANGATTAGCTAGACCCGTGTAGGATGTGGAGAGCACTGTGTCCTGTCTCTGAACTGTGGCTGTCAGTATAATCTATTGGTTTCCTCCTAGTGACCTGTGTAAGCGAGCAGATCTTCTACTCATGTTTACAGCCAAGGAAAGAAAGAAGCCTCCGCCCCTCTGCACCATCAGGAAGTCTTTGACACTGAGTAAGAATTGGTGATGTGAGGCTAGTACTCTGTGATTTGGTTAAAATCTGGCCATTGAAGGAAGCATGGGCTGCCTCTAAAACATGTAGTACATTCCTTAATTTTGGCAAAAGGGGGCTTCCACTCCTCTCTTTAGCCAGAAGTGACCTACCTCCAAATCTGTCTGACTTAGCTTTCCCAGAGTTAGTCACCAGGCCACAGCCCACTCTACTAAAGTAGTCACCTTGGAAATGCTCTGTGCTTCCAGCCCAGTCTGAGCCACAGCATAGCCCACAGTGTGGTCCTTCGCACATTGCCTTGGGTGNCTCTAGAGTGACTGGCCCCTCCCAGACAGCTGATGTCTATACTTTGCTGACCATGGACCTTCCTGCCAATGGAGGACTCTAAAAAGCTGGTTTGCCTTAATAGCTTTTACAGATACTATAGTCTTCAATAAATCCCCAGAGTTCTGCACAGACAGCAAAGCCTCCTCTCTCCAAATGATGCATCATTTAAGGATTTGTGATCACAGATGTGTTCACACGAGGAAAGGGACAGAATGAAACTAGAGGATGGGATGATAGGGAATGCAACCTAAAAGCTAAAAATCATACCCAGGACAAGTCTGTATGGGTCATTCTTGGTACCATTATGGAGTTGTCCCTGGCTTGAAAGACATTCCCCTGAATGATGCTTCTAGAACTGACACTTTTGGTACTGGCATGGTGACAAGGTAGCTGCTGCATTACTAACTCTTGGTGTGGTTTGCATATCACCAAACTGACACTGGAGTCTAGGGTGGTTTCTTACTTCATTGTAGTTTTGTGACCTCAGGCAGATCAGCCCTTTGACTTTCAGCCTCATCACACTGGGTGTGAAACCATTTAATTCATAGTTATTGGAGGCAAAGCATACAACAGGCATTCAGGAAATGCCATGGGCAGCCTCCTTTGTTTCTCTTAAACACATCTCATCTTCCCATTCCATGAAGCTTTATGACTTTGTATATGCAAAGCACATGTTTAGTGACACACTCATCTATTTCAAGTGGCTTTTAGAAGACAATAAGATTTGTGGGGTTCCTTTGTGCTTGGCATTGTTTGGTTTGCTCATTAATTTCTGAACTTCTAATATGGCTGACTCCCAGCTTAGGACCCATAACACTCAGGTCTTCTTTCACACTTAAACCATTTTTGACATAATTAATAAAACAGGGATTGGGAAAAGCAAAGGTGTTTTGTTGTTGTTTGTTTTTCCTAGCAAAATGAGTGTTTTGGGCATGTTAGTGCAATGAGCAATTGGCTTCATTTTTTTCCTTTTAAATCAAGAAAAATATAATTTATTTAGGAGATGTTTGTCTTTGTTTTGTTTTGAGACAGGGTGTCTATGTGCACCATCACGCTCAGCTTGTCATTGATTTCAAGAGAATCTCCTTGGATTCTTACACTTACAAGCATTAGGGTGAGTTAGGAAGGGAGGATCTGAACTATGTCTTCTTTGTTAGATGACTGGGCATACTGACAACAGAATTCTAGGCTAGCAAGGGATATTAAAGAGTGTTGTCTGCATTTGCTGAAGAGGAAGTTGTGCCAGGGCTAGTGCATTAGGCTGATGTTGAGTCCAGTGCTCCACCTGCTGTGCTTGGACTGTGATGAGACTGGACTGCACTTAGACAGGAGCCATGCTTAGAATGTCCCAGCATGGCTTCCCAGATTCCAGATTTCTCTTTATACAAGTTATTCTCAATCCACTTCAACAAAACCACTCGGTACATGCCCAGCAGACTCACATGCTCCAGTTTGCCAAATCAAACCAGGAGATTAAGGTAGGAACAATAACTCTCTCTTGAAGTCTTTGAGAAAGAACAATGCTATGTCTCATCACTGTAAACAGTGAGGACTTTTAAAATACCACCTGCAGTTGACCTGATGNACTCACTAGGAGATAAATGCACACTGTTTTGGAAATAGACATCTTTTAAGTGATAAATGCAGTGATGATGATACACGCTGACTTCAGAAGACTTTTGATAAAGTACTCCAGCAGAGATCTCGGAATTTGTCATGACAATAGAATGGAACCATGGCAAAGAGAAGAAAACTTTAGGAGAAATCAGTGGCTATCAGTATAGGCCCAAAAGAGTGCTGGGGACTGGCCTACGGCTTCTGATCTCACAGGAAGCTTTTGAAAGTTGGCTAAGTAATGCAAGGCTGGTTCAACCCTTGTGTCATGCTCTTGTGTTCCATGCTTCTCTGGCCATTTCTAAGAGACTGTTCTTCTCCTTTGTTCTCAGTAACCTATAACCCTGCTCATAGAATATAAACTCACACAAACTCTGTGAGTCCCTAAGGCTCGAGATGGAGGCCTATGGTCTGTGGACATGAAGATATGATGGTCAAGAATGATACTAGGAAGGTATATTACAGTCTCATCTCTCCTGGAGGAGAGGCAATAAAGAGACTTGTTCTTCAGTCTCAAGATCAATGTTAGTATGATTTGNGTGGAAGCAACCAACCATCCTCTATCTTGGAGAATCTAGTTCAGAGAAAGAGGAACATGTTATCACTCTCCACTCTTTTTGTCTCTTTTTTGGTTGAGTTATTTTTCCTAAGTGGGCATTGCTGTGGTGAAGGGCTCTTCATGGTTTTGCAAATCCTCTACAAATGGTCTACAGAGACAATGTGTCAGTACTCAGTAAAGGGGACTTCCAGGGAATGGAGAGGGGAAGATGAGGCACCCTGTGTTCATTTCCTAATCAGTGTCCTTAATTTCTAAGTCTATGAGGTACCATCACCCATGGGGAATGCTTATGAGTCCTTTAGAAAGACAGGGGAAGCATAGACCTCATGAAATGCCATGTCATCTCTTCTGTTGTTTAGCTCAGTCATGTTAGATGTCTTCCTGTCTTTTGAGCCCCAAGGAGCACCATTGTACTCAGTCCCTTTGAACTAGATTTCCTCCAAAAGACTGTGAATAACTTGGGGATGGGTCTAGTTAAATGCTTGGGATGTCTACCTGGTGTTTGTGAGTGAGTGGAGAGACTGAGGTGGAAGCAGAATGAGTTAACTGTTTAGGGACTTAGGGATCAAGTGGGGGCCCTTCTCCTCAGGAACAGAAATCTCAGAGTAGCTGTTGGTTCTGATAGGAAGCATGAGACAAATCCAGCTGTGCCTGAGGCAAAGCAAGACCCCAGCCCTTTAGACTAGCAGATGCTGTTCAGTTTCTGTTTAGCAGTTTGGGTTCCCAAAACAATGGTGCCACTCAGTGCTCTGATCCCGTCTCTACTGTGTGGAGTGATCCTTCAAAAATGGCCTCCTAGGAGATGTCTGCAAAGAAACTCATCAATGAAGCAGGTTCTCATAGAATCTGTTGTAGGCACTCTATCAGGAGAAAAATCTTTGGAAGTGAGGGAAATAATTTTGTTGCCATCTGTCAGGCCCAAAAGAATGTTTCAATCTCTTCTCTTGGCCATCTCAACATTTCATCAGTCAAGCCTTTATTGCTGTTGCAGGCATATTTCTCTGCAGATCTAGATAAATGATATCACTTCGGGGTGAACCTTCACAGTTCCTTTAGGTAACAGAGGAAATGGAAGTGATGGACTCCATCAACCAAGAAGGGGGTTGGGATCATAGGTGAGGTGGGAAAGGCTAGGGGGTTTGCCCAAGATATGTAACCCTGTGTCAGGGTTTTCTCTTATTAATTGAGGGACGCAGGGAAGGATATTCAACCACCCAAGTCTCATGTCTTGTGTTCTGTTTCCTATGGTGTAATAGTGTTTTGTGTGCAGTTACTACCCCTTCTAGTAAAATAAAGCTGTGGCCTATACTGTTATGTACTCAGGTTAATCTGAAGAAAAAAAAATTGTATGAAGTTGAAGTCCATCTTTCTGGATGGATGCTAGGCTGAAAGGGCTGTGCTCTTATCTGCTGAAAAAAAAACCCTGAATTGTGGATTGGTGACAATTGTTATTTTAGGAAGATTAAAGAGGGAATGACCATAAGAAACAAGATGAAGAGAAACTGAGGAAATTTGATGACTGTTGTTCTAGTTCAAGTGCTAGAAGTGTCATCCTCTGCATCTCACCAGCTATACTCAGGCCCCAGGTCTGTCCTCCAGGTGAGGCTACACTTGGAATTGGCTGTACCAGTTCCAAGAAGAAAGCCATGCCTTGTGCATTCTGGAGATATTGTTTATAATATCTTAAGTAAGCAAGTGATAAATGACTGAGGTCATAGCTAACCCTAGTGGCTCATCTCTATGCATCCCATAGATCCTTCAAAATTTGATCCACATGCTAGCCTTCTCAAAGCTTTTGCTTGTACTTTTGCTTGGAAATACTGTGTCTTTCTGCAGATGCCCACTGCATTGTAAGCTTGTCTTGTGTTCTGTTTCCTATGGTGTGATAGTGTTTTGTGTGCAATTATTACCTCTTCTACTAATTGCCTTGAAATATGTTTCACATTTAGATGCCCTATAGTTCTAGCTCTGTGCTTGATACAGAATATACTCTTGATGGTCAGTTGACTGAATTTTCAATAGAAATATTATTTTGGCAGGAAAGTCCTATGAGGTAAAATAGATTCATTATCTGACAACCTGCCCTTGCAAGGAAGGTCAGAGCATTGCCAACAAAGTGGTCTGAGTAGCCCAAAGTCTAGAGTTTCTACTGTGGCTATACAGCACCTTGAATTCAGGGTAAAGAAATATTGGCATCATTTGTCACTGGCATTGAAATGTACCTGCTGCTCATGGTTCAGTAATCTACAAGTCCCTTAGGCCTAGACGTTATTCTTATCCAAAGGGAGGGAACACAGAAATCAGCAATGGATAGGGAGTCAGGAGTGAATCATAGAGCGAGCTAGCAAGAGCAACTAGGAAACCAGGAAGAAAAGCATCCTTTCTGGAATGGTTTCTTCTTGGGACAGTGTCTTCTCCCTTTCCATGGGGCAGTGATCATCCAAATTATAAATAATGAGAAAACATCACCAGAAACTCCCCCACAAACAAATCTAACAGTGGACAGACCAGAGGAGGACCAACCCACCTTGCAGAAATGAGCTGTCTAGACAAAAGAGGCCATTCACAGTGAGCCAAAGTTGATCATTTTTCCTCACTCCCAAGCTTTTCCGACTTGCCTGGAATTTCTCTCACCAAGAAGCATGCCATGAGGAAGCAGAGAGGTCACTGCATTGGCAAAACTGGCTGACCTTTCAGAAGTCTTATCCACATCCTCTCCTTGGTTGACCATTAGAGTCACCCAAGACCCATTTGACCTTCCTCTAACAAAACAAAACATCTCATTCTGAACCCTGTGCTCTTTAACACTAAGACACATGCTGTCTCTACCAGATGCAGGAGAGCCCTCCTAGTAGCTTTGACTTCCTACTGTCTGTGCCCTGGTACAATGTGTGTAGGCATCTAGGGAGAACAGCTCCAAGGGTGAGGGTGGCCCAGAACCTGCATGGAAAGAAAAAGGAGGCTGGTATTCAAAGTCTGGAAGGTTCTCCAGGAATTGAGACCTACCCATGGAAAAACTTGAGAAACAGAGGCACATGGAAAGATGAGACAGGTATGAGACAGCTCTGCTTTCTCTTGGTGTTGGGTGAAGTGAAGGGTAGAGGGCAGAGGCAAGGAACGAATTCCAGTTTCCTCCTTGGACTATACCATAGCTATGGAACCAAAAGGATAAGTGATAATAGGAATTGTGCTTTCTATTGCTGAAGGAAAGAAGGGAGGGAAGATGGAAAGGGAGAATTTTTCTAGCAAACATTTCTCAATCATTTAATTATTTCCAATGAAATCTTAGAATCTTAGAAAGCTCAGTGAGGTGGCAAATTCCTCAGAATCAAAACCCAGCTTTGGAAGTGCATGGCTATTGTACTCATGTGTGTGCGCATGCGTGCGTGCGTGTGTGTGTGTGTGTGTGTGTGTGTGTGTGTGTGTGTGTGATCCCACTCTTTTAATTACACACATATACACACACATATGTAAATATATTTATCATTATGTTTTCCCTTCAAATCAACACCACTGTGTCCCACCTTCATTATACACTTTATCTGCATTTCAACTCATGGACAGACCTTTATACCATAAAAAGAAACAGCTAGGTACAAGTAGAGTGTAACCTACCCATGGTTGTTTTCAATGCCAGCCCAGCATTGTTAAAGAGCAAAACAAACCTCCCTCAAATACAAGTTGAAATGTCAACCATTGATATAGACCAAGCAATTCTTTATGACCATTAGAAGAAAAAAGACCTATTATAAAATTGAATCATAGGTGTTTTCATTTCCTTGTAGCATTGTTATGTACTTATAGGGAAGCACCATTTTCCCCCATTCAGCTACCTTTTCCCCCTAGCTCATCAGAGCTGGGGGATAATAAGTCTAGAGTTTTGCAGAAGTGTTATTTATAAGGATATTTTACCCTAATTTTGAAACCTTTCTTCATCCCATTTCAAGCACATTGAATTACTTTGAGAAAAAAATACATATTTTGGCCCAAGACACAGGGAAAACAAGTATCATTGAAGTGTACAAATTATACAGGGCTTGCAACATAGACGTGCTTAGTGAAATGAAGGTAATTTTGTCCAAACACGTGAATAAACAGGATAAATTGAAGACAGTCCACCTTCTATTCAGGATCCCATGAACCTGTCCTGTTATCCATCTGGACTCTCTTGGGAAACATGAGTTTTTAGGTACCGCTGGCTTGTACACTGTGAACGGTTCCAAAGCACCATTCCTCATAACACATTGGTATGGAAGAGAGTTCCAGAAGGTTTAGNGATTAGCTAGACCCGTGTAGGATGTGGAGAGCACTGTGTCCTGTCTCTGAACTGTGGCTGTCAGTATAATCTATTGGTTTCCTCCTAGTGACCTGTGTAAGCGAGCAGATCTTCTACTCATGTTTACAGCCAAGGAAAGAAAGAAGCCTCCGCCCCTCTGCACCATCAGGAAGTCTTTGACACTGAGTAAGAATTGGTGATGTGAGGCTAGTACTCTGTGATTTGGTTAAAATCTGGCCATTGAAGGAAGCATGGGCTGCCTCTAAAACATGTAGTACATTCCTTAATTTTGGCAAAAGGGGGCTTCCACTCCTCTCTTTAGCCAGAAGTGACCTACCTCCAAATCTGTCTGACTTAGCTTTCCCAGAGTTAGTCACCAGGCCACAGCCCACTCTACTAAAGTAGTCACCTTGGAAATGCTCTGTGCTTCCAGCCCAGTCTGAGCCACAGCATAGCCCACAGTGTGGTCCTTCGCACATTGCCTTGGGTGCCTCTAGAGTGACTGGCCCCTCCCAGACAGCTGATGTCTATACTTTGCTGACCATGGACCTTCCTGCCAATGGAGGACTCTAAAAAGCTGGTTTGCCTTAATAGCTTTTACAGATACTATAGTCTTCAATAAATCCCCAGAGTTCTGCACAGACAGCAAAGCCTCCTCTCTCCAAATGATGCATCATTTAAGGATTTGTGATCACAGATGTGTTCACACGAGGAAAGGGACAGAATGAAACTAGAGGATGGGATGATAGGGAATGCAACCTAAAAGCTAAAAATCATACCCAGGACAAGTCTGTATGGGTCATTCTTGGTACCATTATGGAGTTGTCCCTGGCTTGAAAGACATTCCCCTGAATGATGCTTCTAGAACTGACACTTTTGGTACTGGCATGGTGACAAGGTAGCTGCTGCATTACTAACTCTTGGTGTGGTTTGCATATCACCAAACTGACACTGGAGTCTAGGGTGGTTTCTTACTTCATTGTAGTTTTGTGACCTCAGGCAGATCAGCCCTTTGACTTTCAGCCTCATCACACTGGGTGTGAAACCATTTAATTCATAGTTATTGGAGGCAAAGCATACAACAGGCATTCAGGAAATGCCATGGGCAGCCTCCTTTGTTTCTCTTAAACACATCTCATCTTCCCATTCCATGAAGCTTTATGACTTTGTATATGCAAAGCACATGTTTAGTGACACACTCATCTATTTCAAGTGGCTTTTAGAAGACAATAAGATTTGTGGGGTTCCTTTGTGCTTGGCATTGTTTGGTTTGCTCATTAATTTCTGAACTTCTAATATGGCTGACTCCCAGCTTAGGACCCATAACACTCAGGTCTTCTTTCACACTTAAACCATTTTTGACATAATTAATAAAACAGGGATTGGGAAAAGCAAAGGTGTTTTGTTGTTGTTTGTTTTTCCTAGCAAAATGAGTGTTTTGGGCATGTTAGTGCAATGAGCAATTGGCTTCATTTTTTTCCTTTTAAATCAAGAAAAATATAATTTATTTAGGAGATGTTTGTCTTTGTTTTGTTTTGAGACAGGGTGTCTATGTGCACCATCACGCTCAGCTTGTCATTGATTTCAAGAGAATCTCCTTGGATTCTTACACTTACAAGCATTAGGGTGAGTTAGGAAGGGAGGATCTGAACTATGTCTTCTTTGTTAGATGACTGGGCATACTGACAACAGAATTCTAGGCTAGCAAGGGATATTAAAGAGTGTTGTCTGCATTTGCTGAAGAGGAAGTTGTGCCAGGGCTAGTGCATTAGGCTGATGTTGAGTCCAGTGCTCCACCTGCTGTGCTTGGACTGTGATGAGACTGGACTGCACTTAGACAGGAGCCATGCTTAGAATGTCCCAGCATGGCTTCCCAGATTCCAGATTTCTCTTTATACAAGTTATTCTCAATCCACTTCAACAAAACCACTCGGTACATGCCCAGCAGACTCACATGCTCCAGTTTGCCAAATCAAACCAGGAGATTAAGGTAGGAACAATAACTCTCTCTTGAAGTCTTTGAGAAAGAACAATGCTATGTCTCATCACTGTAAACAGTGAGGACTTTTAAAATACCACCTGCAGTTGACCTGATGNACTCACTAGGAGATAAATGCACACTGTTTTGGAAATAGACATCTTTTAAGTGATAAATGCAGTGATGATGATACACGCTGACTTCAGAAGACTTTTGATAAAGTACTCCAGCAGAGATCTCGGAATTTGTCATGACAATAGAATGGAACCATGGCAAAGAGAAGAAAACTTTAGGAGAAATCAGTGGCTATCAGTATAGGCCCAAAAGAGTGCTGGGGACTGGCCTACAGCTTCTGATCTCACAGGAAGCTTTTGAAAGTTGGCTAAGTAATGCAAGGCTGGTTCAACCCTTGTGTCATGCTCTTGTGTTCCATGCTTCTCTGGCCATTTCTAAGAGACTGTTCTTCTCCTTTGTTCTCAGTAACCTATAACCCTGCTCATAGAATATAAACTCACACAAACTCTGTGAGTCCCTAAGGCTCGAGATGGAGGCCTATGGTCTGTGGACATGAAGATATGATGGTCAAGAATGATACTAGGAAGGTATATTACAGTCTCATCTCTCCTGGAGGAGAGGCAATAAAGAGACTTGTTCTTCAGTCTCAAGATCAATGTTAGTATGATTTGNGTGGAAGCAACCAACCATCCTCTATCTTGGAGAATCTAGTTCAGAGAAAGAGGAACATGTTATCACTCTCCACTCTTTTTGTCTCTTTTTTGGTTGAGTTATTTTTCCTAAGTGGGCATTGCTGTGGTGAAGGGCTCTTCATGGTTTTGCAAATCCTCTACAAATGGTCTACAGAGACAATGTGTCAGTACTCAGTAAAGGGGACTTCCAGGGAATGGAGAGGGGAAGATGAGGCACCCTGTGTTCATTTCCTAATCAGTGTCCTTAATTTCTAAGTCTATGAGGTACCATCACCCATGGGGAATGCTTATGAGTCCTTTAGAAAGACAGGGGAAGCATAGACCTCATGAAATGCCATGTCATCTCTTCTGTTGTTTAGCTCAGTCATGTTAGATGTCTTCCTGTCTTTTGAGCCCCAAGGAGCACCATTGTACTCAGTCCCTTTGAACTAGATTTCCTCCAAAAGACTGTGAATAACTTGGGGATGGGTCTAGTTAAATGCTTGGGATGTCTACCTGGTGTTTGTGAGTGAGTGGAGAGACTGAGGTGGAAGCAGAATGAGTTAACTGTTTAGGGACTTAGGGATCAAGTGGGGGCCCTTCTCCTCAGGAACAGAAATCTCAGAGTAGCTGTTGGTTCTGATAGGAAGCATGAGACAAATCCAGCTGTGCCTGAGGCAAAGCAAGACCCCAGCCCTTTAGACTAGCAGATGCTGTTCAGTTTCTGTTTAGCAGTTTGGGTTCCCAAAACAATGGTGCCACTCAGTGCTCTGATCCCGTCTCTACTGTGTGGAGTGATCCTTCAAAAATGGCCTCCTAGGAGATGTCTGCAAAGAAACTCATCAATGAAGCAGGTTCTCATAGAATCTGTTGTAGGCACTCTATCAGGAGAAAAATCTTTGGAAGTGAGGGAAATAATTTTGTTGCCATCTGTCAGGCCCAAAAGAATGTTTCAATCTCTTCTCTTGGCCATCTCAACATTTCATCAGTCAAGCCTTTATTGCTGTTGCAGGCATATTTCTCTGCAGATCTAGATAAATGATATCACTTCGGGGTGAACCTTCACAGTTCCTTTAGGTAACAGAGGAAATGGAAGTGATGGACTCCATCAACCAAGAAGGGGGTTGGGATCATAGGTGAGGTGGGAAAGGCTAGGGGGTTTGCCCAAGATATGTAACCCTGTGTCAGGGTTTTCTCTTATTAATTGAGGGACGCAGGGAAGGATATTCAACCACCCAAGTCTCATGTCTTGTGTTCTGTTTCCTATGGTGTAATAGTGTTTTGTGTGCAGTTACTACCCCTTCTAGTAAAATAAAGCTGTGGCCTATACTGTTATGTACTCAGGTTAATCTGAAGAAAAAAAAATTGTATGAAGTTGAAGTCCATCTTTCTGGATGGATGCTAGGCTGAAAGGGCTGTGCTCTTATCTGCTGAAAAAAAAACCCTGAATTGTGGATTGGTGACAATTGTTATTTTAGGAAGATTAAAGAGGGAATGACCATAAGAAACAAGATGAAGAGAAACTGAGGAAATTTGATGACTGTTGTTCTAGTTCAAGTGCTAGAAGTGTCATCCTCTGCATCTCACCAGCTATACTCAGGCCCCAGGTCTGTCCTCCAGGTGAGGCTACACTTGGAATTGGCTGTACCAGTTCCAAGAAGAAAGCCATGCCTTGTGCATTCTGGAGATATTGTTTATAATATCTTAAGTAAGCAAGTGATAAATGACTGAGGTCATAGCTAACCCTAGTGGCTCATCTCTATGCATCCCATAGATCCTTCAAAATTTGATCCACATGCTAGCCTTCTCAAAGCTTTTGCTTGTACTTTTGCTTGGAAATACTGTGTCTTTCTGCAGATGCCCACTGCATTGTAAGCTTGTCTTGTGTTCTGTTTCCTATGGTGTGATAGTGTTTTGTGTGCAATTATTACCTCTTCTACTAATTGCCTTGAAATATGTTTCACATTTAGATGCCCTATAGTTCTAGCTCTGTGCTTGATACAGAATATACTCTTGATGGTCAGTTGACTGAATTTTCAATAGAAATATTATTTTGGCAGGAAAGTCCTATGAGGTAAAATAGATTCATTATCTGACAACCTGCCCTTGCAAGGAAGGTCAGAGCATTGCCAACAAAGTGGTCTGAGTAGCCCAAAGTCTAGAGTTTCTACTGTGGCTATACAGCACCTTGAATTCAGGGTAAAGAAATATTGGCATCATTTGTCACTGGCATTGAAATGTACCTGCTGCTCATGGTTCAGTAATCTACAAGTCCCTTAGGCCTAGACGTTATTCTTATCCAAAGGGAGGGAACACAGAAATCAGCAATGGATAGGGAGTCAGGAGTGAATCATAGAGCGAGCTAGCAAGAGCAACTAGGAAACCAGGAAGAAAAGCATCCTTTCTGGAATGGTTTCTTCTTGGGACAGTGTCTTCTCCCTTTCCATGGGGCAGTGATCATCCAAATTATAAATAATGAGAAAACATCACCAGAAACTCCCCCACAAACAAATCTAACAGTGGACAGACCAGAGGAGGACCAACCCACCTTGCAGAAATGAGCTGTCTAGACAAAAGAGGCCATTCACAGTGAGCCAAAGTTGATCATTTTTCCTCACTCCCAAGCTTTTCCGACTTGCCTGGAATTTCTCTCACCAAGAAGCATGCCATGAGGAAGCAGAGAGGTCACTGCATTGGCAAAACTGGCTGACCTTTCAGAAGTCTTATCCACATCCTCTCCTTGGTTGACCATTAGAGTCACCCAAGACCCATTTGACCTTCCTCTAACAAAACAAAACATCTCATTCTGAACCCTGTGCTCTTTAACACTAAGACACATGCTGTCTCTACCAGATGCAGGAGAGCCCTCCTAGTAGCTTTGACTTCCTACTGTCTGTGCCCTGGTACAATGTGTGTAGGCATCTAGGGAGAACAGCTCCAAGGGTGAGGGTGGCCCAGAACCTGCATGGAAAGAAAAAGGAGGCTGGTATTCAAAGTCTGGAAGGTTCTCCAGGAATTGAGACCTACCCATGGAAAAACTTGAGAAACAGAGGCACATGGAAAGATGAGACAGGTATGAGACAGCTCTGCTTTCTCTTGGTGTTGGGTGAAGTGAAGGGTAGAGGGCAGAGGCAAGGAACGAATTCCAGTTTCCTCCTTGGACTATACCATAGCTATGGAACCAAAAGGATAAGTGATAATAGGAATTGTGCTTTCTATTGCTGAAGGAAAGAAGGGAGGGAAGATGGAAAGGGAGAATTTTTCTAGCAAACATTTCTCAATCATTTAATTATTTCCAATGAAATCTTAGAATCTTAGAAAGCTCAGTGAGGTGGCAAATTCCTCAGAATCAAAACCCAGCTTTGGAAGTGCATGGCTATTGTACTCATGTGTGTGCGCATGCGTGCGTGCGTGTGTGTGTGTGTGTGTGTGTGTGTGTGTGTGTGTGTGTGATCCCACTCTTTTAATTACACACATATACACACACATATGTAAATATATTTATCATTATGTTTTCCCTTCAAATCAACACCACTGTGTCCCACCTTCATTATACACTTTATCTGCATTTCAACTCATGGACAGACCTTTATACCATAAAAAGAAACAGCTAGGTACAAGTAGAGTGTAACCTACCCATGGTTGTTTTCAATGCCAGCCCAGCATTGTTAAAGAGCAAAACAAACCTCCCTCAAATACAAGTTGAAATGTCAACCATTGATATAGACCAAGCAATTCTTTATGACCATTAGAAGAAAAAAGACCTATTATAAAATTGAATCATAGGTGTTTTCATTTCCTTGTAGCATTGTTATGTACTTATAGGGAAGCACCATTTTCCCCCATTCAGCTACCTTTTCCCCCTAGCTCATCAGAGCTGGGGGATAATAAGTCTAGAGTTTTGCAGAAGTGTTATTTATAAGGATATTTTACCCTAATTTTGAAACCTTTCTTCATCCCATTTCAAGCACATTGAATTACTTTGAGAAAAAAATACATATTTTGGCCCAAGACACAGGGAAAACAAGTATCATTGAAGTGTACAAATTATACAGGGCTTGCAACATAGACGTGCTTAGTGAAATGAAGGTAATTTTGTCCAAACACGTGAATAAACAGGATAAATTGAAGACAGTCCACCTTCTATTCAGGATCCCATGAACCTGTCCTGTTATCCATCTGGACTCTCTTGGGAAACATGAGTTTTTAGGTACCGCTGGCTTGTACACTGTGAACGGTTCCAAAGCACCATTCCTCATAACACATTGGTATGGAAGAGAGTTCCAGAAGGTTTAGNGAAGAGGTGGAGGCTGGGTACAGTAGTTTACCTCCAAATAGTACAACATGACATCAACCTAGAGAAAGCAGCAGCGTCAACAAGGAAAGCAGTCCAGTCGGACAGCAAAGCCAGGGAGTCAGTACATACTGGCGCGCTCCATGCCACAAAGTGGAGACTACAAAAGGAAAACTATGCTGGACATAAATAAACAGAAAAGGTTTCAAAACCAGAAACAAAGCCAAACCAATGTTTCCTTCCCCCCTATGCACAAACCTTTAGTTCTAAACCCAAAGAACAGTGGCATCAAGATGAATCCTGTTATCTAGAAGATTCATCTGTAGACAGATTTCCATTTGGTCACTTGCATCCACAGAAATAAAGCACCTTTGAAACCAAGAATTGTTTAAGAATCCTAGTGTCTTATTCAATGTGTCAAAAAAAAGTACAGTGAAAATAAGCAGAATAACTTATCAAATGGCCAACATAACAATATTGACTCTAGTGAATAGGCGAAAGGGCTCCCAAGGACAGTTCACAACTAAGAGCATAGAGTACAAGAAAAGGCTATGACATTTCATGAATATTCTGTGTTATAGCTTTGAACTTTATTGCAAAGCAAAAAATATATATTTTATATATATATATATTTTTATCTACATTTCACCTCTGACATTGTACACAACACGAAAGCACAGAAAACCAAAAGAATCATAATGAGGTAGATACAGAACACTTACAGATGGAGGCGACTAAAGATTTTAAATTTGGCTTAATACTGTGGCCACCAATGTCTGCCTTTTCACCAGGCCAGCAGAAGCCCAGTGATCTCTGACCCTAAAATAAGTCCCAATAAAAACACCTGCTTCAAAATGAAAAAAAGAACATTTTTTTTAAGCCAGGGTATCAGATGTGTTCAATTGCAAACCCTGGTAAAATTAAGAAAAAAAATGTATTTTTTTGTTATTTTGTTTTTGTGCTCTCTACCCTCACCATGAAAGGAATTTTAACTTATCTAATGAGGAGTAACCTGTCCTGTAGGGTTATTCTGTGTAGTCTTGCCAAGTGGGACCCAGGAACTCACTAATTAGGAGTCAGTGGTGAGCATGTCAGGGGGTTTAATTCCCTGGAGCACCTGCACAGTGGTAGCCCCTGAGAAGAGGGCTGCTGGTCTTCGGGACCCTTAGTACATCAGCTGTAATGAGCCCAGCTTCTTTCTGGGATCAACTGCTCTCAGAAGAAGCAAGAGGTACCTGCCAGTTGGCNTCCCAAGACATCTCTTTCCCCTTGTCATTTCAATTAACAATCCTTCCGATGGGGAGGCTAATGGGCTACCCAGAGGGACATCTTCAGCTTGCTTTGTCACTGCCTGTGGTGGTGGTGACTACTACAGAGAACAGTTCCTCTGTGTCCTCATGTCTGTGTCCCAAATGATAGGAACATGGACAGGAGGAAGGAGCACGAAGGGAGGACCCTGGGCTGGGTGAACCATGAAAACAGCTCACCAGGGAAGGTCATCTCAGACCTATGCACATGGCAGAGAAACTGTTAACCATGTTGTATGTGACCAGAAAGCTCTACAGACAGAGCAAATAGTGCCGAAGGAGTGGGCTCCAGTCTATCTTTGGGGCTCCCATTGAGCCAGACTTGAGTGGATGTTTTAATTCATGTTTCCACTTGTGACTAGATTCTGCTTTGGATGAAATTTGCTCTATTAATAAATACTGGAGAAAGCTACAGGCCAGGGCAGCCTTGGGCCTGAGGAGAGGCTGAGAGGTCCTGGTGGAATGTCTAGTTATTTGGGGGACAATAGAAGAGGGATGGAAGGCCACCTGATATGCTCAGGGAGGACCTTGGAGAAGTGTGAGGGTAAGAGGCCAAAGTTTGACTGGGTTGGCCCTTGTGTTTGTGCTTCATTGCTCTGGGGATTGTAAGCACCCCAGGAGACCATGGGTCTCCTGAGTACAATACCTGGTCCATGGACAACATAAACCAGGTTGAGATGTGTGTTTAGAAAGTGCATCAAGAGGATTGTTTTGAGACAGAAGGGAAGATCTCAAGGTTCTCAAAGCTTTGGAGATGCTATGGTCATTTATCTCTGTCTGGGTGGGACCCAGGGCCTCCTCCAGCCCTTCTGGGACCATACCAGGGAAGACTCACCTTTGAACTTTGAGCATCAAACACTGGGATAGGTAAGAGAGGAACTGAAATCAATTCATGTGTAAACAGAAGCCACCATGAAGCCAGACAATTTCTCCAGCCTGGCTTGGGGTATGAAACTGTCTGTCAGAGCACTTGATTCTCAGAGAATATGGCCAGGTGAGTTTGGAATTCNCAATCTTGTCTTCAGAAATTCCTAGACCAGGCAAGACTAAGGGCACTTCTCAGGGTTCCAAATACTGGGTCTTTGTCCCCTGGAAGACTCAGATCAAAGGGAAACAGCTGGAATATAGTAGGCAGTATTGGGACAGTTCTGAAGGAGGACTATCTGATTTCATGATACCCAAAAGAAAGATGAGATGATGTCATCTTCACACCCTGAGATCCTATTGTGCTCTGTCCAATGATACCCAGCTCTGCACATGGAATGGAAGGGCTTTCATGATGGCCACTTCTGTGATCAGTACAGAGTTAGTATTGTGTGTTCACGCAGGTGCACTGAGTTGGAGTGCTAGCAGGCAATAATCTGGGAGAGCTGCTGTTACAAACACATGAAGGAAGGGACTGATAGGGTCAGCAGAGTACAGCAGTCTTCTCTTCCCCACCCTTTAGGCCCCTTATCTACCCCACATGCCCATTTCTCTCGTGCTCTCTCTGCCCCCTGGGATTCCTCCATTGCTTCCTCCAGCCTCCAGTGCTGCTGTGGCACCTTCCCTTCCCTCGTTTATGTCTGCAGCATGGTTGGCCTTCCCAGGTCCGAACATATCGGATCATGTTTTGACTCTCCACCACTGCACTTGCTCAGCTTGCCGTCTAGTGTTTTCTGGAGGCGTGGCTCGGAGGCTGCAGCCTCACCTCTGCATTTTAGAGATGGGAAAACAGAGGCGCATGGGAGACAAATAACACGCCTAGGAACGGAGGGACAGGAGTAGACAAGGTTCCCAGTCCTATGCTCATCTCCACTTCGGGCTGCCACCTTCTCAGATTCTTTGCTGAGTCCCTCCACTGCATTTATTGGATGGAAATAAAATGCCATGTTTCTTGGTATCCATCTCAAACAGTCTCTGCCAGGCACTGTGAGACACCTGATCATTGTAAGCTTTGGAAAGAAGAAATGAGATGGAGAGGGCCTGAAAAGGAGTAAAACCCCGAGGAGACTGGAACCAGTGATCTAGGCCCTCAGCTGTATTCCTGACTGACCAAAGAACCCTGTACAAGGCATTATGCGCCTTTGTTTCTTGGACTGTAAAATGGAGTGAAGTTTTTGGCCTTGCAAGATTTTGGTAGGGCAAGCTGAGTGAGAGGCCAGCATGAGTCCCTGTTTTGCTTGCTTAGTCAAGACAACATCTCATAGATAGGAGTTCCCTGTCCTCTAAAATGGCCCTGCTACAATTGGCTAATACCATCACAAGGTCCTTGTGGGACTTATTCTGACAGTGTGATTCCTGGGCCCACAGAGATCATGAGAACTTGGCTGTCCCTGATCATCTTCCATCCTCTGAGTAGCCATCCAGGGAACACTCTATGCCTCACAGGCATCCCCAGCCTGGGCATTTTGGCATATACATGTGCTGCACTGTCTCAAGTGACAACTAATAGTAAGGACTTCTACCAAGGATCAACCCACACACTAGAGCA
>LZPO01087210.1:367511-385155 GCA_001675575.1 Neotoma lepida | reverse complement strand
CTTTATGTCTCCCTTGAGCATGCCAACATTGGAGCAGACTGTGGATCCCCGCCTCTGTCCACTGTTAAGATGCAGTAGTTGGGCATATGTCTGTAGAGAGAGATTCCCTAAGGTCACCATCAGCCCCTGAACTTGGGCACATCAGCTACCCTCTCTGAGAGTCTGTTTTTCCTCCAGTAAGAACAACACTAATGCCCACCTCAGGCTCTGTGAGGCTCATGTGGCCACCATGACCCCTTACACCTGGCCTTCTTCATCTTTGAAGACTCGGCTCTGAGCTCACTTGCTCCAGGAGACTTCTTAGCTCTACACACTCCCTGCCCACAGAGTCTAGCCTGCTCCCAGAAGTCAGAGGATGCTCAATATTTACATATCAAATGAATATGGAATGATGATTTTTCAAACAAAAGAGAACCATAAGATCCTAAAACAGGTAAACTACTGTAGCAAACTGTAGGATCACTCTTCCGTAGCCTGGAGAAACCACTAGAACCCTGTCTCACTATCAGCTCACATTATACAGGCGGCAGCCTGAAATACCAATGCCCATGTGCATTCTGCGGGCTTCAGAGACTTTCAGTGAGGCTGGCCAGATGGCCAGCCAACCAGCCAGTCNGCCTGAGTGCCTGTCTGCTGGAGTGCTTAACTGAGTACCTGCCTGCCTGATGCCAGTTCTGGGCATGTGCAAACCTTAGCAAGGCAGTCTCATTAGCTGATGGGTTACAGTAAGACGGCACCATGACAGTAACTCACACTTTGGAAATAATTGGTGCCTGGAAATGAAGTGTTTGGTCTAAAATAAAGCTGCTTGAGGTTACTGTCACCCCAGGAGACAAGCAAGAGAAACCTGAACGCAATCCATCCCCTGGTCCCCCAGAAACAGCAGAGCGTAATGTGATTGTTTCTGGCATTAAGCAATGTATCTGGCCTTGGATCATTAACTTATATGGCTCACAAATATACAGTAACAAATCTGAAGTATTTGCTTAATTCATCTCCTTTCCTCCAGCCCTTCAAGCTGCATCTGATAGGGTATGCAGAGCACATTCTTCTCTCAGGAAGACAGAAACAAATCTTTGGGTGAAGTATGAGACCACAGTAAACAAATACTCAACAAATTCAATTGATTTTCTAATTTGAAAGTATGGCATATTAACAGGGGTTTATGGATAATTTTTCCATGATTTCTCCCCTAGTTAAGTGATCAATAAAAATCTAATACTATAGCACTTGTTTACTTCTACAAATGAGCAAGTAGTATGGGAAATACTTCACGGACTGGCAGCTGGCATTGACCTGCAGTGCACAGATGGGGTAGAGAGACCAGCCACAAGGGTACAGAATGCACCAAGCCATTGGGATTTTCCAAAAACCTCTCAATGCAAGCAGCTAGGGAGGACTGGAGAGGGCAAGAATTTCTTTGCCAAATGAACGAGATGGGGAAGGACCATCTGCATGCAAATGACACTATGTTAAAGTATACACAATGGGAGGCAAGGAGACAATGTGTGCTACCTGAGACATAACCACTTTACATTTTTATTTTTGTTAAGCCTTTTTTTCCCCTGAAAGTTGTTATCTTTCTGAATCACAGTAGCCNATATGAGGCACAGAAAGTAATGGAAGAAAAGGCTTGAAATATGTACAGAGTGGAGATAGCAAGGAAAGACTGGAAGGTAACCATGAATGATGACTCATACTGAGGACCAGCTGTGTGACATGCAGCAGGCCCTGCAAGCATGAACCCATTTAACGATACCCCTAGCCCAGCCTGGACTATGGAGAACTAGCTCCTACCACTGGGCTATTTTTTCTTTTGATCACAATGAGGTAGAATGGACACACAAAAATGATAGCCATTAAATAAATTTAACTTGATGAGCTCAGGGGGAAGGATATACTTGTGGGACCATCACCACTACTAAAAAATTACCTCAAGTATTAGCAAGAACAAGAAAAGATTTGAGACTTTGGTTCCATCATTAAAAATGACACACAGACCCCACACCCTGTCCATGGAGTCTAGACTACTCTCAGAACTCAGCAAATGCTCATGGGTCAACAACCAAACACGTGTTCCAAAAATGTCTGCCAGGGAGGGGGCCAAGTATGTTGCAGAGGGATGGAAAGTCACATCCCCACAGAGGTCAAGGGTGGCTTCCTCTGCTCACAGGGAGGGCCCTCCCTAGGGCCCTCTAGATTCATCCACACAGTACCTACTAGGTGTCCCTTAAGTCAAGCCTTTGCTGGGAGTAAAGGCAGTGGATGAGTGTGGGTCAGTACAAAGGGAAGGCTAGTCTTCCAACAGGGGCTAGAGAGCATCCCTGTCAGAGTCCAGCTCCAACCTGTCAAAGGGCTCTTGTGGGGAAGAGAGAGGAANGAGGAAGTATTAGATAGAAATATAGGCAGAGATGACAAAAAAGACAGAGACACAGGATAGCTTCAGGAAGGCCCTGGGTCAATACCCATTCACCCAGAATTTTAATCTAATGGGCTTTTTATANACTACCAAGGGGCGGGGCAAAAGACTTCCCCTTTTCAAGATCAAAGCACACCATACGGCCAAGTGTAGACCTGTCAAAACACCTAGTAACCAGGCCCATGGCCAAATCATCCTATTATGCAGCCCTGCTGGGTAAAGCAAACTCAGATTCTCTGACCTTGAGTAAGGTCTTACTAGGGAGCCTCTGTGGGCCCCCATACACCCCCTTCCTAAACCGAACCTACAACCCAGGGCCCTTCCTGCTGCATCCATCAGATGGGGGCAAGGACAGCCTGGGGAGTGAGGAGAGGTGGTATCAGGTCCCACTGGTAAAACACTTCAGCTGAAGGAAAAGTGATGGCGGTCGGGTAGCAGCTATGTATCTTTCATCATGCCAACAACAAACAAGAGGTACCAACGTGAAGGAAAGGCAGCAAATGAAAGCTAATAGAAGCTAGTGTTTAGCAAGTGTCAGCTTTTGATAAATCACCCTGTCTGGTCTTCAGAATGATCCTTAAGGAAGTGGTGCTGACATCCTCTTCCTTAAGTTGGGAAATAAAGGTTCAGGGGGGAGGGGTTAGATGGGTTCTCTGGGTTACAGAGCTGGCACCAAGAATAGTCTGCGGCAACATGTCTATACTTATGCATGCAGACTCCCTCGCCCCGCTNCAGGCTCAGAACTTCCCTTTTGAATGGGAAAGGTAAAGGTGTCTCAGGAATAGCTTCTGCTCCATCTGAGATCTGAAGATTTGAGCCTCGGGTTTCTGAGAGAGGAAAGGGCACATTTATTAGTGTTATCTCAGAGACATTTCTATCTGCTTCCAAAGGAGCTGTGAGAAACCCCATCTGTTCATCAAGATTTCACCTTGCGGCCAGCACTGAAAAGCCAGAAAGGTGGGCTACAAGCTCCAAGCTGCGTGTGCTGGAGGAAACTGGCCCATTTATTTCCATTTCCCTGAGCCAGAGGGTTTTCATCTGTTTCAGGAGAAGCTGGTAGGTCCCTTCAGGAAAGCTTTTGTGAAATTGTACAACCATTGTAGACACTCTAGTTCAGGTGAGATTAATATGCTCAGATGCNTTAAGACAAAACATACTTACATCTCCCCCAAATTAATGTAAATCATGGAAGAAAGCGTTCGCAGGCCTGAATTCAGTCAGCATTTTTAAATGCCACTTTTTATTGACAACCATCTGGAGTGGGAATGAGGTGTGTATTATGCCACTTGGCTGAGGCACTGCTTGGCCTATATCATTTCATAGTTGACTGCAGTTACTTCTCCATTAGTAAGTAGACTAGAGGTGGGAGCTGTACCACAGTAGAGAGCTCAGTCTGAATGCTGTCTCCCAAAGCAGCTGCTGGGATCGACCTCAGCCTGTCCATCTCCTCTAGCCATGGCATAGGCTGCAATAGTAAAACTTCAAACCATGCTGTATTTCACTGAGTGGAGGTAAATATCCAACCCCAAAAAGCAATTTCTACCAGAACCCTGAGAAGTAAAAACAGAACACATTTTCAAGACCATTGATTCAGATTCAGGAACTAGCTATAAACTGCACAGTGCAGGTGAGAGGAACAGATGACTGTCCTGGGGCCCCTGTGAAATCCAGCCCATGTGGATCTGGACCTTGTTAGAACCCCTGACCAAGAGCATTACAGGGCTGTGTGAGTGGCCTCAGACATCCTCTGGAATGGAAGGCTCACCTCATGGATACTAACAGTGAGGCCCAGGCTGTGCCTAAAGTCATGTGATATGGTAGTTTGAATGGGAAATGCCCAGGATCAAGTATTGAACACTTGGTCCTCCTGTTGGTGGTGCTGTTCGGAGGAGAGGGTTGTGGAACTTTGGGGAGGTGGAGCTTGTTGGAGGAAATATATCATGCAGGCAGGGCCATGATGGAACCCTCTGGAACCATAGCCAAATAAACGGTTCCTTCTCTGCGCTGCTTTGGTCATGGTGCTTCATCATGACAACAAAGTGAGCAGTATGAGTGTCAAGATGAGTCCAGCGGTGGAACCACCACACTCTCACTCTGTTTTCTCTGTCCCATCTTAGCTGTCTTTGACACACAGACTGCCACCTGCATCATCACAGAAAAAGAGGCAGTGGAACAAGGAGGCCACGTTGGAAAGAAGCTGGAGGGAAACTGCTGGGACTCTGGCCCTCCCATCTTGGGTCCTCAGCATCCCCTCCTAGGATTCTCTGCTGGGCAGCACACTGAGACAGGACATCTTCTGATTCCCATCACACCAAGTATTAATTTCCAAGAAGCTCTCAGAAAGCACTCAATTATTTCAATAGTATCCACTACCAGATTTTCTGAATGCCAACCGTGGGCCAGGCACTGCTCAGTGTGCTGGGATGAGAGGGTGAGTACAACAAAGACCANGGGCATTGTCAAGTTCACATTCTAGCATGGAGGAGACAAGTGTGNTGATTTTTAAAAAGAAAGTATCCGGTGTGCTAGAAGGGAATAAACACTATAGAAAATCGAAAGCACGCATACAGCTTTCTGTTGAGATGAGAAACACAGGAAATGGAGTGGGGTAGGGCACAGCAATAAGTGAGATGGGGAGATGGAGGTGACATCTGAGAAGAGGAAGACAAATGATTTCCAGGGGAGAACGTTGTTTCACGCAGACTCGGGAAAGACCCTGAAGTCTAGCCACGCTCAAACAAAAGCAGCACTAAGGCTGGTGAGGTGAAGGAGTAGCCAGAGAGGTAACAGGAGGCACCAACACGCCTGCCTATAGGCGGTGTGAGCACTCTGGCTTTGTATCCAAACAAATGGGGAGCACAGCCATATTTCAGCAGAGGACTAACAGGATTCCACATGGTTTACAGACACCAATCTGGCTTCGGTGCTGAGCACAGACTGGAGGTGGGGGCATCAGATGCAGGTAGAAGCATACAGAGGTGTCAGAGGGTATCTGCATTGATCCAGATGCGAGGTTCACTGAGACCAGAATGGGGGTGACTGAGGTGGTGAGCTTCAGAGTCACAGAACATGCCACACTCACTAGCTTGGTACTGGAATGCCAAAATCAAATGCCACATGAAGCCTAGCTGGTAAGTTTAAAAGGCAAAGGAGAGTAGGCACACAGGAAAGGTAGACTGTGGAGGGGCAGCTGCTCCTTGGTGACAGCCATCNGTGAGAGACCGTGGCCAGGGTGTCCGTGTCTGAGGATTTTCTCAGATAAGCAGGAAATTCACATGCATGAATTATTAGAANTGTTTTCTAANTTATTAATGTTAACAAGAGAGTCAAAATATTTTTTACATCCCCATGAAAAAAGATCTACAAGTCNGTTTTAGCCCCTGCATTTGTTACCTTTGGTGTCCCTTAACTGACAGTCTGTTTANCCACTAAAAGTCAGACNTGCTCATTTGTGAAGGGTTCTGACTGGGTCATGAAGTGCCTTCTGTGAAAGCTCATGTATTAAACACTTGCTGNCCACCTGATGGGCTTCTAGANACCTTAGGAAAGAAGACCTATGTGTGTATGTGTGCACGTGCATGCGAGAGTGTGTGTTCGTGTTGGGTAAACATGTGGATACAGTTGTGCACACTCATGGTGCACATGTGGAGGTCATAGAACAACCTCAGGTCCTAGATCTTCACTAACAAGGCTAGGCCAGTAGCCAGCAGATTTCCAGGGATGCACCCTCTCTGCTGCCCACCTCACCAGTGCCAGGACTACAGGCATGCACAATGCCAGCTTTTCTGTCGGTTCTGGATCTGAACTCAGATCCTCAGAACTGCCTCCTTTTGGGGCTGGGGCTCCTGGCCTTTCCTGGCTCTCCCCATCCACAACCTTTTCTTCTAATGCTCCTGCCACCATGGGGCTCTGTCTAAGCCCCTTTGGCCAAGCAACTGTGAGTCAGATCCTCTGAGATCATGACCCAACACGTGAGCCAATCCTTCCCTCTTCCAGTTTTTTCTGTCAGCTGTTTGGATACAGATAGGCAAAAGTAACTCCAATTCAGACTTACACCACATCAGCACTGCTTCTGGGTGTTCTCAGGAACCTTNACAAACACTCCAACATTCACTTTGAGTTTAGCTGCAAGTCAAGGGCTGGGCACCTTCAAAAGGTGGTTTTAATGTTTAATAATTAAGAAATAAAGACGATGCAATGGTTTCAAAGATGCAGGGAACCTTGGTCACCCATAGGGCTAGAATTTTTCTTTGGAAATACTACCCAAGACAAGTTTCTATAAAGCAACAGATTTGGAGATTAAAAGTNATCCTGAATTGGAAAAGGCTAACGTCTAAATTCATCACTGTTTAGCTCAAGAAAGTAAAGTTGACCTGAAATGATTTTGCAAGCATCTCAGGCAAGGAACAGGGAATTCCCCTCATCAATTTATATAATTACTGACAACTCACATAATGAGCTTATCTTAGCCCCATAAATCAGCTGAACTGCCAGTTACTAAGTCACAGGAGGTGGGGGGAGCTTGAGGTGGGCCTCCTGGGAGAAGGACTAGCGGCAGGAGGTAGGACAGTGGCTCTTTTTCCTGTATCCTCCAGGCAGTATGGATCCTCTGGGAGCAGCCTGGGTCCCAGGGCTAGGCACAGCCACTGTCTCCAGACCCACCTGTCCTGAAATGGACAAGCCTTGGAGCAACCNTGATATCGACCAGGCCCCGTGAAGATCTGGACAGACATGTCCAAACACACAAACAAAATCTAAACTGCAGAGAACAAGGGTAAGAAAGGGGCCTGGAAAATCTCATCCTTGGAGTCAGATATTGAAAGTTGTATCAGGAGGGGACATGTCTTTGTTGGCAGTTAGAAAAGGAGGCCAGGAGCCAGTGCCGGGCTGTGGGTCGTGTGTGCATCCCTGTTTCCTAGCAAAGAACCCAGAGACCTAAGCTTACGATGGACTTCTATTAGTAGCCAAGCCCCCTGCTCACCAATCTGGCCCATCTGTTTAAGTGAAAAGAGAAAACAGAAAAGTCCATGGCCAGCCACTGCTTGCTTCTGTCACCCCACAATCTGCTGCCCCAGTGAAATTGCCATCACCCAGGTCCCATCACAGTCCAGCTGAGAGGATATCCTCAGTTCTGAGGAGATAAANTGAGAAGCCCCATGGTCCCTGCTCACTCAAGGAGCCCAGAACACTATAGGCTCACCACAGACAACCCAAGACCAGGCACCCTGACAAAGGCAGCCTCCACCAAGATGGTCACACCTAGGGGCACATAAAAGCAGTGTCGCCCCTGGTATCAAACTGTATAAAAGCACCTGAAGAAGTATACTAATACTGGGGCTGGGGTGACAACAAAGACTTTAGCAAGAGCATCAGAGCTTGGTAGGAGCAGACACATACCCTTCATTGACAATGAAGGTGACCAGCTGGGATCAGAGCAAGCACCCCTTCTCCAGCAGTTTGGCTTATCAATGCCTAACACATTTCACATGCAGGCTCCCTGTAGCACTGGATGCCAGAGGACTGTCACCATCAGCATTTGGACCCAAAGTGTCTGCCCTTGTATCTGAAGGCTTTCAGGGNGCAACTTTCAGAATTCACAGCCAACTGATGGAGGGAGAGCTCTCCAGGCTGTGCTGGGCACACAACGTCTACTTCAGTCTCACACCAACCTCAGAGCACATCCATGGCTCCAGGAGTCAGTGCTCTGCTTTCTGGGTAAGCAACCTTGGGCAGATGTGAACTGTGCCTTGGTATTCACATTTGTAGGTTGGAAGAAACAAGCAACCACCACATAGGATTGCTAAGAAGATTAAGTGAGTGATTCAAACACACCATCAGCCTAGTGTGAATGCTCCCTCTGTTAGCTTCTAAGTGTGAATGCTCACTTCCATTAACGTCTGCTATTATATCAATTTTTTATTGAGGTCCCTGACACATGTAGAAGAAAGAAATTTGCCTAAAGCCAAAAAGCTAGTAAGTGGCAGAGCTGGGTCTTGGGCTGAGGTCTTACCCTCAGCTACTGTGAGACATTAACAGTGTCCTGCAATGGTGCTGAAATATGGTAGAAATAAATTTGGAGAGGATTAACAGCTTAATTATACCATTGAAATACATACTGAAGCAGGGTATAATTTTATGGTCTGGAAAAACAGACATAAGATCTTCAACTCCATAGCTGTCACTTTTATCCAGCTGGTGTCCATGGAGAATGAGCAAGTTTGGAACAATTGGTCTTCTTCTCCTCTAGGGGAAGTGACAATACTACCTTTTTTAAAACNTAAAGCTATACTTCACAAGTGGAGAGAAACTTGGGAAGAGACGAGGGACAGAGAAAGGGCAGCACTGAGGGGATTAACCCAGAGGGCAGGATGTCACAAAAAGATTACACTGCCTTGGGACTCAGGACCCCGGGACTCTTAGCAGAGTGTGCCTGGCATACAGGTGTTATGCCACAGTGGCAGCACAAATGGGTATCTAAATTTTTCCTGGACCTATATCCTTACTCAAGGTCCCTATGAAATATATAATCAAAGAAACATTCAACTATGGTTTTGTTTCTAATTTTATGTATTCTTTCACAATCTCATTCCTAGATGGGATGGATAGATGGATGGATGGATGGATGGATGGATGGATGGATGGATGGATGGATGGATAATATGCTCTCTGATCATATTCCTTCCATTATCTAGCTTATCTCCTTCCCTATCCCACCAAACCCTTCTTCTTCTCAATAAGACTCTCCTACCTTATTGTCTATTTTGTTTGTGGTCCACTGCATTGAGTTAGGGTTCCCTGGCATGAGCATGGCTTCCTTACTCACTTATTCACTTGAGCAAGGACAACTTAGCACACTACAAAACTGAGGACTATGATTCCCTCTCTACCCAACAACCGTTAACCACTAACAGCTCTTCAGCTAGGGATGAGGCTTCATGAGCCCATTCTCTATCCGCAGTGGAATGTTGACTGGCTAAACCTTATACAGGTCGTGTGCCAGTAACCATAGCTGCTGTGACTTCATGAACGCAATGGCATGACACAGACGGCTTTACACAGCACCCCTTCCTGTTACTGGGTTCTTCTATTATTCTCCCTCCTCTTCTGGGAGAGGCCCTGGGCCCTGGAGGGAAACACAGCTTTCTTGAGTCCATTCCCCAACAGGAAATGCCAGTGATATATGCTGGACCTCAGAGGCAACTCCCAAAGCTCCATGAAGAAGATCTCAATCTCCCCCAACACAAAACTAAGTCATAAATCTTAGTGCTCTGTGCAAAAGCACAAGCCATTGCACCCTTCCAGATCAGAGGTCATGGGGATGTGAGAAAATCTTGAAACCACCATCAGGTCCCATCACCCTGCCTCCAAAATAGGTCCCCATGAGCAGGAGGAAATCCAAAAGCCTTCTGCAAGGCCACAGGGCCTGCAGGGTCTGTGTCCACTTAGACCCTCCCCACCTTGTTGGGTGCCAGCCACAGGGACCTCCTCAGAGCAGGACCTCCTGTGACAGGCTGAGCTTTACACCACCCAGGAGCCTTTGCAGGTATAGTCCATCTCTCTGATCCGTTATCTGACTATACTGTGGTTTCTATCCTTCAGAGTGTTTTCTGCTGTCTGAATATACATTCTTTGTTTTCAGGCTTGCTGGGCTGTTTAGAGGTTTTTTTGCTGTTATGATTTGCACTCCTAAATCTGTGGACCCCCAGGACAAAGGTCCCAGCTGTGTCACAGCAATCACTGTGAATCATAGCAAGCTTTAGAGGTTTCCAGCTCTGTCATGAATGATGACTGAATGTGAGGCAGTGACAATGAGGATNGGGAGGACAGACACAAGGAGANCCTCAGCTGATGGATGAAGATGGACCACACACCTTTGCCGTGACCATCACAACCTCATGAGCCCCTAGAATGCAAAACCTTGACCTGGAAACCTGTCCCTCCTCACCTTCCTGCTGAGGGAGTAGGTGCTTCTCTTCAGCTTTAATCACAACTTGTCCTTAGAAAAAGTAAGTGAGGAAGGGAAATGCCCTAAGTTCCTGGATATGGCCAATGGGAAAATAAACTAGTCACCAGCTCTGACCTCCACTTTGTTTATTTTGTATTCTCTGTAACTTCTAAGGTCCCTCATAGCTCAAATATTTCAAATGTTGTACCACAACCAAAAACAGCATATCCTACCAAAATCAGGTTTCCCTGGAAAGCCACAAAGAAATTCAAGGAAAGGCATGGACTCTGCTGACATAGACTAGGGGCATCACAGCTCTGCTACTCACTATTGATGTGGCCTTGCCCGTGTCTTGACCTTGTTTCTTGGGCTCTTTAACCCTTGGTTTCTTTGACTGAAAAACACAGATGAATAATCCCACCCTCCTCGTTGAGTGAGTGGGAAGACAGTGCCTAGACCCATTGTGCCTGCTGCACAATTCACACCTCTCACCCCTTTCCCTTCTCTGCTCCACGCCTTACAACACAGCCTCCAGATTCCCGAGAAAGGACTCCTGAGTCTGGGGGAAGCTAGGCCCCACATAATCTCTAACCTATTCTCAACTCTACAGGAAATGCCAGGCATGAATCCTGGCATCTGCGGTGTGGATATTCCTTCTTTTAAATGTCAGAATGAGGTAGTGCTGTTGGAAGCGCTTATATAGACCCTGTTTGCTATGTCTCTCACAAGCCTAGGCAGGTAGTTTGAGTGAAAGCCATAGTTTGGGAAAAAACAGTATGCAGGAAAAAGAGGCTGCAGCAAGCACACTGGNATGAGGCTCCCATCAAACTGATGAGGAGTGCTGGACCACAGGAAACCTAGAGCAGATACTCTGCCTGACAGCTCACATCCAAACTACCTCCAGCTAGCTGCCTATGCCTTTTTCTTGTTCTGTAAAATGGCATGAGTATACACACCTTATAGACTTGTCCATATGTGTTAGATGAAATTGACATTAGCAGCATTTAAACACACAGTTAATCCATAACACTTAGCCCACAGTGAACGCTGCATAAGTTAGAGGTACAGAGTCACCAGCCAGCCAGTCAGTCACTGCAGATTAGCACCTATGTTCCCACCTATTGCCTGGGAAGGTCAGTTTGGCCTTGCTTTTTCCATTCCTTGTTTCTCTGTGGTTAGGATACCTGTATAGAGACTGTTCATTCAGTCACTGGACATCTCTTATGCTTGGCTTAGTCTAAATGCTGAGCAAAAGAGACATCAACCCCTGTGGGAGTTTATGGTCCAGTGGAAATTCAGTCTTGCTCAGTTTGGCAGTTACTAGGTTCAGGCAAAGGCTAAGCACTGGAGTGAGAGGAAGGGATGGCCAGCACATCCCAGCAAGTACCCACAGTACCAACACACGGCTGACACAGGCTGGCGCTGGTCCTGGAGCCTTGAAAGCTTCATTTCTTCCCTCGACTCCCCACACATCCCAAATCATCACAGACATTATTACCTTCTCAGGTCTTCCCACTTCCCACCCTCATTCTCATGCTCCCAGGACCCGGCATTCACAGGCACTTACTTAATCACAGTTCTCTGCTAGTTCGCTGCAGAATCTTCCAGCTGATGTATTTCCCCTTATCTGGGAACTCCACCTCAGCAAGCGCCAGTGTTTAAAATCTTTCCCAGGTATCATTTCACTTGTTGCCGAAGGTAATTAATTTTAAGAACTGATCAAGATGTTAGAGGGGGACCAGCCTCTGGAAATTGATGACCGTGTAGGTATAGCATGACAAGGGGGCTTTTTAAAAAATGTTCTGAGCAGCCTGGGAAGGGCTGTCTTTCGATAACCGTCGTGGCGGCTGCACGGATCATCACCATCAGTTTCTGTTGTTAGTTTCATTATTCCAAATGAGCTCTGTTTTGTGAACAAAGAGAATTGGCCCAGAAGACATCTTTGCATTTTAATGGAGTCAACAAGTATTAAATGGAGACCGTACCCACATCTGGGCATCTCTGCCTAGGGCTCATCACAAAGAACAGGCAAGCAAGGTGGGCATGGGCACTGGAGCTCACACTTCCAAGCACCTGATCCAGTGAAGAGAAGAATGTACCACACAACCCCATGAAGGGCACCACCAGAGACACAGGCCGAGATGTCCTGTGTCAAAAAAACAAACAAAAAAAAAAAACCAACAACTGGTTGGTTTGTTTTCCACTCAGAGATCAAAATGGAGAGGGAGGCAGGCAGTACTGGAGTGAGAGAAAGCAGAGTGCACACTTTCAAAAAGGCAGAAATCCCCCCACGCTGAAAGGAATGGCATGTCTCATGGAAGAGCAGGAGAAGTTTGGGGACTGCAGAAAAAAAAATGCTTCCTCACATCTCTCTTTTGACAAAATACTGATCCCAGTCACAAGTCCTTTGTGCCATTGGCAGCATGGGTCCCCACCAGATCCTCAATCCCAGCAACCTTATACAGGTTGGGTGAGCACTGGGTCCTAATGAAGACAGCAGAGAACAGGACAGATGAAGTCCCTGGCCTCCTCACCCAGGGCTACTCACCAACATATGTGTCAGAACACAGAGGAGAGAGTGCTACAGAAGCCACTGGAGCAACCATCTAACTTGGATTAGAACTAAGCCAAGATGGTCCAGACCAAGAGAACCCAGAGCCAGGCTCGAGAGTGGCTGTGATGGGCAGAAATAGACGCTTGCTCAGAGTGGAGGGAAGGTTGGACATGTTCTAGAGAGCAGGGAAAAGACTGGGCAGAGGAGGGTGAGGGATCAGACTTAGATTGTGAGTATCACACTGAAGGCAAAAGGAGCCACAGGAGATTGCAAAGACAAGAAAGACATGGCTGGCATTTAAAGATGAGTCTTATGAGTAACCAACATGGTATTCTAGAATGTACGCTGGACTCAAAGCTAAGAGAAGCAGGGCTACCTCCACTCTGTCATTTCCTAACTACAGGTATTTAGATAGATGACTTCCCGTGTATCATATACAATATGGAGCTAACATAGTCTAGGCACTATTGATCTAACCAGGACATTGAACATCTCCAATCATGAAAATGGGAATACCACAAAGTTTCACAAAATAAATAAATGCAGTAATGACAACTTGGGAATGAAAAAGTGGCTCAGTCCATACAGTGCTTGCCTCACAAGCATGAGAACTTGAGTTTAACCCTTGGAAGTCACATTCAGAAGCCAGGAATGGCAGTCCACTTGTCAGCCTAGTGCTGGGGAGGTGGAGACAGGCAGATCCCAAGTCAGCAAGTTCCAGGGTAGTGAGGATGGACAATACCAGGGGAGAAACAGCACCCAAGATTCTCCTCTGCCTTCCACACACATGTATACATACAAATTACAATCATGACAACTCTCCACAACACCCAAATTTCACTTTTTTCCTATGGATTTAACTTATTCCAGAAAAGAAAGTTCTACTTGGCCCTAAAGACAAGATTGAACATACTTTTTCCATCATCCTCTCCAGCCCTCACCTCTACAAGAAAGAGAGGACCTGAGTGGCTACCACAGCAGCCACAAAGAAAGATGGAGGGCAAGAGAGAGTTATTCCAGAGCTCGGTGCTGTGGAGCCTTGGATTCCTCTGGAACCCCAAGATGAATAGTCCATCCCACTACACATGAGGTGAAGATGGTGCATGTGAGCCCAGCAGGACAGTGGCCTTGCTGAGCTTCTAGTTCTTCAGACCACTGTGCTCTGGGGCCTCCTGCAACACAGACAAGACATCTGTCTTCAGTGACCAGGTCTACATCCTGAAGGCCCTCCCTGACACAGACCCTCACTGCCCAGGGGCCATGTAGAGCTAATATTACCACCAGTTTTGTTAGGAAAGGATGCCTTGGGCCAAGCTGAATGTATGACACCTCTACAGAAGAGTTTTAAAAAATCAGCTAGACTTCCATTCTATAGCTGAGCTGACATCTGAAAAGAATGAGCCTGAGGACAGCTGAAGATAGATAGTTGTTTTTTTTTTTCCAAGTCAAATCCACCTTAGCATGAAGGGGAGAGAAAACATTGGCAAGGTTATATCTACTTTGTTTTAGGGAAAGACCTGGGAAGGACAAGGTGCCTGTCTGGAAACTGTCCCTAGGCACTGAAAGGAATAATGTTGACTTACAATTTGTGAAGTTCAGAAAGAACAGTCCTTGGGACAGAAAGAGAGCAGCTTGGAGTCTAATTCCCCAGAACAGTGGAGGCCCAGAAACTTCAACAGAGTCTCAAACCAGATGTATGATCCAGGCAGGCAATGCACACTGCCCTTCATGGGTGTCAGGCACGCACAGTAAAGATGCTGTATTTCTTAAGGCACAGCAAGACAAATGTGCGTGGGTGCTCTCCACAATGTGATGAAATACAAGAGCGGGGGGTGGGGGGCTAAATTCCCTTCAACTGAAGACTTGGAAAACAAATTGGAGTTCAAGAATATCCTTATAATCCGATTCTATGTGCACGCTCTAACCTTAAACGTTGTCCAGAACCTAGAGTTAAGTAGGAGTGTACTTTTGTAAACAATGTGTAGAGTCTGATCCTACCTTTATAAAAATTTTAGTAAATCTTAGAAGTGTGATGCAGAGAAGGGACAGTCACCATCTCATCTGACCCTTGTGTAACAAACACTGCCATTACCTCATTTTACAGATGAAGCTGTTAACTCGAACGTCTCTCCTTGAGTTTTGCTAAGTGAGTGACTACACTCAGCTCCTCATGAACCAGTACAAACACCATTCGCTTATTCCAGAAAACTGAGTGGTGTTTTCCAGAATTACACTGCGTGCCAAACATAAAATCAAAGAAATATTAAAATGGACAGGTGAACCTTGACACTTTTGCTGGTGACAAGGAAAGAAACTGCAAGCAAACACCAAATAATCATATGCCATAACCTACAACTTCACTCACTTCTGCTTCAAAGTTGTCCTGATGTTGAACAGTTTTAACAAGATGGTAAGGAGGGGACAGGTGAGGGGGTGTCCTTTCACCCACCTGGAAAGTGTCTAGATCTAGTCCTAACTAAAGATGGATTTTCTTTGCTGCACTCACTCCTCTGAGAGGTCTGGAATGAGCTCCACCCATCCAAGCACAAGGCACTGCCCCTCCACCAGAGTCACACTCCTGGCTTCTCTGGAGCCAGGACCTCCACTGGGAGGTGCCTGTTCCCTGATGATGTAATCTAAGCACCAATCTCGCCTGTGCATAGATATCCAGACCAAATGTCGGGTTAAGTCTTTTCCTCTTCACCATTCTGAAATATCCAACAGCTCACACCGAGCCTCAGCCTGCTTCCTCAGCAAGGAGTCTGTGGCCACAGAAGCTGATTGGGTTGAGAGAGGACAAGGCACTCTATTCACTCACTTCTGTTCTCTAAAACCCTGATTCCTACTTGAAGAAAATCAAACTTTTAGAACTTGCAGGTGGAACAGCTTGCCCTCAGCTAACCACTCAAGAGAGAGCACCAGTAGATAAGGTAACCAGGAAAATAATATGAATTACAAATTTATAAATGATCATTAATTATAACTAGAAAAGAAAACACAAGAAATGCTTATCCAACTCAGAGTGACACAACACAAGTGAATTCAAAGGATAAAACATGATTCTAAGGGGTTGGACAGATGTGACCTCCATCCCATAATCCCATGTCCTCCGAAGCAGCACCTGCATTCATAAAGCCATGCCTTAGTGACAGGGACCAGCAGGCCAGTGTCTCTGGGTTGTGGGAGANAGTGACCAGACATGGCTGTCCTTTGTCACTTAACCACCTTTCCAAGCTTCCCCTTCTGCCCAGCCATCTGCAGGAAAATGTCAACATGTGCTGCAGGGAGAAAGCGTATTTGCTAATTTATATGCTGGATAAATTCACTTATTCAGTAGAATAATAAAGCTGTGACTGCTCGCCCCCCTTCCCTCTGAGAGTACAGACATCTTTATTAAAGGTTTTAAAGCCTGAAGAAAAGGGAGCACTCACTCTGCTTACATTTCCCTAGATTAAGTGGAAGACATTTGCTTGCTGGTGGCAAAACATTGAAAACTTCCTTCTGGCTACGATTTATTACCAAAGAAATTGTATCAAATTGGGATGTGACCATGGTCCACCTATCAATTACATCACTGCAAAAAGAAAACACCAGAGATTTACNTTTTCAGTATTTCCTACATGTTGTGTTCATGAGAAGTATTAAAAATACATTTCCCAAGATCTGCTATTTCACCCATAATGCTCAGTTGAAAATGCGGCATTTTCTGGTGTTAAGCAGACTGTCAGCAATCCTCAATGCACCCTCGTTTTCCCACACTAACAAAGAGAGCTCGTCCTGGCCTTAATGTGCTCTCCCCCAGCTTACCAAAGACAGCAATCACAGATGACCTTCATCTGAATTTGGCCTGAATCAACAAATGAGAACTCACTTAGAACCAGGGAGGCATTCAAATTCTGCAGACTAGAGCAATTATAAGCCAATCAGGCCAGAAGGTAGAAGAGAGTTGAGTCCTACCTAACGGATGAAAGTCATTGAGCACATGAGAAAAGAGTGTATTATTTCAGGTTAGCATGTACACAGAGATTCGCCAATACTTCCTAGACTAGGGAGGAAGCAGGGAGGATAGAAAAGGCTCTTGCTGTAGGAACCGTTCACCACCTCACACAAGAAGACAGGGTAGAATCAATTCTACCTCTAGTCCTCTAGACTGACCTTTAAGTAGGATTTGTGTAGACGGAGGATAAATCCAAACCAGGTACTTCAAAGCTGTCAAAGTCCTTAGCTAAGGGACATCTGCGAAGGACACATGTGAGTTGAAGATGAAATCCAGGACCTCCCTCCTCTCTTCATGTAAACCATTGTTTCTCAATCTTCCTAATGCTGCAACCCTTTGATACAGAGTTCCTCATGTTGTGGTGACCCCCAACCATAAAATTATTTTGTTGCTACCTCATAACTGTAATTTTGCTACAGTTATGAATATTAATGTAAGTATCTGTGTTTTCCAACAGTCTTAGGTAACCTGTGTGAAAGGAACATTTGANCCCCCCAAAGGGGTTGAGGCCCACAGAACTGCTGATGGAAACAACGGTGAAAGCTGCCTGGATCCTCATAATGTATCAATGTGGTGATTATATTGTGTCCCCCAAAATATTATGTACCCTAATAAAACTTATTTGGGGCCAGAGAACAGAACAGCCACTAGATTAAACATAGAGGTTAGGCAGTGGTAGCACACGCCTTTAATCCTAGCATTCCCGAGGCAGAGATCCATCCAGATCTC
>LZPO01087210.1:350014-361165 GCA_001675575.1 Neotoma lepida | reverse complement strand
GACTCTGTACTCAAGAGCAGAGCCAATCACAAACGCTGCCATGTCATCCTGACTCTGTACTCAAGAGCAGAGCCAATCACAAACGCTGCCATGTCTCTCTGGAGCATGAGTTCTACAGGGAAAGTTAGAAAGGAAGAGAGGGTTCTATGATCCAGCATTTCTGTGTCACAGACTAGGAAGCAAAACTCACAGAATCTGTTAGGATTTTAAAAGAGAAGAGGGTTGAGTTGAGCCAAAGTTAGACAAAACCCCCTGAACTGATAAGGCTAAAACACCCACCAGGACATGTTGCTAGCCTCCCACCAACATATCTGGCCCAGTACTCTAAACATGACAGCCACATTTCTTCAGCACCTTAGAAGCTGGAAGACCCGCCATCCCTTCTACATCCACAGAATGGAGATGCCAACAGCTATTGGATTATAAAGCTCATGCTACCCAAAGGCTGCCCAAGCTTAATGTCACTGCCGCTGACGGTTTCTAGTCTGTACAAACTGTTCCTTGAGCTTTAAGCACACCAACNTCCATCCATTCAGCAATCAGATTATTGACTGCCAGTTCTCAAATAGAAAGGCAAGCACTGAGGACTCTGGAAACCCAAAGCAAATGCACAGTTTCTCTGGAACTCTTCAACATACTATACTTGTTGGCTGTCAACTGACATCGGTGAAATAAATAAGGGTTCTTTGTGGCTGAGCTTCAAAAAGTAACCTGAAGCAAGCTGTTCAGCTTTGCAGTGGGGATGGGCAAAAGAAAGGACTCATTCCTATCAAACAAATAGATGACCCATGTATAGTTCATAATGCCTCCCTTTCTTGATATGCAAAGAGAGAAGCCATGGTCAAGAGCCAGAAGTCCCCCAAGCCAAGCACCTTTGTTTGGACTTGGAGGTGTGTCTATGAGTCCAGAACAGGAGCCACGTCATGCTCTCCAAAGATACGTCTAACTNACCATGGCAACCTGGTGAGTTACTCTCAGGCATATTTCAGGGCTACTTGTATTAGGAGAATTTGGATTGTCCACCCACACACACACATACACACACACACACTAAAAACATGGAGAAATTCTTACTAAATGGAGCCTAAGTTTATGTATGATCTCCTGCTTCCAGAAATCCCTTTCTGTTATTTCTAGGAGTCCCTGGAAAGGAAATGCATGAGCTAACAAAAAAAAATCCTCCAAGCTTGAGTACCCCTGATAGNTATATTCTGCCCAGGCAACACCAGGAACATTCTGACATCTCTGCCAAGGATATAGTCTCCACAGAGCTCCCAGAAGGCATCCACAATATTGCTGTGTGCAGAAAAGAGCGAATGGCTGGCTCATCAAAGATTCAGGTTCCCCACACATAGTGCACAAGGGCTGCTGTGAAGCAGCTATCAAGCCCAGGCCTTCATCTCTAGCCCCCTTTGCGTGTAAGTGGGACTCATTCTCACTAGCAGAGTGATTAAGAAAAATGTGTGTCACTTTCAGATCAAATGGGCAAGCAGTGGGTATGTCTTCTCCATGTTGTCTCTCCCCACATCTGCCAGAGATGCACGTTAGAAATGGTAGGTCCTAGTCCACCACCGTCTGATGCTTTGATACTTGGGTCCCAAAGCAGTGTGAGCTATGTACACATATACTCCCAATGTCCTGCAGAAACAAAGCTGAGTTTCTTAGGGTTACTGGGAGGGGGGTTGCAGCTAAGTCCTGCCACAACTAGTGAGAAGCCAAGGATCCAGGTGAGGGTGTGTTTCATCACAAAAGTGTATTCAGAACCTGGTGGTCAGGAAATCCCTCAGAATGATGCCCACCAACAGAAAAGATGGCAGNTGTGATAGACTCCAACCTCTCTGTCAATAACCCAGAAATAACTCAGCCCTCAGATAAGGCAATCTATCCAGGCTCCATGATGTCCACGCTTGCTGTCTCAGAATCAGACCCACCTTACCTATATCTGCACAGCAGGGCCTAGAAACTTTCCATTAGGGTCCACTTCTGAGCAAGAGACAAGCCAAGACATAATTTAGCACAAGCCACCCCAGGGATATCTGCTAACATAAAAGTCTACTTAGATATTATATTGGTTAGTTCTCTCACTACTCTGATAGAAGCAACTCAGGGAAGAGCATATTTTGACTACAGCTCTAGGTGACACAGTCTATCAAGGAGGCAAAGGCATCAGGAGAGGGTGCTAAAGACACTGCATCTGCAGTCAGCAAGTGGAGAGCGAACAGGAAGTGAGGCCTGGTTATAAGACTCCAAGGCCTGTCTCAGTGACCTACTTCTTCCAGTGAGTTTCTACCTCCGGAAGCTTCTCAAATGACACCACCATATGGGGACCAAGTGTTCAAGCAGAAGAACTATTGGTGACATTTTACAATCAAACTATAGTGTGTATGGATCAACCTTCAGGGCTCAGCTTACAGATAAGTGAGTTGACATGAAGAAAAAGCCTCTGGTGACAGAAAAGTGACTATAAGTCACTTTGGGGCTGCTTGGCACACTGAAGCGTCACTGGTAGAGTCCTGTAGGGGACGCTGAACCACATGGAGCCCAGCAGGAGACCATCTCAGAAAAGGAACCCTCAGAGATGGCCCTACGAGAATCAATCCCACCTGCCCTTCAGTGAGTTGCTCCCTCATTGCTTCCTGGATTTACTAATGGAGTTCAGGATTCCACAGAACATAAATTCCCTCCACTGTTTGCATCCCTCACCTCCATCCTGTGTCTTCCCTGCAAAAATCTGTAGGCTCTGCCTGTTTACTGGATAGAATTTTTGTGTTCTCCCTCAAATGAGTTTTACAAAGGATTTTCTCTGCCCAGTCAAAGTGCTAGGGTTTGAATATGAAATGTGTTTATGTGCTAAGTGATTGATGGTTGTGTAATGGTTGGTAGGTGGGACTTGGCTGGAGGGAGTCAGTCACTGGGGCTGTGCCTTGGAAGGTTATACCTAGCCTGGTTTTCTGCTTCCTGTCCTCCATGACATAAGCCACCTCTCCCACACATTTCCACATTAGGATGTTCTGCCAGACTGTGCACCTTGACAGCTGGAGCCCAGGAAGCTAGACCCAGGGTTGGACCCTCGGAAACCATGAACCACAAGCTAATGTAAATAATTCATCTCCTCTAATGATTTTTCTCGGGTATTTGTCACAGCAGCCCAGAAGTGACTAACAGAGAAAATTAGTACAATAAAAGGAGTCACTCTGTGACTACATGACAATGCGGTCACTGAGTCTTTGAAAGGGGTTTGTAGGAGGAATATGAAAAGTATAAAGAGTGAAGAAAAACCTTGATATGCTGCAAACAGAGCTTCTTGGTGATCCTGGCAAACTCCCAGAAGACCATAATGCTGATAGACATCAAAAGAATAGCTACAGTGGACAGATTTCAGTTAGAGCCGAGAAATCGGGAGAGGGGGCCCCAGACTAAAAGCCATTCATGTTAAATTCTGACAAAGCCTTTCCCTTCGTTCTGTCCCTGCCTTGAGACTTTGAGTGGGGCTAAGTTTTAAAGTTTTAAAGTAACATGGGAATTAGGAACAAAACTCTGAGATCTTAACATGAACAGTTTGGCCAGAAATGAAGCCCTTTTAAAGTTATAGACAAGGAGTAAATGGCTGTTTCAGTATTAGCTCTGCTAAACAGAAGGCAATGACTCTCCACCAGGGCAAGGAACAGACACTCTGAGAGTATCAGAATTCCACTGGCCCCATGCCTAGCTCAGAATCAAGGGTGTAAAGGTTTTTTGATTTGTTTGGTTGGTTTTTGGTTTTTTGAGACAGAGTTTCTCTGTCTCGAAACAGTCCTGGCTGTCCTGGAACTCTGTAGACCAGGCTGGCCTCAAACTCACTGAAATCCACCTGTCTCTGTCTCCCGAGTGCTGGGATTAAAGGCATGCACCACCACCACCTGACGGTGTAAAGGTTTTTAACTCATGTGGAAGTCCTTGCTTTGAGAAGAGGGCTCCAGGGTACCACATGCATCCACATGTGGACGCCTAGGGAAAGGAGCATTCTGAGGCTGCTGAAGCCATCCATGGTTCAAGCTCTTGGCAGACCTGGGAGCCATCCACATGGTGCTGGTTTTGCTGACATGCAGAATGCCAGAGTCACAGTTTCATGGCAATATCCATCTAGATTTTAAAGGACAGCCCAGGGGACCAGGCAAGGCAATGTGTGTAGAGTAAGGATCTCTACAGGTTGCCTCTGAGAGGGCAAGGTATGCATCTATGGAAGTGAAGCCTAAGATGCAATGGAGACCCAAGGATGTTGGAGATGTATACCAAGAAAAACCACAGGGGATAAGTAGAGCTAGCCTGNGAGAGAGAAACAGTGTGGGCTGCAGGTGGCAAAGCAGTAAGGTCAGGGATGCTTGAACTCACTAGAACTCACATCAAGACATTACATGCCTCAGAGTCAAAGACTAGACCTCCAGGGTTTAATATTTACCTTCCTGGGTTTCTACCTTGTTTCTATCTGATGCTTCCTTGTTAGTCTTCTATTATTTCCTTTTAAAATGCTAATGGTACCCCTGTACCATTGTATATTGGAAGAGCTTGCCTGTCAATTTGTGTGTCCACACATGTGTATGTGCATATGTGTATGCATGGGTGCACATGAGTTTATATGTGTAGGATTTTAAAGTACTCACAGCTAGAAGTTTTCTTTGACTCCCAGAGGACTTTGAACTTGGATTATTGAACAATGTTGGAACTGTTAAGATTCTGAGTACTCTTGAAGCTGAACTAAATGAATTTTACCTTATGAGGTGGCCATGAGCCTTTGGAGACCAGGTGCCAAGCATTACGGCTTGAATATAAAATGTGTCTCGCAGGTTTGTATGGAAAACACTTGGCTAGTAGCATGTCTTGGGAGGTTGTGGAAACTTCAATAGGCAGCACATAGCTGGAGGAAGTAGACTAGGGTTACAGCCAGCCCCAGTTCCTGTCTTACTCGCTGCTCTCTGTCGACCATGAGGTGAATAGCTTCCCCCCTACATATGTCCACTGCATGATGCTCTGCCTCACCATGAGCCTAACCCCACAGAGCCAAGAGACCATGGACTGAACCCTCTAAAGCCAAGCACAAAATCAACTCCTCCCTGTAAGCTGCCAAAGCCTTACAAAAGTAATTAACATGGATATTAAGACCATATGTTGGTACCCTGCTGCCAAACTCAGATTCCCTTGCTAATCTCCTCACTGGCCTCTGGCATACCCAACCCCCAAAGACAGAGGCCAAAATGATGAGTTACCACTAGTNGTTCCTCTGCCTGATTTCCCTCATTAAGGGAATCACCATATCTTACCAAAATTCCCTCCAGAATCTCTCTCAAACCCTTCCACTTCTCCCCATCCTCATCTCCACAGCTGCCCCCATCTCCATCGTCCACACCAGTCATCACATGGGTCCTTACGCACCCTTCCCCAGACAGCCTTCCCTTGATGTCTCCTCAAGTGCCTTCCTTACTGCATCAAAAACCATCTCTAAGGTGCACATCTAAGCAGGGGACTCCAGCCTACTGTGAGTGGCCTTCCTTTGGTCTCAGGATCACTGCTCCAGTCTCCGTGGTTTTTATTATAGTATTATTACATCATTTTCCCCTTCCCTCTGTACCCCCTTCCCATGTATCCCATGGTTTTTACAGTGCTNTAATGGCAAGGCCCTGACCTTTCCACCACACTCTGCTTTTCTCCAGGTCACTTCCCCCAGATCAGTCTGTTTTACTCCTGAAACACAGCAGGGCCCTCACTTCCCTGAATCGTTCATTCCTCACTTCCTCTCACCACTCCTCTGTGCCCTTCATCTCCGTTTAATGCCTGTGTGTCTTCTTCCAACCACACTAGAATAGCCAAGTAGTTAGGAAGGCAAGAAAGCATTTCATAGTGGGAAGTCCCCCAGGCTGCCAGAAAACAGTGTTTGATAAGGATGATAAACACATGATACTGATCTTACCACACAGAGCTGTGTTCAACACCCCAGCACACAGAGCCAAGTGGCAGGTGATCCATCTTAAAGAGATGGCACTGCTGGCTAACTGATTTCTGCCAGCAGTGTATTTACTGGGATTAAAATTTGATTTAAATGTACCTTTAGAATTATTATCGAATAGACCAAAGGCTCCATTCACATGTGGGCAAGAAGATAATCGACCACTCCAGCTCATATCCTATCAATTCACAGAAAGTTTATTCCTGCCTGATCCAAGAAGGCTGGATATCCTAGAACCATTTTCCCACTGGAATATTAAAATGATGCTTCGGCCAATTCTGTAATCACTTAGCATCTTGTCGGTGACATTTCAGGCTCAGTGCTGGATTGTATGATTTCAGCAATATCAGACAGCATGGGCCCCGGGAGGCTTCCAGTCAGTCAAACTACAGCTGAACAGCCCTTTGCAATCCAGCGAGTGATTTTCTGTAGACTCTTTAAGCATACTTTTAGGCTATCTTAATTATTCCTGTCTACACCTCCCCAGGTCTAAGAAGGATGTNGCAAAAAAGTGGCACATGGTTAGAGTTAGAGAAAGATCTTCTTTTGTCCCATTTTGGTTAGAATTTAAATGAGCAGTACATATCATGGACTCCTCTAGAAATACACACCATGGCAGACTCCTGTGTGGCCACCCTAAGCCTCTGCAAGTCCATTCCCCCTTGAAGCCTCTCACTCCAGAGCTGGGGAAGTCAGACACCGAGTTGAGTCATAATTCAATCCACTTCCAGCCACTGGACATTACTTTGACTTTAAGAAGAGAAAACCCACATGACTTGGGCTTATTCTTCCTCCTGTCTTAACCAGACACATTATGTCTGGAGCTAGAATGGCCATCTTGTAGACAAGAAGCTACAGCAAAGGCATTAACAAAAATTTCTGAGAATTGAGGATGCTAATCCTAATGCTACTAAGCCAGTGAGCAGCTAACAGCAGCTAACGCCTTCAGGTGACTTATTAAGTAATGAAAGCCATTCCTGGGTGTTTAAACCACAAAAATGAAGCTTTTGCTGAATTTCCTGAAGCCAAACAGTGCTCAAATATATATCCTAGGGAATGATTAAGTGTGTGGCCTTTGAACCAGACACACTCAGGTTGTTGTTGTTGTCAGGATATTTGTACACTGTGTGAAAATGTATTGCTGTGATTAGTGTAATAAAAAGCTGAATGGCCAATAGCTAGGCAGGAGGTATAGGTGGGACTTCTGGACAGAGAGATAGAACTCTGGGAAGAAGAAAGCAGAGTCACCAGCCAGATGCGGAGGAAGTAGCATGGGCAGTATGGAGAGAAGAGGTAACAAGTCAAACCACAGAACATAGATTAAAATAAATGGGTTAATTTAAGTTATAAAAGCTAGTTGGGAACAAGCCTAAGCTAAGGCTGAGCTTTCATAATTAATAAGTCTCNATGTCATTATTTGTCANCTGGTGGCCCAAAGAAAAATTCAACTACAGTGCCCTTGGTCACTGACTAGGTGCTTGAATCTGAACAAGTCACCTGACTGCTTAGAGCTCCATTTACATCCCNCACACAATGAAAACTAGTTAAAGCAGGTGTTACAGACTGTGGCTGGGAGGAAGTGAGGTAAGTGGGGGAAGAGCACCTGTGGCACCTGAACGATGATGACTCCATGGAGAAATGGTGACCAGTAACCCCATGGAGGGGCTCAGCACCATGTATAATCAGAGACATATCTCCCCAAACCTCAAGNTCCCAGTTCACACCTACTGGGANAGACATTAAAGAAGAAGAAGAAAATAAGCAACTTTGCAAAGATTTGGAGGAATTGGAGTCCTTATGTTCTTATCAGAAATGTAAAACAGTGCAGGCATTGTAGAAAACAGTAAGAATGTATCCACACTCACACTGTGTGTGTGCATGTGGTGTAAGTGTGCATTGCTCTGTGTGTGTGTGTGTGTGTGTGTGTGTGTAATGTTTCACATCCTCTCAGCTAGGAATTTGCCTGACTCCCTGAGGACTTTGGACTCAGATTAATGAACAATGTTGGAACAATCAAATTACACATAAATTAGCATATGATCCAGCAATTTCTCCAGAGGAAAAGAGCTGGACTTGAGAAGGATATTTGAGTACCTATGCTCATAGCAGTGTTATTCATGGTGGCCAAAGGACAGGAGCACCCAAATTTCAATGATTCAATGAACTAAATGTGATACACACACACACACACACAGGAATATCATTCAGTCTTAAAAAGTAAAGAAATTTGGACTAGGGCTGCAACACAGAACAAACCTTGAAGACATTAAGTTAAGCAGAATAAACCAGTCACATCATCAGAGGCANAGCCATGGCTCAGAGATTTGGGGCTTGATAAAAATTCCAAAGAAGACACGGAACTGGGGCTGGACTTGATGAATAGGAGCCTTTTCTGATCAGCAAAAAGGGCTACACCGTCCCCATACAGAAATCGCAGCCTTGTGAGTCTACGCATTAGTCCCTGTTGGTGGCTGTGATGAGCACGGTGAACAAAACTGACTATGGAANAAGGGGTTATTTGGGGTGATGCTCCAGAAGAAGAATCATGTCAGGGAAGAGTGGCAGCAGGTGACTAAAGCAGAAAGCTGAGAGACCACACCCCCAGTCACGAAACAGAGAGAGTGAACTGGAAGAGGGACAGGGCTCTAACCTCTCAAAGCCTTCCCCCAATGACAGACTTTCTCCAGCAAGGCTGCCCCTTCCCTAAAGGTTCCACAACCTCCCCTAACAGTTCTACCAGCTGAAGCGAGTGCTCAAATACTTGAGCCCACGGGGGACATTTCATTCAAACCGCCACAGTAGAGACGGAAGAGCGGCTTGAATGAAACTCATGCATTAGGTTGAGCAGGAAAAGTGGCATACACTGGGCAAAGGGGAGGCACATGGTGCCAGCAACAGCAGCTAAGACTCTCCTAAACACACCCAAGATTCTCAAAAACTGTCACCTCCTCCAGCTGGAAGCAATGTCCGGAGGTGATGANCATGGAGGCCACCAGTCATTGCACCTCTTCTAAGAATGCAGACAACCTCAGCAAACACACANACACCTCAAAAGGCCTCAGGCTATGATTGGATACACAGACACATCCTAACTCACCCGAAATCCTTCATCACACNTGCTCCCATGTGCATAGAATGGACAGAAGCCCTGGGCCCATGTTCAAAACACAACCTCAGCCTGAGCCTTCAGAGTACTTGCTTAAGTCCTCAATGACAAGCAAACAGTATGAATAATTGAGAAAAATATGCACAAGGAGACCAAACCCTCCCAAAAAATGTATTCAACTGAGACCAATTTTAAGAAATTATTTCAAAGTTCTAATCACTCTCAGAGGAAACAATTCATGACAGAAATTGCAATTACCAAAGAAATGATCAGTTACACAACAGCAATTTTAGTGACATTTATAACATATAAGAAATCATGGAGCTTAATTATTTGAATTTACTTGGGCCACAGATGCCGTATAGAAATCTAATTAAATAGATCCAGCAAAAGTGACCGGCTGAAGAAATGGTGGTGTTGCTGAACCACACACGGCTTAGTCCGTGAATAGCCTCCAAACAGGCAGTGAGTGATGATCTAGCTCTCTCCTCCCCCTCAGCTGTCATTTGGAAAAAAACAGAGACATCCCAGTATTGATCCTCAGCCCCTCACGATGGAGTTTACTTCAATTCTGGAAACACATCTTCCATTCTAATGATCTCTAGTCACCTCCAGGACAGACGAGTACTCCTCACTGTTTGCCATCCTGGTCTCCCATCCAGACACATCAGACTTGAGAGTGGGACAAGTCCCTAAGTGGTGAGAAAAGGATGTCCTGTCTCACTTAAGAATTGAACTGTTGGGGCTCGAGAGATGGTTCAGCAGTGAAGAGCACTGGCTGCTCTTCTAGACAACTCAGGCCCCAGTTCCCAGTGCCCATGTGGCAGCTCACAGTNATCCATAACTCCAGTTCCANGGAAGCCAGTGCTCTCTTCTGCCTTTCACTGGCACTGTACACATGTGGTGCACAGACACGTGCAGGCAAAATATTCATGCACAGGATAAATACATACTTCTATAATGTGAGCTGTTAACAGTAATCGCTGGAGGAGTGTGTAATTCCTGAAACTGCCATGAATATTTTGCTTAAATATTAAGGAGTTCCAGAAAACAAGACTCTGGTTATGGATGGTAAGAAACTCCTCAAAGATGAAGAAAATACAGAAAACCATAAAAGTACAAAGAAAATAAAGACTATTTATAACCTGAACAACCATGGGGAACCACAAAGAATANATTATACCTTCTATCCTCCCAATGTATTTCTAAGAANAAATCATTTTATCACAACGTGGACTTATCATGTTTATAGTTTTCTATCTTATTATCTCACTAAAATTGTATAGAGTATATTAAATCAAGTACATTTAAAATAGTTTCTTTAAATAGCCCTCTATGGCTATACTTATAGTATGTTCCTAGTTTCTGAANNTTCACCAATAAACTGACTNTTCTCACAGGGCATATCTACCACTGCCTCTGAGCTAACTACTGACAAGTGTCCTCAGACAGGTGTTCCTGGGACAGCACTCACTGACTTGCTAAGTTTTTCAGAAACATCTGCCAAGCTGCTTGAACCCAAAGTTATGCCAGCCTACATTTCTACCAACCATGTAATGGACAGCCACACTCGGGGGTACCTTTCTCCCCTTTCTAACAGTATTAGTAAACTTCCAGGAGCTGGAGGGATGGCTCAGATGTATATGACTGCAGATTTTACATGCAACAAAATAACTTTTGGATTTAAACAAATCAACTAAAATTTTTTCCAGTATATTTTATAAGAAAAGGCTTCACACATATTTTTCCAAGTAGGTAACTTAGAATACTTTTAGTAATTTGTCCTTTCCCCTGGCTTATGCTAAGCTGTTATGGACCNATCTGTTCCATGCATGGGCATACTCCTGAAATGAAAACCACATGCTTGTTAATTAGCATCATCTGAGGACATTTATATCTGGAAATGCAAATCTCTTCTCATTATACATAATTTTCAAAATTTTCTTGGCAATTTCAGCCAGTTTATTCTTCAAGTATTTGAGAACAACTTGACACATTCCAAAAACGAGTAGAAAGAGAGAAAAGACTGGCTGGGATGTTGATTAGGATGGGGCAAAATGATACA
>LZPO01087210.1:265871-291242 GCA_001675575.1 Neotoma lepida | reverse complement strand
GTAGTTCAGCAAGCAACCTGGTTTTCATCATTCATCATGTTGAGGGTGGGGGGTACAATTTGATCTACTTTTTAAAAGTCAGGACCATCCAAAAGAAAAAAAAAAAGAAAAAAAGAAGCCATTCATTTTCTTAAAATGCAAAGCTAAATGGGAATTAGGATTTTAGTCTCATGATATACTGAGGATAAAGACCTTTGCACAACCCAAAGACCCAACAGGCACAAGTATTTCCACCCCACCCATTCCCTGTTCCATGGCACTCACCCAGCAAAGGTGGCCCATCCTCTACACCAAGCCCAATTTGCCCATGTCTGTAAGAGTTCATCATGTGCCTGGTTCCTCAACTGTATTAATGAAGCAGAAGCAAACAGTGTCTATACCTCACCCATGCTCCATTCCAACCTGGCTAGGGATGAAAGTATCACAGTCTGGCCATCAAAATAATAAAAGGGCCATAGATGGTTGAGAGAACTTAGTGGGAACTGTGAGGTGCAGCTGGAATCAGCCCCAAATAACCAAGGATACTCAGTGTGTTTGAAAACCTCTTCCCTGAAGAAGCTGCCCACCCTCCACTCCAAAGAGGAGAAGGGGCTGAAAGAGCATATAAGCAAGTCCCCANTCAAGGCTAAAGTTGCTTCTGCCTCTGGGAGGGAGCCCTAGAGAGGTTGTTTTTAGAAAGCACAGGCAAACATCTGGAGCCACTCAGTTCCTCAGAGACCTCTCTAGTTCTTCAGAGAACTCTCTAGTTCTTCAGAGACCCACTCCCTGCAAGGCCAGGGGTGGGGGCGGGGGAGGCACACTGAGAACCGGGCTATAAGAAACCCAGGGGAGAGAAGTGTGCAGCCACCTCTCTCCACTTCTGCCTTGTGATGAGAACAAGGGGTTCANTGGTATGGGCCAGGTTACCACTTTAAAATGTATATACTGCTTTTAAAAATGTCCTAACATATAAACTGAAAAAAACAAACAAAAAAAACCAGCAATGCATTTGAACNTAAAAGCTTTACTCGTTGTAAGTCTTGGACACGTTTACATTATTGAAAGCGTCTTAGGGACAGGGATTCCTAATGGCCCCTGGAAGTGCTTGAGCCATTCCACCCAGTAGAGTCTTTGAAGAAGCTGTGAACAGGTACTGCTGGGGGCTGGGGGGAAGCTGGCTGCTGGAATGACTGTGCCAGATGCTTCTGACCCCATCTTATTGGGGGCACAGAGGTACGTGGGAGCCAGGACTGGGCCGGAAACAAACAAACAGAAGTGCCCCTGACGTCCGGGAGCTTCTCCCCTACATCCGAGCACACTCACCAGGAAAAGGGACAGATTCCCTGGGCTGCCTGCTCCCTTTTCCCTTCCACTAAAGTCTGAAAGACTCCAAACCACTGTACTGTTCCCTGACATCTCGTCAAGCTTATTGCCATGAGACCCCGAGACTCCCCTCATGCCTGTCACATCTGGCTCCCTAATAAATGAGCTACNCTCATCCAGTGGTGATTTTTGTCTGACGCACCCTAAAGATGTCCAAATCACTGCCGCTCCTGGGAGCTTCTCTCTGGGGCTTGGTAAAGTCGGTCTGCCAACCGGAGCTCTCAGACACTTTGAAGAGCCCCTCTCCCCAAGCTGCTTAAGGTTCGCGCCCTATTTCGATGCAGACTGCTGCGTCAATCCTACAAGTGCACACACCTGGACCACAGGTAGCACGCAAGAGCATCCTGCCTTCCAAGTTCTCTTTAAAGTTCCTCTCAGGCTAGACCTATGGACTATGGACCTCCGTGGGAGGTTTGAATCTACCACCCCTACCCCTTCACCTGCCTCTGAGCTACCCCTNTTTTCCACCCTCAGAGCGGGTGGCAGCCGTACTCACGTCTCGGAAACGGTTCCAGTACTTATCACGGTCATACTGGGAGACGGTGCTCAGCCACTGGTCATTGTCTAGGAAATTGGCGTTGTTGAGGGCCGCGCCGCCTGCGAGCGCGTCCAGGTGCCGGCTGTCCACTTGGAGGAAGCACCACGCCGCGGCGGCCGCTGCGAGCACCGCGATCGCTGGCATCTGGGGGCAGGGCACACGGGCGTGAGCCGGCGACAACCAGACGACCTCGAGCCCCTCGCTCCCTCCCGGGGGTCTGGGCGCCTAGGGATCGCACCAGCGGCAACGTCTAGGATCACAGTGGGGNCAGGGTGGTCCCTCGCACACCTGGGACGGAGACTGCACCTGGAGAGCCCTCATGAATGGAGACAGCTACAAACGCAGAGGCTAGGTCAGGAATTCGGGGCTGCTGTCAAACTATAGAGGACCCTCTCACCTGCTCTCGGATGAGGTGCATCAGTACCTCTCCCCAAAACCCGGATGCTCAGTGTGCCAGCCGACTCCCACAGACGGGGCCCACAGCTGTGGGGCAGGGATAGGGATAACCGGGCTCTGAGCATCATCCCAGGCTCTAGGCAGATGGGGGCTTTGANGGTGCCCTCAAGCCGGGCCTCCCATTCCCAGCTAAGGCAAAGGTCTCCTTGCGCCCGGCCCGCTGCTTCTGTGCAACACGGACGCGCAGAGATGCCCCCAGGCCCTGACCCTGTCGGCCCCGGGGATGGCCTCCGGAAGGTCCCAACTACACCAATACGCCAAGTTGGGGCTCAGGGTTGTGCGGGCACGTACCTCGGGGGCCTGCTCGAGTCCCGGCGACCGAGTTGCTGGGGCTCCTGTGCCGCGGTGGCTGGGAAGGCTGCTACCCGGCTCGTTCCCCTGCGCACCTGCCGCCGCCGCGCGTCCGGCCGCTTTGTGAGCCCGCAGCGCTCTGGCTCGGCTCGGGCGCGGCGTCCGCGGGCGGAGAAGCCCGAGCTCATAGCCGAGGCCTCTGGCGCCCCCTGGCGGCTGCGTGGCGCTGCGCGGTGCCATCCCGGAGCGTGATTCATTCGCAGCTCTCTGCAGGACTGACGCAGATTTCAGGCCGAGGGTAACAAGGTTATAAGGCCAAGAAGTCGCCAGTGTTGAGGGACTCTCCAAGGGCAGGTGGTCGGGACACCTGGCTCAGAATCTCTTTGGTGGAGAGGGGAGAGAGCCTCCCAACTTTCTGAATCAGCATCGCTAACAGGGACTCCAAAAGTCTGCACTTCAAACGAGCCCCTGGNTGCTTCTTGTGCACAGAAATACTTGAGTTTCTCCACTCCCTCGTCCAAGCCATGCATCCACCATCTCTGAGTCTGGTCCCCACCCACAGCCACCTGTGGGAGTCCTGCGTAACCATCCTCCAGCTTCAGGGACAGGGCAGAGTTCTGAAGCAGGAGGCTGGCCTTGCCCCAGCTCTTGCTCCTCTTCCCAAATAGCCATGTTTGATTAAATAGGACTGGGAGGGACTTAACACGTTGCCCTGCCTGAAAACAGGGGCATCCCGCCTGCTTCTCTGTATATCTGCAGCTGATGCCCAGTACTGTTAGAACAAAACTGACCGTGCATGCACACACACACACACACACACACTACAAGCTCCAACAACTTCATGATGCTTTCCTGAGAAACACAGAACAGTCAGCTGCAATCCTAGCCCCTTGTACTCCTGGCCTTTGCCCTCTTACCTCTCTGCCTCTCACAATTTCCCCCCTCTTATTCTCACTTCCTACTCAGGCTGGCCCTGGGGTCAGACTCCAGTGACAATGGTCTCCCTCCAGCACTGGGCTCACTTTGGTCTGGGTCAAANGTGAGCCAACTAGAACCTAGAAATGCATTCTGCAGCTGCCTCGTCCATTTGTTCAGAGATTCCCGGTGCCTGTGATCAGGCCAGGACCTCAGTGATGCTGTCCTGAGAACACAGTGTTTCCAGGGCTGCAAGCTCACTGCACTTGAGGTCACTTATTCCAAGTGTGTCCTCCTTATGGACTGGAACTGTATGACAGCATGGGCTGTCTCACTCTTGGCTGCCCCTCGGTGCCCAGGGTACAATTCATGACACACAAGCACTCAGTATCAGATGATGTCTGAGCCACACTTTTCAATGTGCCACTGCAATGATGTGGTCAACTGTGAATTGTGCTGTAATAATTTGGCTATGGATGACATTGTTTAAGTTGGACTGTGATTTATTTTAAGCATAGGCTTAATTGCAGCTGCTGTGCACTCTGGGAAGCCTCAACAGGAAAGATGTGGAGTCCTTTCTTCATGTTGGGGAAACACTTCAGCCAGGATGTATCTCACCACAGGAATATAGTGAGTATCTGGTGTCGCAGCCTGAGTGAGAGCGAGGCTTGAGGATGGAGAATGCACTGTACATTCAGAGGGACGTACAGTCATCACCTCTGCCCTGTTTTCAGCAGCCCTGTTCTGGAGTCCGGATGTCCTTCTTGCCTTCTAACACCCAGTTCTTTTACCAAGTCATCCTAATCTACCTTTGCGCCAACTAACTGAAGTGATTCGTCACATCAGCAGCCTCCCCTGCTCAACCCTGGGCTGTTTCTACGGGCTCCTGGCTTTCTGGTCCTCAAGTGTCATCCTGCATCCATGCCATGCTCCTTGGGGAGCATCCTTGGTCTCTACTCTCTCACCACAGCATCCTTTCCCTAGACATCTGCGTCCCCTGTGGTCTCACACTGAGAGTCTGTAAGTCAATCCCAGCCCACAGTGGTTTGAAGGCTTGCCACTACATACCCAGCTTCGTGCTCAACATCTCAGGGTGCCCCCAGAGCATACTGTCTCACACCTGTATCCCCAGGCTTATCTCAGAATTTAACATTCACTGGACACTCAATAAATCCAATGATTGGANGGAGGGATGGAGCAAGCAAATTCCATAAACCGAATGTATCTCAAAGTTTTAAACTCCCATCTCCAACCTTTGGTTCTGCAGAGCAAATCTCAGNTTTTTTCTGGGAAGACCTGTCCCTAGTTTAATTAGAGGGCATCTGCTCTTGGCCAGGCGCCAGCCTCACAACTGGAATTGTCCCTGTAACCACTGCGCATAGGAAGGGCAGCCAGTACTGAACAGGCAGGAGAGGGGGTGTCAGAGCTGGCCTGAGCCAAGAACGGACTTAACCTTGTAGTAGGGTGAGGAGGCTGGCAGCTGGACTCCTGCCATTCGCTCAGCCAGCACTCGTGGAGGAATGTCAGATTCGTTCGGCTGTGAGAAGCATCCAGGACCAAATCAATACTGTGCCTTGGGGCTGTATTTCTGCTCTTCATTGGCTCACATACAAGTATAATAACTCCTTGTTTTAACATAGTTCTCATTTCCAAAGAGCCCACATGTTTTATTTTCAGTTTAGTGGATCCTCAAACATGTGCTCCTGGCTAGACTGAAGCAGACAGAACTGTCGCCACTTTCTGCCGAGGAGAGGGGCTCGCAGGAAGAACTGTGAAGGTCACAGAGTGATGATCTAGCCTGGAAAGTCTAGGGGAAGCACCCCCCCCAGATGCTCTGCTGGCCAGGATGGGCTCCACCTGATGAAAGGGGTCACTGCTTTGCTGCCAGCCTGGGGTCCTTTTAGCTACAAACTCATTTCTCTCTGACAATGGCATCTCCATTCCACTGTCTCTGCTGCTCTAAATTCAAATGTCAACAGTGAGATGCTTGGGTCTCATCTCTGGTCAAGCTTGCCCCCTGGCCCATGTCCCCATGTCAGGAAAGTACCTCCCACTCCCAACATCAACTCTGACCTTCTCAGCCCCCACTTTGAATGACCTCATTGTCTAGGACTATTCTACTCTTGAATTCGGACTAGCTCCCCCTCCCTCACAGCTGCCTCCCAGCACCTCTCCCCTGCACTGCACAGAGCCCTTGGCCAGGGCCTCCATCTTCTGATCACCATAGAAAATGCACTCTACATAGGCACTTCAGAGTCCTCTAAATGTGACCCCCTTCTCCATAGTTACTACTCTTGCTGTCTTCCCTGGACAAATACCCAGCACCTCAGCTTGAGGCCCTATGCCTCCTGCTGCCCCCACCCCACCCATCTCTACCTTGTGCTATGATCACCCACCCTACCCCTCTACAGAGCCTCTCCTGTGGGCTCCCTACAGCCTGCATGCTCTCCTCTCTGCCCACCCTTCTACTAACAGCCTTCAGGCCACAGCATCACCCCAGGTCCTCAGACACAGCTTCCCCGACCCCCACAACCTCAAGGACCTCAGAACTACTTCCCATCCATCTTTTAGCAGATACACTCAGCAGAATGAAGTCATAGTCTCTTTTGGGTCCATTCTACTTGCTACTGAGTCCATAGTGCTTTATAAAGCCCCACCTGCATAGTAGGTACACAAGAAATACTGACTTAATCAGGATTGAATGCTCAAAGCTCTGCACATAGTAGGTAAACAGCCAATGNCGACTGAGTGAGCAAAGGCTCAGGTTTCAGCGTTTTTTATTTCTTTCACATCTGAGAAGCAAAGAAGGTCCCAGGTTTATGTTGGAGATTTTAGACCACAAAAGCCCCTTGGGTGGAGGACGGGGACAATGAGAGAGACATGGCTTAGCACTCTGGGCCATTCTGTCATAAAGGTGATGCCATAGTCTATCCTGCCCTAAGAGGAGGAGGCATGAAATAGATGTATTTCTTGTCACCGTGGAAAACAGCTCACCCAGCAGGGCCTGTAACTTTTATGAACACATCGATTTCACCTATTGATTATCTGTGTTCACAGAGTTGGGTTCACTCCATCTCCCATATCCCCACAGCCATCCCCCCCACACACACATGCCTTCTTGCTTTCTTCCCCTCTTCAGAGCCACAGTGAATGGGTGACCTAGCTCAAGCAAATGGGTAATATCACGAAGAAAAGAGGAGAAATGCCAATCAACTACACAGGGTCAAAGTACAGGGGTCCAAAGTCCTCATCAAAGATAGAAACAATCCTGACCACACAGCTGCCAAGGCATGAGCATGTACACACGTCAAAGCGACCCTCATGTTACCTGATGGCAACCTCGTGACAAGCCACTATGAAGTGGACATGGTAGTAGGTTCCCTTAATCAGATGAAAACTTTGAGTTCCGAGTTGTATTAACCATCGTATTCGCCCATACTACCTGAGACTGGGTAATAGCTAAAGAAAATAAGTTTCTTTAACTCAATTTTGGAGGTTGAAAGCCCAGAATTAGTGCCCACATCTGTTTGGTTTCTGGTGAGGGCCCCCATCTATGTCAAAATATGGGAGACAGNTGGAAAAAGACATACGTAAGTGCAAAAAAGCCATCTGCAGAGGGTAGCCTTCCTTTCTGACAATCCATTCTCTTGAGAACGAACTCTTCAAGCCTGGCATTCACCTATCAANAGGGTTTTCTTTCTTCCCAGTATCCTAGTTACCTCCCAGTAAACCCTGCCTCTTATAGTTGGGCCCTCTCTCAAAATTACTCTAGTGGGTACCAGGATCCCAGCATACAGACCTCTGGGGAGACAAATCATACCCAAACTGCAGCATCACTCTTCCCAAGTCACCAGGTCAAGGAGAGAGCCAGGATTTGAACCAAGAACCACCTTATGCTGAAGTTTCCACTGCTGTNGCACTTGACTGCATCTATGTCATTNCTCACTGTGACTTGTGGTGTCCCTCACCTGCNTCAACTTACCAANGTCATAGTAAAAAGTCATTATTTGATATAAATAAGTTTTTACTAATGCATATACATACGTGTGTGTGTGTGTGTGTGTGTGTGTGTGTGTGTGTGTTCTTTCTTCTCCAGGGGTTCAGTATCTGTTCCTGTGGAGNGTNTGGTCTACTGTGCAAGGTATTCAGTTGTTTTCAATGACTNTGTGCAGCAAAAGACCTCGGCAACTGTGACTCACAAAGTGAAATAGTACCAAACGAGTTTGTGTGACTCACACTCTGTGAAGATCATGGAGCCTTATCATCCTGGAAGAATAAAATAAGGTTTTGCTTCCAGGACTAACATGTCTGATCCTCTCCCTGAGAACCAGGGCTCTCCTCACCTCTTGTAATAACTCTTACAAGGTGTCTGTTGAAATGGTGTGAGGTTGCACCTTGGTTCACAGTCTCTCTGGTCTCTGGGCAACTAANAAAGTGGCCAGAAATCCTGGGAGAAGCTCTTCCTGGGACTGGTGACTGGTGAGAGATGACTACAGCTGGGGAGGAGAGACCCAGGNTGCTCTAAGGAAGGGACCTTGGAATCGTCACTTAACCATTAGACCCTGAGCTACTAAGCTGGCTCTTTGCATCGGGCCAGATGCTGCTGGGGACACATCAGGGATTGAGTCAGACATACTCTATCTTTATGAACCATATTTCAACAGGGAATATCTCAGTCTGTCTGCAGTGCTAGAACAAGGCTATTCCACACTGCAAGCAAAAATTCATCTTGGTTTGACTCCTCTGGGCTCTAGTTGGTTCCCAATAAATTCCAATATCCTTGTTTCTGGAATGTTCTACCCTCCAATTCCCCAGAGGCTGAAACAGTCATTGTCGGTTATCAGATGCATAACAATCTTGGAGAAGCTAAAATAGCATCCAAGAATGTTTGAAACAGCCTATATCACAGGGTCATCCAGAGGGTTAAACAAGTCCACGTTTGTACTGTTAGAACTGTCTTACACATAATACACGCTGTTTGAGAGCTCCTCTGTCAGATNTAAAGTCCCTCACCTAGACCCATGCAGAAGAGGCCACCATCGCCCCCTTCTGAGTGAGGACTCTGAAGTTCGAAGAGGTTAAATGACCTACTCAATATTCTAAAGCATCAGAACTCAAAACAATATTATCCCTCAGCCCTGGGTCTCTGCCTTGACGCTATCTTCCCCTCCCACAATAACCTGAGACAGACAATGAAGACATCACACCTGTGTAGCTAAGTCACAGGCTCTCCGACATGTGAAGGCTGCTCTCTCTCTCTCTCTTTCCCTCGGAAAAGCTATCTAGATTCCTTTCTTTGTTTCATCAGCTTTGTGTTCATTTCAAAAAGAGAAATGCAGCCACATACTCACATCAGCCTCTGTGTACATGACCAAGTTTCGAGACAAGTGGGAGGGGCTTTGTTCCCTCTCAGGGTCANTGCCAGGTGGCTGCCTTTAGGAGAACTACAATTTGTATATACACAGGTTCACACCTTAGGGACTCAGACTCCTGGATGTCGAGTCACCAGAGAGCTTGGCCAACTCCTGAAAGACATCATGCTGCAGGAGCCCCAGCTCTACAAGGATCCCAAGACCAAGAGCAACATAGAACTCCACTGCGGCTGCGCCACTCTGCATCTCCACTGCGGCTGCACAATTCTGCATCCCCACCCTCTCCATATTTCCCCACAGCCCACCAGCACTTGTAGTTTATTGATAACAGTCATTCTAGAGCTATGGGGTGATTTCTCATTATGGTTTTCATCTTTGTTTCCATAATAATTGGTGACACTGAACATTCTTTACACTCATTGGGCATTTAAATGTATTATCTGGAGAAATGTCTGCTCATGTTTCTACTCAAATTACTATTTTTTTGCTCTTGAATTACAGGAGTTACTTATGGATTCAGGAAGGCTGCTTCAGGGCAAAGTCATCTGGGATAGCCTTGGAAGGCTGTGGGAAGATACAAAAAACCATCAGGATGGGGTTCTCACAGAACCCTAAGTCTGTCTCCTACTATCTATGGANTTGAAGACAAGTTGAGTCNACACTGCCCATCTGTTTCTCTATGTGATGGGAATGGAAGTGGCGTGCCTTCTTTCTATGATTTTGGGACAGATAAAGAGCTAAGCAGAGCTGACAGCAGCTAGCACCCATGCCTCAGAAATACTGTGCATGGCNTGGTACCGTAGATGCTGTTCTTATGTAGTGCTTTTCAACTTACTGTGCAAATCATTGTTAAAGTCATGTGTATGAAGCTTACAAGGCAAGTCAGTTCATCCCTGTATAAACAGAGACACTGAGGCCCAGGGAACAAGTGTTAACCGCTCACACAGGCGTCCCCACTAGATTTTTTTTTAAGGTCAAAATGTTAGGAAGAATTTGTCTAGTGACACACACGTTCACATAATTTACAGATGCCTACAACTATGAAAGACATCCTTAGGCAGTTTGCAAGTGAAATCTGTNTGAAGTGAGAAGGAAATTATCCATCCAGGGAGAATTGCAGGGGAGACAGCAGGGGTCCGTGGAAATTCTTCCAACATCTTCAGTGAGAGAACACTAAATCCAAGAATTGAGCATCTGCCCAACAAAGGAATATTATGCAGAGCATTAAAATGACTGCTATAAAATCCATGAAGCAACGTGGGGAAATGTAGACTGAAATGATCGTGTTACAGAAGAGAACTGGGTACGCAGAGTTCTGCAAGAAGTGGAGGTGAGGAAGTACCTGGGGAACGAGTGATGGCTGTCAGAACACAGTTGCTGNTGATGATTTTTAGTTCTTCCAACAGGACCGTAATTTAGATGGTAGTTCTAGATTTGAGGACAAGGGACATCTGGAACTCAGCTCCATCACCGAGGTCCTGCGTGAGCCTCAAAAGATTTTATCCTGATGGTGCTGTGTTCTTTACCTGGAAAATGAGNTGGCCATGACACATAACCATCAGAACAGGGGAAGATGAGATCACATGTGTGCGAAGTACCACATCTGACACACACCAAGCCTTTGTGCTAGCCGAGCATCCTCGAGAGGAAAGGGACCTCGTGCCTTCTTTGCCAGTGTTGCTTGAGAATTCTGGCTGCCAATCTGTTGAGTCTCTCTGACCTCACATCCTTTCCTTCTTAATTTCAACCCTTGTTTTGGTTTTTCTCTTCCTGTGCTAAAACATTCTGACAAAAGCAACCTATGGGCGTGGGTTTATTTCAATTCATTCGGNGTCATGAGTCCATCACTGTAGGAAAGTCACAGAGGCAGCAGCTTGAGGCTGCTAGGCACATTGCATCAGCAGCAAAGAAGCAGAGAGGGAGAGATGGATGCATGCCGCTGCTCAGCTCCATCATACTGTCTAGGACCCAGCCAGGGAATGGCGCTGCCCACAGTGGACAGGTCCTACCATCTCAATTCTGTCTCTTATACACATCTAGATGTGTATAAGAGACAGGTCTAGGACCCAGCCAGGGAATGGCGCTGCCCACAGTGGACAGGTCCTACCATCTCAATTAATATAGTGAAGGTAGTGTCCACAGGCATGCCTAGAGGCCCATCTCCTAGGTTAATCTAGATTCTGTGAAGTCGACACTAAACCACTATACTCCTTAAGTCTAGATTCTGAAGATGAGAGAAGTCGTGTGATNTGTGTCATTCTGNGTCTGCCTTACTTTGTTTAATGTGAAAATCTCCAGCTTCATTATTTTCCTNCAGATGCCCCAATTTCATTCAGCTTTATGTCCAAGTATGTGCATACATTTTCTTAATCCACTCATCTGTTGATGGCCATCTAAGCTGGGCCTATGTCTTTTGGCCACCCTTCTTCTGATTACAGTGGAAGGAGGAACGATTTTGAGGGTCAGAGGCCTGGGCTCAGTTAAGNCTGTTATCCTCCTGGTTGTGCCTGGCTCAGTTTCTTCTCCTTTATGGGGAGGGAAGAGGACCATGGCACTAGTACTCTCTAATTCTTCTCCCTACACAGGTCTGCAGTGCCCCTTGCTCCTACAACTGAAAGTTCTATGTGCCTTGAATCAACTGCAAAGAAAGCTCAAAAAAGTGATGGGGGAAAGAATACATCAAGGTGAAAACAGCCAAATGCCCTGAAAAGGCAATTTACCAAAGAAATATAAATGGCCAAACTATAAATGTGACAGCTGCCTAGCAACCATAATAAACAATTAAAATAATACGTAATCTATCAAATTTTCAGAGTTTAAAAACCCTAATGCCCTGGCTGACAAACATGAAGAGTTGCTCTCCTGTGCTGCCTGTGGGATTCCTTGGTGGACCCAGAGTTCAGATTCTTGACAGTTATGTTAAGAGCCATAAAATGTTTGTAACCTTTGGCTTTGCAAATTCCCCCTATAGGAATGTAATCTAAAATACAATTAAGAATTTTTACAAAGCTTTATCAGCAGTGGAAACCATCGAAATGTCTAGAAGCAGTAGACTGGCTCAATAAACTCTAGCTCTATAATACCATGGAGCCATCAGAAGTCAGTGTGATTAGGAAAATGACATTTTTTTTAAAAAAATGATTGACCGGTATTATCCTGAGTTGGTTCTCTAGAAGCAGAGCCTGAGACAAGGATTCATGAGGAAGTGACTCAATGAGAACATGCTCTGAGGAGATCGGGGGCAGGGGAGTGCAGGAGAAGAAAAGCAAGCAGGAGACCCAGACACTGTGGCCACACTGTAACCCCAGCAGTGGGGAAAGCTGAAACAAGAAGATCGCACACCAAGATCACACCAGGCTAAATAATGACACCCTACACCAAATCCCCTCCCCCAATAAAAATGAAGAGTCAAGCAAGATTGTGGTCTCCACTGGACATCAGTTTCAATGTGGAACAAAATTGGGACCCTAATTAGTGCCCCCTGAGAGACTTGTNTTTTATTCCCCCATGGGACTAGCTGCTTAGTGGCAGGTGGGAAGCAAGTGGGGTGAGTATAATCTTCCAGGTATGTGTGTCAAGGACAAGGCTTCTAAAGAGGGGTCTCACTCACACCCANATCCTATCACACTCAGNTCCTGTTGTGGAATATTAGTTTAAGATGTGCTACATTTGTTTATACTGTGGAACATTTGTTTAATGATGCAAAGATGTGTTGCATTCTTTTATGTTGCATATCTTTTTTGTTTAACTCTGTAAAGCTGTGTTACTTTGCCTCTCTAAAACACCTGATTGGTCTAATAAAGAGCTGAACAGCCAATAGCTAGGCAGGAGAGGGACAGGTGGTGCTGCCAGGCAGAGAGAATAGAGGAGAAATCTAGGCTGAGAGAGAGAAGAGCTTAGGAGCGAGAAAATGAGGGGCCAGCCACCCAGCCATACAACCAGCCACAGAGTAAGAAGGGAAGAAAGACATTTAGAATAAAGAAAGGTAAAAAGTTCAGAGGCAAAATGTAGGAGAGAAACGGGTTAATTTAAGTTAGAAAAAGCTGACTAGAAACAAGCCAAGCTAAGGCCAGGCATTCATAAGAATAAATCTCTTTGTATATATTTGGGAGCTGGGTGGTGGAGTTCCCAAAGAGTTAAAAAAAAAAAAACAATTATAAAGTCTCTCCACTCACTCAACTTCTAATGCTTATGTGTTTGTGTAAGAAGACGGTTACACAGTTGCTGATACAGTTTCTGTAAGGAGATGGTTACATAGCTACTGATATAGTTTGTGTAAGAAGATAGTTACACAGTGCTGTTATATGTAAGGAGATGGTTACATAGCTACTGATAAAGTTTGTGTAAGAAGATGGTTACACAGTTGCTAATACAGTTTATGTAAGGAGATGGTTACATAGTTAATGGCATAGTTTATGTAAGGAAATGGTTACACAGTTGCTGGTACAGTTTACAGAAAAAGAAGGTTATATAGTTGCTGGTACAGTTTATGTGTAAGGGGATGGTTATACAGCTGCTGGTACAGTGTGTAAGGAGATGGTTACACAGATGCTGGTAAAGTTTGTGTAAGGAGATGGTTACACAGTTGCTGGTACAGTTTGTGTAGGGAGATGGTTACACAGTTGTTGGTACAGTTTGTGTAAGGAGATGATTACATAGTTGCTGATACAGTTAGTTTCAAGGTAATGAGTCTCTTATACACATCTAGATGTGTATAAGAGACAGGTGTAGGGAGATGATTACATAGTTGCTGATACAGTTAGTTTCAAGGTAATGATGGATTCTTGACCCCTCCCCATCCTGTGGCTAGCATTACTTACTTTTCCTTTTGGCTGTTATGATGACCTAGACCCATACCCTTGGAGTTCTGAGGCTGGTTGTCATGCCTTTACGAGGCTACGGTTGCTCTCTGTCCATTCATGCACACAATTAGTTACAGAAGTCCCCAGGTATAAGGACACTAGAATACAAGACTTGCTTCCCCTCACTGCCATTTTGTGGCATCAGTACCACCTCCTCCTGATGACAAGACTCAATTGTTCCTCTCTGCCTCCTGGTCTTCTAGCATAAAGAGCCAAAGGTGACTATAAAGCAGCCATAACTAAGTTTAGAGGAACATCTATCTACTATGGATCCTAGAGGAAGAATCTTCCTAGGGCCTGAGATCTCTAAATAGAGATTAGAATGGTATGAATGGAGAGGATAAATCCACCAAGTGGATCCTTGGGAGTGAGAGTGAGCAGGACACTGATTCAGAGATTTGTACATTCTGTCTCCTATGATCACAGCACCTATTGGTTTTCAGGTGCAGACCTAGTGTACAGATAGCATCCTAAACTGGTACCTCACTACATCTCCAAAAGGTTAGTCACTGTCATCAGGCCAGAAGCATGAGGAATGTGCAGGATAAAGAAGGACCAGCAAATACTGTGATATGTACTCACTGACATATGCCCCTCGACATGGACCTTGGTCCAAGGTGAAGCCATGTGATTGGTAGCTCACACCAATAGACCAGGCTATACTTTGACNCCTGTATTGTGCTGGTCCTGAGAAGCTGCAGGCTGCAAGTGGTGACAGCAGTCAGAATGCAACATGACCTATTACAAGTGAGAAGTATAATACATGAATGACCCAGCGATGCTCTCTGGAACATTTGGTCACCAGCCTGAAACAGAGAGAAAGGGAGNTGGTGATGACAGGACCATCCACAGTTTTCATCTCTGCCTCTGTGGCTACATCATTTGTTGGTCAATTGTATAAGATACAGATGGGTGTTGACCCATAGATTAGTACAGATACATGTATGCCCTAGCTTTGTCCTTGGAGCATCTAGAACATCACACGGGCAGCAATGTTCATTCCTAGTGCCAAAGGCTTGAACTCTGAATGAAATTATTCAACACAAGGGTTAGGACCACTTGAAGGATGGTTGACTCAGTGCTGGAGGGAAATACGAAATGAACTTGGAACATCTTATTCTATCCAAAAGAGCAAGAACATTCTCACAGAGGACAGATATGGCTTGTCAAAAGAATGAGGCTTAGATAAATAAACTGCAGTAAGGCCAAACAGTGGACTACTATATAGCATGAAAAAGATAAGAGCATCAGCCTAAGTGCATGTTACTAAGTGAAAGAAGACAGTTTGAAAAGTCAGTCTATTACATGACTCAAACTGCTGGACATTCTCGGAAAGATCAATCTGTGAATATCTTTTTAAAATCAATGGATGGACTGGAAAGATGGCTCAGCGGTTAGAGCACTGGCTGCTCTTGCGGAGGACCCAGGTTCAGTTCCCAGCACCTACATCATGGCTGGAACCTTCTGTAACTCCAGTTCTCAAGCATTTGATGCCCTCTTCTGGCCTCCTTGGGCAATGCCATGCACATGGTGCACAGACATGTGTAGGTAAAGCACAATAAAAATATTTTTTTAATCAGTGGCTTCCAGGAAATTGGAGGAAAGAGATAAATAAATGTACCACGGAGCATTTGTATGGCAATGAGACTATTCATGCTCTATTGTAGGGGACGTGTCATGACACATCTGCCCAAACCCACGAAAGACACATCAAGAGGATCCCCTGTGATAATGGGGCTTAGTAATGATTGGATTTCAATGCAGGTTCATGATAGCTGAGCCTGTGCTGCTCTGGCAGGAGGTGTTCATAATGAGAGCAGGCAATTCATGTATGAGGGAAGTGGAGTGGAGTGCAGGACTCCTCTGTGTGTCCTGCTCACCTTTGCTCTTTCCATAAAACTGCTCTCCAAATAAAATCTACTGGATAAATGCAAAGATAGTCTGATCTTGGAGGACCCAGGAGTCAAGATCAGAAAAACTTTTGGAAAAAAAGAAATCTAAAGGTTAAAAAAAAAAATGAAGACAAACAAATCTGACCCCTAGTCCCCAGGAATGTCAAGATCAGCTGGTGGGAACAGAGAGAAAACGCCTAAGACAACATCTCTATCCATAGTGTTGTACAAATGTTAGCTCATCTCCAGTTACCTGTGATGGTAACATTAAAGAAAACTCAGCAAGGAAGGTAGGGGACTCACTGTACCTGCATTCTGCAAGTTAAAAATTAATTTAAAAAAATACAGAAATGCTTCACATTCTGAAAGCCAAGTAGGAGGAAACAAAAGGAAAGTGCCAGCCCCGGCTAACACTGACTCCCTGTAGTGTTACATAAGCCAAGCAAGACAAATGACTCAGGGAGGAAAATAAAAAAGCCATGGCCACTCCTTAAGCCAAACTAAAACTGTATTTAGAGCCTCCATATACAATGGTCTTCTATTAGCATGGATAACTAGAAGTTGACAGCATTTAGAAATTATGCCCGGCTTTTCTCTCTCTGGGTGCAGCACAAGATAAATTCCCAGGGCAATGGCCTATGATATTGAATCCAACAGTAATTAAGTTAACGTGCCCTGTCTTGTGTGTAAAGGTGTAATTCAGGTGGTACAAATCTTTTATTGAACTCAAATTCAATAGTTGTGTTCAATTCCTCTATTTGTNGTGTGTATGGGGTGGTAGAGAATTGTACAAGGTGATACATTATAATTATATTCCTATGAAGGCCGGGTGTTTTCATTCCACACAAGCCTTTCATGGGGCACCTTTCATGTCACAAAGGAAATTGTTAGGTGAGTAAACAGCTGTGCAGAATAAATGGTGCAGGAACGCATGGCTTTTGCTGCCCAGAATTCTTTTGCTTGCNCTAAATATGCNTTGAATTCCCTTGGGGATCTTCCTTCTCCCCCTTCTCAGCCACAGGACTCAGAACACAGGTGCCTCTAAAGCTAGGCACATGAGCCCAGCTGAACTTATTATACAGTCAGCCCATTTCTACAGGATCTGTATCTGTGGACTCAAACAAAATACTGAAAGAAAAATGTACTACACTCAAGTACATATAGTCAACATTAATTTGATGCAGTAAGGGCACGTGTGTGTGTGTGTGTGTGTGTGTGTGTGTGTGTGTGTGTGTGTGTGTGTGTGATAACTATAGAAAAAGGCATGAATTTAAGAGGGAGGAGGACATAGAGGTGCTAGAGGAAGGGAGAGAAGAGCTGTGATGAAAATACACTCATATCTGAAATTCTTAAGAAAAAAATTTTAATGTTATGTACATGGTGTTTGCCTGTATAGCTGTTTACTGTACATGTCAATGCCTAAGGAGGCCAGAAGAGGGCATCAGATCCTCTGACATTGGAGTTATAGACAGTTATGAGCCATCATGTGGATGCTGGGAACCAAACCTGGTGCTCTGCAGGAGCAGCAGGTGCTTTTAACTGCTGAGCCATCCCTCCAGTCCTACAAAAAAAATTAAGGGGCAGGGGGGAAACTTCACTTTTTTCCAAAAAGTAAAACCCAAATTTGTACACAAAGTACAACACTGAATTGATGTGAATGACGTACCACACAGGCACCCCACTGTGGTTGCCCACCATCCCACAGATGCTCAGGCTCCCCAGCACTCCTGTGTGCACTGGTGGCTTCAAGTCTTGTGGTTCCTGGGGATTTAGGCCCCTTGTTGTCCTGTCATACTTAACATGTAAGTTGTTATTTTGTAAACAGTACAACATGGCGGTTTATACAGAGCATTTATACTGACGGGAATTTGAAACTATCTGTAGGTGATATAGGTGTACAGGAGTATATGCCTATAGGCATTGTGCCACTTTATATAAGAAACATGAGTGTCTGTGGATTTGGGTACCAAGGGATACTAACGCTAAAGACCCCAGGATGCTGAGGGAAGCTGTGGTCTTCTTGCCAAAGCCTTCTGTTTAGCATGAGCATGGGGTTCAGTTGTAAGACTCCTGTTAGAATTATCCAAGAAATGATAGTTCTGTCCCCATGGAGGATACTAAGACAATGGCCAGAGTCAAGATGGCTTCGCTGCCATTCCATTCTCAGTAGAGATGGCCGGTGAGGCCCTCGGGTGGAGGCAGAGCTGAGAGGAGCAGTTGGGATCATTTACAAACATCCTTTGTTTTCTTCTTTTCCTTTAAGCCNGCTTTAGTTTGGTTTCTAACACTTAAACTGTAGTAAACATTGCAAGTAAAGAGTCCTTGCCCAAAAAAAATCTTTTATTTGAAGTTTCAAAACCCATATTTGTCTGTAAATTCACCCACTCTGTTATGCCACCACAAAGAGACAAATCTCGGCAATTCTTTTAGTTCTCCTTTCTTCCCACCCCCCTCGCCTCAGACCTCCAAAATCTCCTCTCTTCTGAGACAAGACGGTATCCCAGCTGGCCCTTCCCCAGGCATCACATATCTGAGAACTGCTTCTCAGACTGTCTCTCCCCTAGAGCATCACAAAACATGAGGGGGAAAACCTGCATGGTGTCTAGCAGGAGTGGCAGCCAAGGTAGCATGGCCATGTGTGGGCGCCAGCCACTGTGGGATCTGGGGCTCAGTGATCTTGAGTGTAACANTGATCTCACATCCTGTTGTGAGGCNNCATGCTCTATGGGAAAGGAGGTCTCNTGGAGTCTGAATCAAGATCATCCTCCAGAAAAGGGAAGTGTGCAGAGGAAGTCTGTCTGTCCTGTGCATATTAGACAAACTCACAGTGGTTCTGATTGGATCGTAGCAACGCACCCACCCTCCCGAGTCTCCAGAAGTCACCGTCTGCACACAAACTAAGAACAATAGTAACAGAAGACAGTAGTATTTCCTGTGTACCTGCTGCATGGCACTCCTCCAACATCTCCAGGCCTCACAGAAACCCTCTCTGCATGGCATCTGGGTCTTCTTTGTTCAACGCTGGTGCTAAAGTCCAGAGAGTTTAAGGAACGTGACTGGGGTCTCCCAGCTGGGAAAGGGCAGCGCCATTCTTCTCCCAGGTCTGTCCAGCCATGGTCCTGTCCCCTTCACCCCATGTCCTGCTCTTGATCGTCTTCAATTTTATAGAAAAGCAAAAGCAGGAGCCTGGTGCTCAGCTGATTCCTGCAGGATGCTGGGGACACTGGATCTGCCACACATAGAGAAGCCAGACACCACCATGCCTCTTATCCAAGGAAAACACTGACCCCAAANACTTCATGTCTAACCAGGTACTGCTTTACAATGTGCNCAAAGGGACCTGTCATAGCATGGTTTGCAATGAAGAAAACACTGGTGGATTTTATACCTGAGAAGTGCAATTTTGAGGATGGAGACCANGGAAGCCCCAAAATTGGTATTTTCTCTCTATATATAAAACAGGATTGGGAGAAAGAAAAATGCATAAATAAAAAAAATAGTCTCAATTACAAAAAAAAGACTTTTCCAAGTCTTGCTGAGTGCAAGGTATGACCAACAGACTTCCCAGCTGAGCTCCCTGAATCCTCAGCTGAGATGTAATAAGCAGGTTCTACTCTTCACCCCATTTTTCAGATGAGGAAAATGAAGTTTGGGCTAAGTACACCAATGGCACTAAATTGGGATCTATTTTGGAGATTTTTTTAAAGAGAGAGAGAGAGAGAGAGAGAGAGAGAGAGAGAGAGAGAGAGAGAGAGTAGGTAAGTAGGTATATGCATGCAGTGCCCAGCCCTTGAAGGCCAGAGACGTCAGATCCCCTGGAGCTAGAGTTACAGGCAGTTGCAAGACACCCAATGTGTGTGCTGGGAACCAAACTGGGGACCTCTGGAAAAGCAGTACATGNTCTGGGTTCTGTTCTAGAAGGTAGGAAATTTACCAGGAAAGCCTTCTTCTTTAAGAATTTGTAACTACTGTGTGAGCAGCCAGCTATAAGCAGATTCCAACAGTGATGTAGAAATATGTATGTGTGCCAGGTTCTTTAGAAAGTTCTGAGCTACAGTAATGAATAGAACAGATGAGGTCATATACTTCTCATGGAGCTCACGCCTCCTACTGGATGTAAAAGATGAAAAACCAACGTGGTTGGTGAAGATGCTGAGTGAAGAAAACAGGCCAGAGCAAAAAGACAGGGAGAGGAAAGCAAGCCAGATTAAAAGTATAAACAGGGCCCCTTTGGAGAGACCTTTTCGAGAAAGTAGCATTTGAGCAATCTTCAAAGAATGTAAAGGAGATTCTGAAGAGGGGGAGTCCAAGACATCCCCCTGGGGATGGAAGTGCGGATGCTTCAGGGAGAAGAAACACAAACTAAATGAAAGCACCTGGGAAGGATGCACTGAGTGTTTCCAGAACAGCTGGGATATCCGTGTGGCAAAGAGGTAGAGAATGACAGGGTGGGAGGTATGGTCAGAAGCAAGGCCAAGACCCTGGAGACTTTGCCATCATGGCAAGGCCTTTAGATTTTGGGAAGCCAGAGAAACCTTCAGAGGACTGGAGCAGAATGTGCCGTGCGATAAGATTTAGAAAACTTTTTCTGGCTGCTATGGGAAGACAGTTGCAAGGCCAACAACTGGGAGTAGGGTCATGCATGGGTGTANTGGGTAGCTGTTCCAGCTTTGACCTGGAAGCTCTCCNCTCGGTCTNCCATCCAGCNTCCAGGATCACCAGGAACCAAGAGAGCCAGCACAGACGGATCTCTGGTCTTAAAGGCTCCCNTCTCAGACCACCCCAGGGGGAGGTCCTAGGTAGGCGTGGCAGTTACCAGAAGCTTCACCAGGGGTAGTGCTTCCAGGTCAAAGCTGGAACAGCTACCCACTACACATGGGAGAGCATAAAGGCAACCTAAAAGTTGGTATTTGCTGACTAGACATGAAACAAGATCAAGGGAAAGGAAAATGCAGAAACTAAAAAAGTTATACATATANAATTATACTTACGTGTGTATGCATATATATGCATACACACATGTATTATGCATATGATTACATGTGTGTGAGTGTACATGTGTGTCTGGGTACTGGGTACTGGGCCTGAAGCTGACACTGGGTGTCTCCCTCAATGGCTCTCCACTTTACATATTAAGGCAATGTGTCTTNCCAGCTNGTCCCCAGGGATCCCTTGACTCCACCTCCCAAGTACTGGGATTTCAGGNATCTGCCACGCCTGCCTGGCTTTAAGTGGTGCTGGGGATCTGAACTCCTGTCCTCACACTTGCACTGCAAACACTGTATCCACCAAGCCACCTCCAAGCCAGGATTCCNGATGTATTATGAAGAGAGTCTGGGCAGAATTTCCTCATAGTTTAGATATTGACTATAGGGGAGAGGATGTCAAGGATGTTGCCAGAGGAGACTTAGTGTCATGAATCAAAAAGAAACAAAGAATATGTTAAATAAAGGAACTTTTGTCTGTAAAATATTTGAATACATAAANTCATTAAATTTTAGTGCTATAAATAATTGTGGATGTGCTCAACAAAGTGGTATGGCCAGTATAAAAAGTAGTATAGAGATCCTTTAAAAATTAAAGATATAGTTAGCATATGCTCCAGCATGCTGGATAGTTTTTGTCAGCTTGACACAACTTAGAGTCCCCTAAGAAGACAGAACCTCAATTGAGGAACTAGTCANGTAAGATTGGCCTGTGGCCAGGTCTCTTGATTAATGATTGATGTTGGAAGGCCTAGCCCATTGTGGGCAGTACCATCCCTAGGCTGAGTTCTGTAAGAAAGCTAGCTGAGTGTGAGCCAGGAAGCAAGCCACAGGCAGTGTTCTTCCCTAATTTTTGCCCCTGCCTTTTGTCCTGCCTTGGCTTCTCTCAATGACGAACTGTAAGCTGCAAAAGTGAGTAAACCCTTTCCTCCCCAAGTTGCTTGTGGTCACTGTGTTCACCACAGCAACAGGAAGTAAATGAGAGCAGTGTACAACAGGATATTTATTACTCAACCCCAAAGCAGGAGGAAATTCTCACAGACGCTGAGATGAGCCNTGAGGATGTGTAGGGTGATGTGAGCCAGGGCCAAAATGAAAAACATGATGTGGGCCATCAAGTTTGCAGAGACAGAAGAACAGAGGGGCTGAGGAGAGGAGAGATGCAGAGGTGTTTAATGGTACACGTTCCAGTTTTGCAAAATGAAAGGTTTCTAGAGACGGGTGGTGGTCATGGTTGTACGATGATGTGAATGTGCCTAATCCTGCTGAACTGTACCATGAAAATAGTTAGGATGATAAACGTCACACGTATTTTATCACATGAAAATTATTAAGTCGTCAACACCCATCTCACTACCTCCAAAAAGAAAAAAGTATCCTGAGGCAGGGCCACTGCTTGTGACTGAGGAGTGACTCCACCCATACAGATTGTGAACAGCAGCNTGTTTGGGTGGCTAGATTAACATGACACTTGAAATTTGATTTCTCCCTGACTGTTTAGGTGGCTCAAAGAAACACTGTGATGGAGAGCACTAATATATGGTGTGTTGTTCAAGGATCTATTAGAAGAACAAATGATGGGTTCTATTCCAATTTAATAAAGCAGAGCTCATGAAACACACATCTCAGGCTGTGAGACATCCTTCCCACTGCTGGCTCCCCGGGAGGCTGTAGAATAGATGGACGTTAATATCTGAAGATTAAATAACATGATAACAGATTTGATATGTTTGACCTAGTTTTTGAAACAAGACAATATTTTTTTATTCATCACTTTATAATAAACAGCTTAATGTCAATGATAATCCCACTGTAACAAGGATGGTGGCACCAGGGGCACTAAATGTGTGGGTGTTCACTTATTACAAGGACCAGATGGAAGCTGGGCCCTCCCGAGGGGGTGTACACTGCAGGGAGGCTGGTAGAACTAGGCAAGGAACAGAGTGCCTGTGATTCCATCTTCAGACTGCAGGGAGGAAGTGGGCCCCACTCACCACCACTCAGCTAGAGAAGACAACTCATATAGAAAGGCTGAGGGCTCCAACCACACAGCCTGCTTCTTAGGGTCCTAAAAGGGGATGGGGGGAAGGGGAGGGGCCTGATACCTGGCTCCACAGTTAAGAGCACTGNCTGCTCTTCCAGAACACCTGGATTCAATCCTTAGCACCCACATGACAGCTCACAACTTTCATAATTCCAGTTCCGGGGATCTGATGCTTTCTTCTGCCTTCTGTAGGCACCAGACATACATGTGGTATACATACATACATGCAAGCAAAACATTCATACACATAAAATAAAGGTAAATAAATATTTAAAAGGAGTAGGAGTAACAAAAGTGAGAATTAGTTCCCAACTAAAATACATAAGGTCTGCAGCCTCTTAAGGGAACCCCATTTATCCACAGAGGGGAAATTGTCACAAAACTGACTGACCTAAAGTTGGATAGCTAACNCTTAACAAAAAAATTGGTTCCCTTGACTACCTGTGCAGCTTTGGGCAAAGGAAAGGAATTTCAGCCAGGCGGTGGTGGCACACACTTTTAATTCCAGCAGTAGCAAGCCAATCTCTGTGAGTTTGAGGCCAGCCTGGTCTACAGAGCAAGTTCCAGGACAGCCAGGACTACCCAGAGAAACCCTATTTCAAAACCTCAATGTTGTCATCAAAGGGAATGAGGCTTGGAGGGTGGAGCCCTGGCTCTGTGGTTAAGAATATGTGCTGTTCTTGCAGAAGATGGGAATTCAGTTCCTAGCACCCATTTCAGTCACCTCACAACCACTTGTAACTCCAGCCCCAGGGCCAGCCAATGCCTCTCATCTCTGCAGGTACCTGCTCTCATGTGCACACACCCACACACTGACACACACACTTGATTCAAAATGAAAAGTAATCTTTTTTAAAAAGGAGTAAGTTTCTCCTCAGACACAAGGCCACAAGAAGCCTTGGACTCCCTCCCTCCCCATGTTCTTGTGTATAAATGGAGAATAGTGGCTACTTCAGGCTGTATAGAAAAATAATCCATGTTCATCTGGTGAGTGCAGCACACTGTGGTCCCCCAACAGAGATATGTTATGTGCTTCTCTTCTGTCTACTGGATGGAACCGAAGTGATTGGCAGGCAAATCTAATTTATATACTGCATATACTTATCCCAGCCCTTCCTCACCCATTTCCTTTCAAGCTGCATCTGTCTCACCCACCTCCAGCCTCTCTACCCCATGCTTTGGTCCCTGTCTTCACAGTGTGCATCACTGATTTTCTTCCTTGTCCACCGGCCTCCCTCACTATGTCTGCTCACTTCTTCAAACCAGATGTTACATAGCATAGTCCTCTGGACTTGTTAACTGGCTTGTCTTGAAATTTAAGACCTTATACAAGACCCTCTTGAGGAAAAAAAAAGGAGAGAGACTTTGTTATACCCCTCTCCATGTGGAATGGCTTGAACATAATTCTGTCAGTGGGCAGGGTTGGAGCAAGAGACCTTTCAAGACCCTTTTTACTTTGCAGAATTGTCTGACCTCTCCCTGTGTCTATTTGCCACTGGGAAAATCCATCATTTGCAAGAAGAGACAATGAGACAATGGGCAGCATGTTCCACTTCACGGCAAAGCCAGAAGCCTGTGCAAAATTGTACAATCTGTTCATGCAGTGGAGACTTGACTCTTGGAAAGGAAGGAAAGAGAGAGNTTTTTATACTCAAGAGCTCAGACAAAAATATGTAAAGAAAAATAACAATGTTGGCAGTAAGTATTGGCAGTTTCTCTGATGACAAAATTCAATTTAAGGGGNGAAAAGCTAGACAGTTCTTCAAAACAGAGCTAGGCTTCAGGAAATTAGAACTGCTGTTCAAGTGGGCACATTACAGTTTCAGAAGAAATTGTCTCAGCTATTTCTCCGCTGTGGACTTTGGAAGATAATGACAAACTTAATGTTTCTGATTATGTTGCTAGGCAAATCAGGGACCACAGAATAATTGGAAAAGCAGGGGCTAAACATAGTGAGAAAGAAAGAAACTCAGCCCAGGAGACAGGTCACCACCTCTGAGGCTGGGCCAGCCCTCACACCAACCCCCACATTTCACTTCTACTTAGATCCTTTCAGTCNAATTCAACCCAAGCCCACAGAAGGGCCTGGGTTCNTCCTTAGCAAGGCTTGTTCCATTTTCCATAAGGAGGAGGGAAACTCCCTGCTGTGTGACAAATGTTTTGAGGGGGTGAAGCAGCAGGGAGGCCCCTTCTCTGAGAGCCAAGGGTCACTGTGCCTTCCATACCAAAATCATTTCAAGTCAAGAAAAAGGATGTTCAGCAAAAGAGTTTGTGTTTTGTCTCCTAGCAGGGAGACCCCATTAGTGTAAGTCCAGAACACCAGCATAGAGAAATTAGGTCTCGTGGGCTCAAAAATAACTAGAGAAAAGCCCAAAACCAACTCTAGCTCATTTTACACAAGAGGAAACTGAGGCTCTAAGACAGCAAATGTCTTTCTCAAGGTGANTCACCCAAGCAAAGGCAGCACCTCTGCCTTCCTAGCAGGATGACCAACTCCTGGTTTTCCCAGAACAGTCCCTGTCCATCATGCAAGGTTCTTCTCTGACTTCCTATGATTCCAGTGCTTTCCAGGCAAATCAGAGAGATTGCCTCAAGTTCAAGGCCAGCATAATCTATGTAACAAGTTCTACCCAGACCAGCCAGGGGTACCAAAA
>LZPO01087210.1:180707-225554 GCA_001675575.1 Neotoma lepida | reverse complement strand
GGTGTAACCCCCACAGGAAGTGCAGAGCTGGGGTCAGGACAGGTGTAACCCCCACAGGAAGTGCAGAGCTGGGGTCAGGACAGGTGTAACCCCCAGAAGCTCTTCGGGAATCTCCCAGAAGCTGGTTCACAACCCGCTTCTCTTACCGACTGTCTCCAGGAATCTGTGGAGTTTTGTACATGGCTGGCACCAGGGCTGGGGACACCACGACACTGGGCTGTCTCCTGTCACTCATCAGATGCATATGCTGCCCTGAGCCAATTTTTCAAATTTCTGAAACACTCCGCTTTCTCCCCCCAGTCCCTCTAGCCTGATTGTTTTCTTTTAAAACGCTCATTTCTTTCCCATTTCATTTCCTTTCATCTGCAACCTGCTATTAAGGTTGTTTTCCCCACAGCTATTTTGACACCAAAGCAGCTTAAGCTGTTCTCCTAATTAGCTGTGATATATACACAGCACTCAACACGCCCCGCACGATGGCCTTCATTCTAGTTATCTCCCTTGGCTCCCCACACAAAAGAGGGAGTGTTCCCCCTACATGCCCTTCTCTTTCTTCCTTCTGGTTCCCATGGCTCTTCCTACCAGATCTTCCTATCCATGGTCAGGACCTGGACCACTGAGCTGCCCAGTGACTGCAAAAGCCAGTGCTGTTCCACAGAGTGAGGCACTGCCTCCATAAAGTCCCCATTAGATGATGTTCTGCTGTACTCATAGATCGGTGCCTAGTCCAATTGTCATCAGAGAGCCTTCATCCAGCAACTGATGGAAACAGACGCAGACCCACGGCCAAACATTAGGCAGAGTTCGGGGAACCCTGCATAAGAAGGGGAGAAAGGACTGTGGGAGCCATAGGGGTCAAGGAAACCACAAGAAAACCCAGAGACTCAACTAACCTGGGCTCACAGAGACTGAACCAACAATCATGGAGCCTGCATAGGACTGACCCAGGCCTTCTACATACGTGTGACGGTTGTGTAGCTTGGTCTTCTTGTGGGACTCCTAACAGTGGGAGCATGGAAGCAGGGGTTGTCTCTGATTCTGTCGCCTGCTTTGGGGAACCTATTCCTCATACTGAGTTGCCTCATCCAGCCTTAATAGGAGAGGAGGTGCCTTGTCTTATTGTAACTTGATATGCTGTGGCTGGTTGATATCCATGGGAGGCCCGCGCTTTTCTAAATAGAAATGGAGGATGGGGGAGAAGAGGGGAGGCAGGGGAGGGGGAGGTATTGTGGTTGGGATATAAAAAAAATAAAATAAAAATACAAAAAAGTCCCCATTAGAATGCACACAGAGATGGTTAGCAGTCAGAAACAGTTGTTACCATTAGAATGCACACGATGTTAAGCAGTGGTAAGCAGTCAATACAGGGTTCTAGTTAGGCTTTGAGAGTTAACAGACTCTGATGAAGTAAGACACCTCATCCACAGGGGACACAGAATGCAGCAAATGTAAGAACCAAATCCCAGCTCGATAAAGAAAAAGACAAGCTAGAAGAGTAGATAGCTGGCCAGGGGTAGTTGGGAGGATGAGAGTCTCTAACAATGAGCAGCTCAGAATTAAGACAAAACTCCACAGTGTGTATGTAAGTCATGTGGAGGCAGAGTGTTGGTCTCACAAAATCCCAGAGTCTTAGTTCATTCCACTGCCTCCTACACACACACATACATATGCACACACACATACACATATGTGCACATACACACACACACACACACACACACACACACATACACACCGATTGACTCCTCCACAGATTGTCTAGTAAAGCTAATAGGACTGAGCTGGCTGATTAACTCCAGATTTTTGGATATTCATAACAGGCTGGCACAGCCCCAGAATCAGGGAAAAGAAGCAGAAAGAAACACCAAAATGCCATGCTGTCTCCGTGCCCCACCTCCTTTCTTGAACTTGGTGATAACAGAACACAAGAACTCCTCGTTGCCTTATTCCAAGCACCCCATGGGCTGGGGATCTGGAATAAATTAAAAGGAGAGGGGCGGAGAGGGAGAGGGTGAGAGGCAGACAGACATGGGAGGAGATGGAGAAAGACAGACACAGGACTGGGGGAAGAGGAGAGAGAGAGAGCATCATCTTTCTCTGCTTCTTCACTGCAGATCCAGAGTGACCAGCTGCCTGTTGCTCTCACATGGCGATGGACAGGACCCTCTGAAACAGTGAGCTAAACCAACCCCTCCTTTGCTTAATTCCTTTTGTCACAGGAGCAAGAAGAGTAACCAGCATGCCTGAATTCCCCAAAAGCCCTCTCTAGTCCCAGACAAACTTGAGGACTCCTCTGAGGTTAACATTGTTACAAGACCCTATATGTGCAGGGATGTACACCTGGCCTAGTTACAGTGGGCCTACAGGAATCGTTTCAAATACACAACTCTACTCAGTGCTCCACAGTGTGCACAAGCAAGACATCTCACAGCACCACTGGGGACATAAAAATGCTGTCCTTTAACATACTGAGAATGTCATCATATGGTTCCCAGTGTGACCAGAAGTTGCTTATGGAAATATCTGTCCCTTATCCTAAGAGCAGTTCCTTTGGGTGGAGGCTCCAGCCCCATCTACTCCTAAGAAGCATCAGTTCCCACAGGGAAGCATTCGCTCTCAACTGGACATCAGGGTCCTGAAGCTCACACTCCACCTCTGGCCCTGATTCTCACACTCTACCACACCCTCTGCTCTTTCCAACAGAACTTGGGCAATATCAAACTCTCTCCTCAGAAATGCTTCAGGCTTCCTGTTTAAAATGTTTAAAAAAACATTTCCCAGGTGACACACTTATCCTAAGCAGCAACACCCTCCCACTCTGCCCTACCTGCAGTACTCTGAATGACTTCCCTAACTATATTTAAACATACTGAATGTTTAGCCCTAAATACAGTTAGAGCCATGCCCAGACATGTACGGCCCTTTTGCTTTCTTATCAAAGATGTGGTGTGGTGATATTGTGTCCCTCAATATATTGTGCACCCAAATAAACTTATCTGGGGTCAGAGAACAGAACAGCCACTAGATAGACATAGAGGCCAGAAAATGGTGGCACACACAGCTTTAATCCTATCACTTGGGAGGCAGAGATCCATCTGGATCTCTGTGAGTTCAAGGCCACACTGGGAACGGAGTCAGGCATGGTGGCACACACCTTTAATCCCAACACTTGAGATCCCATATCTTTGCTTGGGAAGGACACACGCCTTTAATCCCAGGAAGTGATGGCAGGGAGCAGAAAGGTATATAAGGCGTGAGGACCAGAAACTAGAGGCTTTTAAGCTTTGAGGCTTTTAGCTAAGATCCATTCGGGTGAGGAATCAGAGGCTTTCAGTCTGAGGAAACATGATTAGCTGAGGAGTTGGGCGAGACTGTTTAGAAATTCATCTACAATGTGGCTGATTTTGGAGACCCCCAAATCTTGTTTCCTAGCAGCCACAAGCACATGTCATTGCCCTCTGTGGCAGGCCTGACCTGTGGATATGCCCAGTGGTCAATGTTGGAATAGAAGGTCATCAACTCGGGTACCTATCATCCATGTGGCCCTGGGCAAGCAGTGACTTAATCTGTGAGTGGGCCACGGTGGATGTGTGTGGGCCACGGTGTGTCTGTGCCAGAGTGAACGGAGAGAACTCAGGTGCCTCCTAGACAGTGCATGGCACAGGAGCTGCATTCAAGAGTAATGACTTCAGAACATACAATACTGGGGTGCTGGTGGCTAAAGCTGCACTTGGGGTCTTGTAAGAACCAAGTGCCTTTTCAATTCCAATGGGATCATGTTTTGATCAGCTCTAGTCTAGTCTCAGGTACCATACTCACCATCTACTGGTGGGCCCTGATGCCTACGATCATGCCTCCACATCAGACCTCTAAAATCTCTCTGTGTTCCTTACATGGACTCACTGCATTCTCGGCTCCAAATCACTGTTTTGCCACACTATTTCAGAATCAGTCACAACCTGCGTATCAGCAACACCTAGGTTCAAATCCAAGCTGAACCTGAAATACATTATTCGTTCAACAAATGTCCTGCCTATCTCAGATCCCAGACTCCTGTCTTCCTATTTGTCATCCTAAATGGCAGCATGTTCATTTGATCATTTAATTAAGACCTACTATGTGCCAAGAAGTATAAGCAACAATAAGCTAAATGGGCAGAAACACCTGCCTTCATGGAACTTGCACTCTACTGAGGGAGACAAACAGTAAAGAAAAAAAAATACATTAATAAGTGGCAAAGATTTAAAAAGGAAACAAATTGAGGTGAAAGGAAGTAAGGGTAAGAAGAGGCCCTTCTGTTTCTGTAGAGGGCTCAGGGAAGGCCTTGGTCATGAGAGTCTAAAGAGATGCCTGTCTGACTGACACCTAGCAAAGAACATTCCAGAAAGAAAAAAGCTGACCTGCAAAGGCCCCAGATGGAAATGTGGTTGCACATTAGCAAGAAAGTCAGAAGGTCATGTGCAGAGATACTGTCAAGAGGGACAAAAAGGGACAGAAAATGTGCAGAGATGTTATCCAAAGAGACACTGTAGAAAGGTCAGACAGAGTTGGAGGCCACATCAGGTAGGAAGATAGGAGTCATGCAGCAGACAGGGCTTTAACTCTGGAATGGTGGCAATCAGTGTGAACTGTAAGCAGCAGAGAATGAACTGCCGGGAAGTTAGGAGACTCCCGCATTGGGAAAGTGGACAGTGGACAGTGGACATTGAAAGCGGACAGTGATGGAGACCAGCGATGCTAGTGGAGGTGGTAAGAGAAAGCCCAGAGCTCACTCACAGGGAGCCTGATCCTCTACCCTTTTCTCTACTGGTCCCCCAGGGCTTTCACTTCACACTCCAGCTCTTTCTGCACCCACTGATTCTGCATTCCTTAAGACAACGAGCCCATTTCATGCATTTCTGTGGCCCCAGAATCTAACCCAGTGCTTAGCCAGGGAACACAATCCCAATAAAATGAAATTTTCATCCTTACCAAGTGTGCTAGGTGCTGTAGCAGTGACCATCAGTGGTCCATGGCCCTAGAGAATGGAACACTGGATATTTACACCACTCCAGGGTGATTATGAAGTATATACTTGCCCTTTTGCTGGGGCTCAAATGTAAGTTTCTTGTGTAGACAGGTAGGTAAGAAGAGGACATTTCCCTGATGACTGAGCCACAGTCCAGGCTACACACTTAGTTTTCCTCTTTTCCCTCTGGCTTCTCCCCACTCACATAGTTTGGTGTCTACACTGAAGTCAATAATTTATTATAAGATGAAACCTCTGCCTTCATCAGACTCCAATTTTAATAGGGAGACACCAACTATCATAAAATGCAAGCAAGTAAAATATGAAAACAAGATACAAATAAAGATAAGGAGACTACATAGTTCCTGAAGCCTTCAATGTATGATAACTTTTAATCACAAATTTACATAAACTTTGAAACAAAATTTAAGAACAAATATCACATGATTATCTCAACAGATATTAAAACTAGACTTGGCAAAATACAACATCACAAAATCATTTTTTAAAAAAACTTAACAAATTAGAAATAGAAAAAGACTTCCTGAACATAGTAATGATAAGCCTCTATAAAATAAAACCACCTAGCATCATACTTAACGGTCCAGCAAATGGGTGTTTTCCTCCTAAGGTGACAAGTAACAGAAGGACGTCCACTCTTGCCAGTTTTAGTCAGTATTATATCAGATGTGCTGAACAGGACCGAAAAGGCAACAAGTGTAACCTAGACTGTAGAGGAGGGGCTAAAACCGTGTTTGCAGATGGAATGATCTTTCTGTGCAGAAATTCCTAAGGAGTCCATCCACCAGCAACAACAAAAACTAGTAAGTGAGCTCAAGCACGTTACAGAATGGAAGATCAGTGTAAGAAAACAATTCTGTTTCTACACACTGGTAATGAACAACCCAAAACTTGAAAAATTAAGAACACAAGTCCATTTACCGTAGCATCAAGATAGATAAAAGCAGCATGGAGAAGAAAATGCTTGGAGATAAGTGTAATAAGTACAAAATGGACACGCTGAACATTTTAGATGCTATTTGAAAGAAAAGAAGACCTAACTCCATCAAAAGAAATGCCCTGTTCATGAATCAGATGATTTTTATGATGGTAAGACTTCCCCCAGCAACTTACAGATTTTGATGCAATTTCTTCATACTCCCAGCTGGCTTCATTTTAGAAACTGACAGGCTGATCATAAAAATCCCTACGTAAATGGAAAACACCCAGAATCGCCTAAGTTCTTGAAACAGGAGAATTAATTTAAAGGAGACACTTCCTGATTCCAAAATTTGCCACTGAAGTAATCAAGACAGATGATTATGCACAAGATGTGCACATAGTTTGGAAGAGATCTGAGATCCAAAAATAAATCCATACATTTGTGGTCAAATAATTCTCAACAAGAATCTAAGACAACCCAATCAGGGGGAAAAAAAAAACAGTCATTCAGCAAATAGTGTGTTCATACTGGGGCACACAACAACATGGTGACAGTCCAGGCCAAAGAGTGAAATTTGGCTCTTGCCTCACACCATATGCAAAAATTAATTCAAAAAGAATAAAATATCTATATATAAGAGACAGACCTATATAACTCTTAGAAGAAAATGCAAGAATAAATGTTCACAATGTTGCATTATGACATTAAATGCCATTAAATCCTGACATAAAATACACAAGCAATGAAAGAAAAAGTCAATTTTGACTTCAATAAAATTCCTTTTGCTCCAAAGGACATGAAAGACAACCCATAAAATGGGATTAAATATTTGTGAACCACTTCTCATATAGAATTTACATTTTAAATATATAAAAATATGCAAAATTGCTTGAAAACCAGAAAATGTAATTTCAAAAAAGCTGAAATCTAGATGCATGTGGTGATGCACACCTTTGATCCCAGTGAGCTATGCAGATCCCTGTGGGTTTTGAGGCCAGCCTGATCTACATAGTAAGTTCCAGGCCAGCCAGGGCTACAAGAGACCCTGTGTAAAATAAACTAAAAACAAGCAAACAAACAAAGAGGATAAACAAATGGCTGACTTGTTTAGACATGGGGGAAATGCACACTGAAAACACGATCACATGGCATCTTATACTGAATGGCCATAATCAAAAAGTCAGCTAAAAAAGTCAGCATAGGAGTAAAAGAAAATCAGACCGTTTGTGTTGGCTGGTGGATGGCACAGCTGCTTTGAAAATCATCAATAACTTCCTCAAAAGGTTAAATGTAGAGTTACCATTTGACGTAACAATTCTATTCCTCAATATATGCCCAAGAGAAATGAAGTTATATGTTCACTCGGAGATGTATAGAGATTTTTACAGCTTCAATATTCATAATTTCTAAAATATAGGAACTTATATAGCTATCAATGGATGAATGCATAAATAACATGTGGTATATCTAGTCAGTGGAATAGTATTGAGCCATGAAGCACAATGGAGTATGTTACATTTATACAAAGATGAATCTTGACAATATTATGCTAAGTGAAAGAAGCCACGCACAAAAGACCATATATTATATGAAATGTCCAGAACATGCATGCATGTGCTGGTGGAAAGTGCTTTCTGCTTGCTAAGTGTTGGTGAGTGTCTCAGTTACTGGTCTATTGCTGTGAAGACACACCATGACCAAGGCAACTCATAAAAGGAACTATTTAATTGGGGGCTGGCTTACAGTTTCAGAGGGTTAGCCTATGATCCTCATGGCAGGAAACTTGGTGACAGGCATGGTGCTGGAAAGCAGCTGAGAGCTGACATCCTGGTCCACAAGCAGCAGGCAGAGTGAGCTTTTGAAACCTCAAAGCCCACCCCTAGTGACACATTTCCACTTTCTAATCCTTCTCTAATAGTGCCACTCCCAGGTGACTAAACATTCAAATATATGAGCCTATGGGGGCCGTTCTCATTCAAACACAACAATGAGATAGCTAAGAGGCATGGGGTTTCTTCCTGGGGTGATTAAAACTTCTGAGACTAACTGTAGTAATTCTTTCTCAATTCTGGATATATTAAGAAATCATTGAATTACACACTTTAAATTGGTTGACAGTGTTTTATGCAAATTATATTTCAATGAAATTTGTTACAAAAACAATGAAACAAAGGAAGTGAAGACATCTAATGTTATCAGAATTCCAACAGCAGAGAGAAATCCAGCCAGAGGCAGACTTGAGAGGATTATTCTCCCAATCTTATAAACAGTTTCAATCTACAGATTCAGGAAACTCAAGCAAACCGAAGAAGTGTGCAAACAAATCACCTTGAGTAATGATTTAGTGAAAGCACACAAAAACAAAGGTAGGAAGTAAACCATGAAAACTGTCAAAGGGAAATGACAAAGAAAAGTAAGTTTAACAGGCAGCTGAGCTGTGGGCAGAATGAGGAGGGCCCAAGCATGAACTGAAGGCAACTCCTATAGTCTGGATTTGAAGAATTCAAAACAAATGGAGATTTCCCCCCTAATTAAACAAGGAGCATTTCCTCCTGGGAGGAGATCTAGTAAATGTTTGTATGCCTATAAGAGGGGTTTTGGCGCTGAACTCAAGGCCTGAACTTTTTTTGTTGTTTTGTTTTCTGTTTTTGTTTTCCATGATAGGGTCTGTGTAGCCCTGGCTGTCCTGGAACTCACTCTGTAGACCAGGCTGGCCTTGAACTCACAGAGATCTGCCTACCTCTGCCTCCCAAGTGCTGGGATTAAAGATGTGTGCCACCACCGCCAGGCTCTGAATTTTTTTTAAGGTTTATTTTATGTATATGAGTCTTTCCTTGCATGTATATCTGCACCACACGCATGCAGTGCCTACAGAGGCCAGAAGAGGGCATCAGACTGCTAGGAACTGAAGTTATAGAGGGTTGTGCCATGTGGGTGCTGGGAACTGAACCCAGGTCCTCTATAAAAGCAGCCAGTGTCTTTAACCACTGAGCCATCTCTCCAGCCCCCTCCACGCAATATGCACATGCACACACATGCACACACCACACACACACACACAGCTCCTAAAACCATGGGGAACACATACATCAGTCTGCTCTGGACTTCACGGCTTCTGAGCAAGTGTGTGAGTGTCTACAGTTTTGGGGGTTGCCCTTATGTGATAAGGATGAGAACATTTTAACTAAACAAACCTAGGAAACCCCAGGAGGCGGACATCTGTGTGTAGTGCTGTCCGTGGATCTGGTCCAGCTCAACAAACCACTTGTGGAGATTTTCTAACCTCACCAGCAACCTCTTTATGTATTCTAAAAGAAAATAAGAGGAGGAAAGACTGGGGGGGGGAGCATAGAGTGGGGAAATGGGAGAAGGGGAGGGGGGAGAGTTGGGAGCACAGGAAGTTTAACAAAGGGCTTAGAAAGACTTTGTAATTTTGTTTTACTGTTTAGACTGTTTAGACAATAGCTACCAAGAAGTCCATTATGACTATCTGAATCTCACAGTTGCCGAGGAAGGGAGGAAGGGAAGAGGTGTTCACCTCACAGTGTCCAGGTGAGCTGGTGTTGGAACATGTGGGTCACTTTGAGGAGAGATGAGGCAGCAGACAGGAGGAGCAGGCAGGATTGAAGTGAGCCCAAGTTTTCCTGATTTTTCTCTCATACTTTGATTCCAATTTGGGCTTCTGTGTCACACTTTACATAGCCGCTTGCAGGTCCCTGTGAGAGCCTCCTTCCAGCTCCAACAGCTAAATTATTTTTCTCTTCAGAGGCTGAGGGGCACGTCCTCCCTGCCACCCTCCTCCGCTGCACACGCACATGTCCCCAAGGCCAGCCCTTCTCGCACATGCTGCAGAGCACACCCAAACACTCAAGACTCTGGAAGTTGATAAACTGCCAGTTCTCTCCGCAGATGACAATTCTTCATAGCTTATTTTCAAAACACTTGAACTCTATAATGTATGCTCAGCCTGCTACAAGGAATTACAGAAAATTGATCCACTCTTCAATACCAAGAAATGGCCGTTGTTCTTGGTCTGGTTGTTTACGTGTCATCGCAGCTTCGGGGCACATGAGGAGAAGCTGTAAAATTGAGGGCAATGTTCAAGGGACTTGGGGTGCCAGGCGGCTGAGAAGTGCTCTGAGCAGCATAAAGACAGGCCACCGTGTAATCACAGGCACCATGGAGGTGTCATGGCTGGAAATGAAGGCCAGATGCAGCATTCTGCACCGGAGATAGGACCATTCAATCCACTCTGATGCATCTTTTTCTTCTCAATATCATTTCTCAGACTCCAGAATGTCAGAACTAAAGAGAGTCAAAATTAAGTTCATCTTTTCCAACCTTGTCATTTACAAGCAAACCACAAAAACAATTTCTAAAAAAAATAAAACCCAGAAAGGTAAGGGAGATAATCAAGGCTGAGGTGCCAGTTCCTGGCCCCAATTCAGGATTTGTTTTGTTTTGGACACCCACACCCCCTCCCAGTGTTTACTTTTAATACCCCGTTCACTCCAGCTCTATCGGTCAGTGTCTATGTGGCCTTGAATAGGCTAATTGCCTTTTCTGCGTCCATGTACTGAAGAGAGACGTGGTTAATACCTCTCTTTGTCAGTCCATGAAAGAACCCAATGAGGTTCTTATGAAGTGCCTAGCACCGTGCCTGGCTCCCAGCATTCCAGAGAGCCTTGGCATTGTTACTAGCACTACCATCAATGTATCCACATCACCTGTGAAGAACCTGGGTATTAGAGTTTCCAGACAACCCGAATGACAAGACTCTAAAACAGCTGTACTCCTTTGAACGTCTGTGGACACTGAGCTTACTGCCCTTAGGGCATGCATGTGTGAAACCAACACAGGTACCTTTCCCACACGCCCAAAGCCCTGGGATTGGACTGAGACCTCCAACACCTCGGAAGGAAACGGAACACTTTTGTCCTCCATAGAATCCAGACTGGGTAATGAAGCCATCAGCACACTAAAATTATGCATCTTGAAGTTCCAACCTGCCTGTTGCTTATAATTGCTAAAAATCCCAATTTTTGTTAATCCTCTAACCTGGTTAATGAAGCACAATAAATGTTTTAGGATTAATAAGCATGTTCATATAAAGGAAGAGACGATTTTTACCAAGAATGCCTGGGAGACAAAAGAATGAAGGCTTTGGAGGAAAACTACTAAAAGACGTGATTAACTGAACACAAGAAAGACACGGTTTTAAACAACCTTGTCCCAGGCAGCAGGCTAGACTGTCCTTTCTCCTGGGAATAGACCAGAGGCTTGAATCCTCTGCAATGCCATCAGCCCTTCGCGCTTATGATTTAGGGTCAGATTGTAACTCTCAGTCATTATGTCTGGAATTACAGCCAGCCAATTCAGAAGCTCTTGGTTAAAAAGATCATTGCAGGAGTGAAATACATGGTGGAATGCCCAGCTTTTCCACAAATCAGAGAAGGAGGTCAAAGGGGATGAAAACCTGGGAATCAGGCTGAAGGCCCACATCAAACTCCCACCCCTACTCTCACTGTGGTCATTTCTGGAGACATCATTCCTCTGGTAGCAAAATCTTCCCATGGGCACACAAGAGGCCACACAGATAGAGGGAAGAGGGCATTTGTATACCTTGCCATGAATGCATGTGGCTCTACGGAAGCTTCATACCAGTGAGGTCATTGGGTAGACATTCTGGGTTAAAGATGAAGAAATCGGCTTCCCCAAAGCCCTAAAATTTGCCCCAGGTTTGGAGGGCTTTCCCCCAAAGAGTAGCAGGACAAAGACTCAGGTTCAAGTTTTATGGCTCCAGGACTGATTATTTAAGACAGTAAAACAGTAACTCCCTGGTCCCAGTGCTGTGCATGAGGAAGGGTGCTGAGTTCCAATGGCTTGTACCTCACACCAGCTCTGTAAAGATGTTAATGTCCATTTTATAGCCAAGGAACCTAAAAGGAAAAGTATGGGCTCAGGACCCCCAAGACAAGTTCTCAACACAAAGGAGATTTATTTGCCCCAGAGGGACAGAGGGCAGGGATAAGGGACAAAGACAAGAGATAGAGGAAAAGAGAGAAGGGGAAGGGACTGGGGGGGGTAATTTGCCCCAGAGGGACAAAGGACTGCCTATGGAGAGAGGAGACAGACATGGCCCATAGGAAAATGGCCATTTATAACGGGAAAAGGGGAATCCCTATGTTAGGATGAGATGCCTAATTTAATTGGGCATGTTAATTAGGTGAGCCAAAGGGGGCTTTTGATTGCTGGATTTCAATATTTTGATAGCTGGACCTTGGTAGTCAGCCTCAGGATGAGGGATTAGACAAATAAGGGAATGGACCTTGGTGCTAGCTTCAGGAATGAGAGGGAAGTGGGGAGAAGGGCAAGGCCTGCCAGAGCCACATGCACAAGTGTGTGTGCTAGTGTCCCATGAGAACCTGGCTCACAAGCCAAACTGTTGGCTTGGACTTCAGCTTCTCTGTCACCATTTTAATCTGAAATGCTCCATACACACTCATATTTTGAACTCTTAGTCTGCAGCTAGTCCTACTGTTCTGAGAAGTCCTGGGAACTTCACGAGGTGGGGCCTAGCTGGATGAAGAAGGCCCCCCAGGGTGAGTCTTTGGGGGTATCTGGCCCTTTTCCCCCTCCCTCCCCACCTTGTTCACAATGAGGGAAAGGAGCTATTTATTTTTTTAAACCACATGCTTCTGCCACCATGATGTTCTGCCCAAGCACATGACACCAATCCACCATAGACTAAGCCCCTGGAAACCATGAGCTAAAATATATCTCCCTTTGAGTTGTTTATGTCAGATACTTTGGTCATGGTGACAAAAAAGCTGACTAATATATTCCTCATTTTTGAAATTGAAGATTTAATTCAATGGTCCCTAAGCTCTGCCCCCCAAAAAGGCAAAGAATCTGTGAGTGCCATGAAGGAGGGACACGACCTTCCTTACCTCCGGCATTGCCACCACCCATCTCTGTGGCATGTGAAGAGCAGCAGTACCTCTGAGAACAGGAAACCCAAAGGAAGTTTCTCTTCTCCCTCCCCAGACACGATGGCCCATAGTTCCCTGCACACAGGCCAGATTTACCAGCCCGTAGATTCCCGTGGAAAGGAGGCGCCCGCCAAGCAGTCCCATATGCTGAGTGGGAGCCCCAGATGCTCAACCAGAACAGACTTCCTGAGAGCCCCACAGGGCCACCAGATTGCTGCGCCGCTTTCACAGTCCACTTACCTAGAAGGAGCCTACAGTACCGGAGACCAAGCCACACGGCAGAGGATTTAGGGACGTGTCTGGCCCCACTGATGTTAACTTCCCTTTCCTGACATCAGTACCAGCAGGGACAGCAGCCACCATCTGTGGACCTTACAGCCTCAGGCTCCCCAGGCTCTGCTCTTACAGTCCCCTCCACAGCATTCTGCTTTGGGGTACCAAGCTGTCCCTGTTTTGCAGATTAGAAAACTGAGGCTCAGAGCCTGAGTAACTGGCCTAACATTGTATCACTAGTAATGATGGGCGGCAACTCTGAGCCTTTCTGACCTGACAGCTGCACTGTTAACAGTTTGCCCCAGGGCCTGGCGCTGTGCCTGGTGCTCACAACACGCCTGTGAGTGTGTCCATATGGTACAAGGACAGGAAGGCTTTCAAGGGCAGAGTGGCAGATCACACTGAGCTCTGAAAAGAAACATGTGCCTCCAGCCATCCTGCAATGAAGAAGGTAGGTCCTGAAATGGGAAATGGGCTCCCGCCCTTGCCAAGCGCTGGAAGTGACTGGAAACAAGGACCGGGGAGCACTTGCTATTTAATCTGTGGTTTGCTTTTTGTGACTGTCAATTTATCACAGGATGAAATTTTACTTTTCAAAAATTACAAAGAAACACTCCCCAGACAAGCCCTTCCAAGGAGACTAGGATGGGGGGGTCCCAGCCAAGGGACAAACTTCTGTCCATCACTCAGCAAACAGCTTTGAACATCTATTGTGTACGCTACTGTGTGCCACTCTCTTGGAGGAAATATCCTAGAGACTTCAGGCTACAGAAGCAGAGAAACTCCAAAACATCCTTATGCAGCTAACAACCACAGCAACACCGTGAGGGAAAGGTGAATTCCTTATTACAGGAATTTATTAATAAAGCAACTGGATTTAGTCTGCTGGGGTCACTGCAGGCCTGACTGGGGACTAAGCAGAGCCATCAGCCATGTGTAGGAATCCCCCAAGCCAGCAGAGGGCAGAGATGGGAAGGTATTATAGGGACACTGTCTCTCCTTGACATGCTAGCTTCTTTCCTTCTCTGTGCCCCAGCAGTGTCCCCAGCTCCTTTTTCAGGCCACTTAATAGCCAGCCACAGTGGCCTGGTGTGCTCAGCTCCTGACCCTGGCCAGGAAAACCAAAAGAGGCTGAGGTAGACTGTTTTCAACTTGAACTTTGACCTTGTATCTCCCTCCAGGGCTATGCCTGGGCTGGGAACTGACACCATGGCACCACTGGACCTGGTGACATCCATCAAGTTAAACATTGCCATGGGTCCCTGAGATCGGCCCCCACCCCCTACCCCAGCTCCAGGGTTCTCCCCAGGCTGCACCAAGACAGCAGTTAGACTGCTTTATCAGCAGCAGCAGCCACTTTTCATCCTCACAAATTAAAATTCCAGGTCACAAAATAGGTAAAGGAGCTCTTGTACCCAGCGTCTGCATCTCACATGTAACTGCATGAAAGCTAGCAGTCTCTCCAGGGGGAAACTCAGCTCCTGCCCAGCTGAGAACGCTTCCCTTTAAAGGAGTGAAGCAGCCCAGAGCCCCTCTTTCAAAACGCACAAGTATCTTGGGTTTATTTCAGGGACTGAATGACTCTGTAGCAAGAATATACTTCCTCCTGCTCCCAATGGGGCCCTGAAGAGTAAAATGATAGGACAGTTTTCTCCAGCAATCTGAAGAGGCTGCAGCAATATACCCCCAAAGTACCCCTAGAGATAAAAGAGGAAGATTAAATAATTTGAAGATAATTTCTTCCATGAAAAGAATAATGTTGCCATCAAAATGAAAACTCTTGTAATAAAACCAAATTATTCTGAGACCATGGGAGTGCTCTGCCTCTCCTAACACTTGCAGATGGACAAATGGCACTTCTGCAGGACCCATGCTGGGTTCATCAACACAGGGAGTATACCAGAGGTGGAGCCCTGAGCCTGCAGGTGCCCAAGATACTGTCTGCAGTATTGACCAGGTCTAAAATCAAGTACCAGGCAAGTGGGCCAGCACAGGCATTTGCTCCAGGGTCCAGATCTAATATTGTGTACTACAACTGTGTGCAAGGCTCTAATACTAATAACTACAGAGAACCTGGCCAATGCCGGGAAAGTCAGAACCAATCTCTGGGGCCCCAAGGAAATCAGATGTCCAGGGTCATGAACAGCGGTATTGCTTTCTCATTTCTCCCAGCTGGGTTCTGCTTTGGACTGCAGCCCTTTTCCATTTGGCCTGCAGTCTCTGTATGTAAACAGAACCAGAGGCAAATCTCTGTGTGGTTGGGACCCAGAGAAGTAAGAGCAGAATAAGACATAGCTAGACTTAGAGAGATGGAGACAGATAGCTTAACCACACACACAGTTAAAAGAGGATAAGTGGTCACACAAAGAAACACACGTTCTCATAGTGTAGCAAATCGTGAAGACTGGCGTTTGGGCTTTTTCTCTTTGCTTAAGGGTACTTTGAGCTGACCTGAGCTATAGCACAGGCACACACAGTAGCTGCTTTTTTGTTTGTTTGTGGTACAAGGGAACAAATACAGACATCTACACACCGAAGTAAGTGCTCTACAACTGAGCGACACCACACTGTGTAGAATTTGAAACCCTCAAGAAATGACAGCCCTATGTGGAACTATGGACTCGGGCCATCCCCCCAGGGCAAAGATCTGCAGGCAGAAGAAACTAGCAGGATCCAGGATCCCTGGCACAAGGGCTTCTCTTTCTCTAGGCACTGAGCACAACATCAATTTCCTTATTCCATAATATTCATTAATGTGTGCAACCCTACTCTCTGCTCTTTGAAGACTAGCTAAGGCTTTGATACCAGTCAGTCCCAGATTCAAATCCCACCATTACCACTCACTAGCTGCACAATTATCAGGAGGTCACCTGACCACTGTGGCTGTTCCATCAACCAGGAAGAGGATGCCAATGCCCAGTCCTTAGGACCATTGTGGAAGCAAACAAATTAACACAGATAAATAAGTCGTCATCCAGAAGGATGACAGGTTCACATTAGGAACGCAAGAATTGGTGATACTGAGTCTTGCATATCTAAGTCACATGGCAGGGTTGGCTCTGGTGGACAAGGAAGAAATGCTCTTCACCCCAAAGACAGAACCCACATTAAAGGTCTTTGAGAACTCACTGTTTCACACTTTTTGACAGCTGTAGAATACTATGATTCTCTGCACAGCTCACTACCATCAGGAATACCAGACAAACACACTGTGTTTTATTTGCGGCAGATAAAGGAGTCCAAGGGCAAATGTGTAAGACCCATACAGCAAATCAGTTTAGTTTCTGAAGCCAATTCTAGTTGATTGACAGGGTTTAGCTTGTACCTTGTCTTATGGGAACCAGTGGACCAATGCTGCAGTTGATTAGTGATGTCTGCCTTGGACTCGGGATAGGGTACCAATCTCTTAATGCGTTTCTGTTTTGTTTTTTTTTGTGTGTGTGTGTTTTTTTTTTGTTTTTATATATATATACTTAGGAGTACCAATGGTGGTAACCAGGTTCTGCACTGTAGTAAAGAAAGAAGGATGGGAGTCCTGGAGAGAGGCACTGCTGGCAGGAGTCAGCTTGTCCAATGCTTAGACTGCTCAGAAGGAAACAAAAATACAGCATGGACAATTGGGATGTGATGAGAGACACCTTAAAAATAGCTACTTTGAATACAGCCATCCTTTGGGGAAAATTCCTTTGAAAATCAGCAGATGCAGCAACAGGTTGTGCTAGAGAGAATGAAGAGTCATTAACCAGCATATTTCTAGAATTTGTGTCATTCTTGTTAGAAAAGGAAAGAAGTAAAGACAGGGAACTGTCAGATGGCTCCGTGGTTAAGAACGCTTCTTGCTCTTGCTGAGGACCTGGGTTCGTTTTTTCCAGTGTCTGTGATGGTGGCTCACAAACATCCATATCTGAGAACTGCCTAAGACGATTACTTCAGCTTTTGAATAAGACTAAATTTACCAGACTGGACTAAAATTGAAGTGTTTTTCCTCCCACTAGGCAGCAAGTGGGAGGCTTGTGAGGAAAATCAGAGCACATTTAGAGAGCCCCAGACAGTATTCTCTCTCTCCTCATAGCACTCTATCCCGTTTACATGCCTGCCATGCATGTGTTACCTTTTCAGTATTCTCAAAAACCCAAAGAATTGAAGACTGCTATGTCCTCACTTCAAAGGTCAGGCAATGGAAGTAGAAAGGCCATGCCCAAAGCCACACACAGCAGTACAGCTGTGGGGTGCCACCAGACACTACATCCCCAGAACCTGCTTGTTAGTCACTCTGCTGTTCTTTCCCTACTACCTTCTAGCTCTCTTGGTCACACTTAAGACTGGGTACCCTTTGCTTCCTCCCTTTTGAACTGTGCCTGGGTACTCAGGCTAGGACAGGTGCACCTGCTAGGGCTATTGACTTTGGCAGACAAGGACATTCTGTGTGGCTGGCACTGATGGCCTCTTTGGCTGAGCTCTGAGGGTGACACTTCTGACTACAGTAAATAAGCAAAGTCACCCAATGGGTGGATTTTTCTGAAGTCTGAAAAAAACACACCACAGTGTGTCTTTCTAGGAATTCCTTCTGGCCCCTGCTAAATGACCTCCATCCAAGCACCTCCCACCATCCTCCATATGAAGGAAAATCCACCAAAGGTGGCAAGACAAATACACCTGGCAACCTTGGGCGTGGGGCACCAAGGAAACACAGACATGGGGCCTTGGGAACAATAAGCCTGGGGGTGGATGACATTTGTGTCAACAACAGTATGCTGGCTTCTCCATCATCGACAGCAAAGCTGCTTTGTGTGAAGGCTTAGAGGTAAACAGCCATCGACAGTGTCTCCATCAACCCTGACTTCCATTTATTGAAATCCATAACTCTCCTCCTGCCACCAAGGAAATGTGTTTAGGTGTGGGAACAATTGACAGGAGACTGAAATATTGATGTCTACAATTATTTTATAAATAAGATGCCTTCTGATACTAGATTTTTAGTACAAACGTGTTGTCAAAGCATAAGCAACAATATGGATCTGAAAATAAAATTCTGTCAATCCATTAGTTCCCTGTGGTTTGTGGGGGAAAGGATTGTTGCCCAAAGTTTCTGGTATTATGGAGCCTTCGGTAAGTGCAATAGAGACTTCTTACTTCAGTTTGAGAATTTATTTTCTTTGTAGTTGTGCATGTTATATGTGTGTGTGCAGTGTAGTGTGCGTGTGTGTGTGTGTGTGTGTGTGGTGCATGTACTTGTGTGTATGTAAACGTATGTGCATGTATGGGGGAGGCCTGAAGTTGCTATTGGATATCTTCCTAAATCACTCTCTTCCTTTAGTTTTTGAGACAGGGTCTCTCACCTGAAGCTCATTGATTTGATAATCTTTGGGAATCCCCTTATCCCCACCGTTCCCCAGATCTAGGGATTACAGATGTGAGCTACTGCACCTGGCTTTTCACATGAGGCTCCAAACTCAGGTCCTCATGCTTGTGTGGCAGGCTCTTTACAGACTGAGGCATCTGGTCTGAGGATCATCTTCAGTTCTGGTTACTGGGTCTCCACACAGGCATGGTCCTCATCTTCTCAGGGAACAAATCTGAGTGATAAACAGAAAACATCATGAACTCATGCTAAGGGATGTGACTTCAGCCTTGGGCGGACATGAGTCCATCCTGCTCAAATTCCCATGAGCAGTTGAGTGCTGTTCTTTAATCTCTTGGAGCTTCAGTTCACACATGTGAAACAGAGACTGGTAATGTCTGTCTCTAAGGTGGTCATGAAGGTTACCTGTGGAAGTTGCTATCTGATTCTGCCACTTTCACAGTGGTTGCTTCTGTGGTAAGTACTGAGGTGGATAGCCAGACCATCAAAGGCCTTCCTCCTACTTAGGGTATCATCTGCTAGTGGCTCACAGCTGGACCTTGTTCCAGACATTACCACCAACAGAGGGAGCTGCCTCACCCAAGATCCATGGGAAGCGGGGTTGGGGCTAGTGTGCACTCAGTAGCAGTGTCTTGACTCATAATTTATATAATCATAAACTTTACTCCTTTAACCACAAAGCCACCTCTCCAGCCAACAATTCATTTATTTTTATTTTATGAGTATCAGTGTTTGCCTGCTTGTATGTCTATGCCCCACATGTGTGCAGATGCCAGTGGAGGCCAGAATAGGGCATCATATTCCCTGGAACTGGAGTCACAAGTGTTGTGAGCCACCATGTGGATGTTGAGAACCAAATCCAGGTTCTCTGGAGGAGCAGCCAGTGCTCCTTACTGAAAATCTACCCTTTTACACTACAATTCTATGGCTTTGGATCGTTCATAAGGCATACAACCATCATCTCTGTCTAACTCCAGAACATTTCATTATGAACCGGGGTGCAGCTCAGTTGGCAGAGTGCTTGCCTGGCATGCATGAAGCCCTGGGTTCACTCCCCAGCAACACATTAAACTAGGCATGGTAGTGCACACTTGTAATCTCACCACTTGGGAGATGGAGATAGGAGAATCAGAAATTCAAGGTCATCTTCAGTATAAAGCAAGTTCAAGGCCAGGCTAAGATACANGTGACCTATCAAATAAAAATGTTAAGCAACTCCAAAAGACAGCAGAGATGTCCCATACTCATCAGGAGTCATTCCCTCCTCCACCTCCCCTTTCCACTGGCAACCACAAGTCTACCTTCTGTCCCTATGGACTTTGCCCACTAAGACTTTTCATGTAAACAAAATTGTACAGTGGCACAGCCATATCTGAATAGAATGGCAGAAGTCATAAAGCCAGCACAGCTGCTTGACAAAGATCCAGCAAAGCTGAGCCACATGATGGCTGTCATGCCACCTTTGGTTTTCATCTTCACCTGTTACACACTTAGGGCACTTTTAATATTTGTACAATGTGGGGATATTATATTAATGGAAAATTTCTTATGAATGTTTATGCCTTCTCCCAGGAATGCTGCTTCTAAGCTTCCCCAGGACAGTCCTGAACATGCTATTCCTCCTGCTTTTAGGGAGATATCCTTATCTATTTGAAGGTCTTCCTTACACCTTGGAGGTTGTGACACATAAAGAAGCCAGAGGTCTCTTCATGAGGCTATGAGACATTCTTGAATCAACTGTCCCTGTACTTACACAGGAACAAGATATTCAAAACAAAGTAAACTCAAAAGGATCAACAAGATTTGATGGGATAGCGGAGTTAGCCACAGTTCAAATTACAAGCCTCTTCCCACTGTACACTCAGACAATTACATGGCATATAATTCTGCCCTACATAGAGACATATTGATGAATAAAGTATGGAGTGGAAAGATGATAAAAGTATGAGGTGTCAGGACCTCCCCCTCTTAGAAAANTTAGCTCATGCAGGGCCACTCTGGTGACATATGACCAAGGAACAGCAGAATGCCAGGAATAGACATATAGACAAATTCATAAAGATATAAACATTGTGTTATACCAGAATTTGAATAATAACTGCAGCAGCTTTGGCCTGAGGAATTTTCTTGGGCACTCTGACCACTAAGAGTTAATAATACACTGCTTGGAACATGACAAAATGCCCAGAGTAGCTTGAAGATTTTGTTTCTGTCTAGTGTCCTTGAAGCAACCAAAGCTACCAGCCTGAGGACAGGCTGTCATACGCCTCTAGATTCTCAAAAATTGGATTATGGGGTTAATGAGTAAGAATGATAACTCTGTTTACTAATGATGTCAAAACTTAAGGTAAAATTATTGGAAATGATAACTCTGTTCTGTCATAGTTTATTAATGATGACTAAAAGATGAGCAAAGGGAAGTGAAACACATGTCCAAAAACAAAAATGATATGATCTATGTTTTGGAAATCATGGATGTATCCCTGCTCACTAAATTCTGTATAAATAAAGTAGCATGCTGGCTGCTAGTCAGTCAGGCTGCAAGATTCTCCTGACCACCATGGCCTGGCTCACCTCCTTCCCCCTCCGACTCCTTACATCCTTTGCTGGGACCTGTCCCACTGGGGATGACTCCTGTATGCATCTTCTCTGTCCATCTCTCCTAAAATGAAACTAAGAAGTATCCTATGTCTGATTCTTCCGTCGTGGCTGCTTTTGCATCCACCCATCTTCAGACCCTGCCCTCATCCAGAGCTGGACTCTGGCAGTACAGTATGGCTTCTTTCACTTAGCACAGTTCCTAACTTTACCTATTGCCTTAGTCCACTTGTGTAACTACAACCGATATCACATATGGGGGTTGTGATGGCTGTTCTTGTTTGTCAACTTGGCTACACCTGGAATTATTAAAACCCAAGTGGCTGGGNACACCTTTGGGAGACTTTTTTCTCAATTAAACCATCTGAAGTAGGAAGAGCCACTGCTAGTCCAGATCTTTTGAGGGAGGAAGATCCGCCTTTAATATGGGCCACACCCTCTGCTGACAGCCTGTATAAAGGATATGGAAGAAGGAAGCTTGTTCTCTTTGTTTGCTTGCTCTTGCTTTACTAACAAGTCCATTCCTTCACTGACATTACNGACTATTTCTTCAGGATTCTGGCATCTACTGAAGACCAGCTGAGACATCCAGCCTCATGGACTGAACAACTACTAGATTCTTGGCCCTTCCATTGGAAAACAGACATTGTTGGACTAGCTGAACCACCAACTGTAATCCATTCTAATAAATCCATTCTAATATGTGTGTGTGTGAATANAAAATCAGTCTGTTATTCTACAGAACCCTGACTAATACAGATTTGGGTACCAGAAGTGGTTCTAGAGCAGCAAAAGTACAACAATGAATTTTTTTACGTATCTGGACTAGACTTTCCAATTTGCCAACACCTACAGTTACTGAATCCTCTCCTGGGAACTTGGAGAGTACTGAATGCCCACAGTGTGAACTGTTTTACAAACTTAAGGAGATGAATGCGTTTGATTATCCCGATTCACCAATGGAGGAGGCAACAGATTTGATGACTCCATATACAAAACTTTTGACAGTTTGTAGGAAAGTGATGATGCTGGTTGGCTGCACCAAGAATCTCTAGGCAAACTGACAAAGGAAAAGACGAGCTCCATGATAACATTAACCAAGTTCTAGCCTCTCAGAAAATGGTGGACAACAATTAACTCAGTGACAAAACTGACTGGCTCCAAATGAGCACAAACAGTCTCAGGGTTTTTTTTCTTTCTTTTCTGTTGTTGCTTTTTCTAGACAGGGTTTCTCTGTAGCCCCGTATGTCCTGGAACTCACTCCATAGACCAGTCTGGCCTCAATCTCAGACAGCCACCTAACTCTGCCTCCTGAGTGCTAGAACTAAAGGTGTGTGCCACCACCGCCAGGCTCAAACTAAAGGTTTTTAAGTGTGCCCTGGAAGACAGTGCCAGCTCCATAAGGACCACCAGAAGCAATTTGCTTCCAGTTGGTAAGGCCAACAGTATATCTTGACAGTTTTGCCTCAGAGATACATGAACCCTCCAGCCCTGTGCCATAANTTAGTTTGAGGTGATCTTATCATCTGTCTCTCCCACAAAGCATCACACTGGTCACTATATTGATGGCATTGTGCTGGTTGGACCAAGTGAGCAGGAGATAGCAACCACTTTGGACTTGCTGGTGTCACATACGCCAATCAGAGGATGGGAAATAAACCCAACCAAAAGTCAAGGCGCTTCTACCTCAGTGAAATTCTTAGGAGTCCAGTGGTGTGAGGCATAAAGAGATATTCCTTCTAAGGTAAAGGAACTTTATGGTACCTCTATTCTTAAGAAGGCAGCATCTAGAGAGAACCCTCAGCCATGATGGGAGCTGAGGGGACAGGAGAGTGGGCAGGATAAAGAGATTAAATGGCAGCCTTCAGCCTTCTCGTGGCTGCCCCACTAATGCACCCATGAGGGTGGAGCACAAATGGCCTTCCTGCCAGGCCTCACCTCCCACACTCCTGCACTGGGGCTAACTTTATATTTTTAAGTGTATGTGTGCATGTACACATGTGTGTAAGAATTCACGTGCCTGTCCCTACATGCATGTGCTGAANGCAGCCAGAGGAGGACTCAAGCTTCCTCCTTTATCACTCTCTGCTTAGTTCCTTGAGATGGGGCTTCTTGCTGAACCTAGAGCTCACCATNTTAACATAATTTTGTATTGATTCTTTAAGAATTTCACATCATGTACCCCAATCCCACTCATTTTCCATCCCTCCATATCTGCCCTTCACTCTTGCAGTGTTCCCCCACAAGAGAAAGTTAAATAATAATAATAGTAATAACAATAATTAAAAACAACAACAATTGAAAAAAACCTGCCCTCCCCTGGGTTCCATAGTCCAGCCCATAGCCCAGGCAGCTTTACTAGAGGCCAGGCTTGTCCTAGGAACCCCAGGTAAGACACTGCCCACTGCCCACCAACACTCCTTAAAGCCCACCCAACAAACCCAGACTACACCCCCTGCCCCAGACTCCATATTCCTGTTGTGGAATAGAATATTTGTTTAACTATGTAAAGATGTATTGCTGTTTCATTTTGCCTTCCTAAGGCACCCAATTGGTCTAATAAAAAGATGAATGACCAATAGTTAGGCAGAGGAGGGATAGGCAGGTCTGGTGGACAGAGGAAAAAGGGGAGCCAACGAGCCAGACAAGGAGGAAGCAGGAAAGTAGGATGGACANTACATAGATGAGATAAATGAGCCTCAGGGCGGCATATAGATTAATAGAAACAGAAATGGGTAATTCAAGTTTAAAAAAAAACTACCTAAAAACAAGCCTAAGCTAAGGCCAAGCATTCATAATTAATAATAAGTCTCTGTGTCATGATTTGCCAGCTACATAGTCATACAACTTTGGAAGAAGACTTAAGCTTTATCAGAAGTCAGGCTGGATCTAGGGACCCAAGGCTGCAAAAACACCATCAGAGACACCCTACTGGACCTGAAGACTCACTAGTCACCAGAACCCTTGGCCACTTAGGCCAGAAGACCAGAGAAGAAACAGAAACCAAGGACCAAACATCCATCCAACAAAGACAAATGCAGGAATCAACACCTAAACCTATAATCATGCCGAGCCCAGATGCCTAAATGCCAGTGAAAGAACACAATCAGTAACAGAAAGGGCCACTATGGCACCATCAGAACCCAGGGATCCTGTAACAACAGCAAGACCTGAACTTTCCAACATAGTTGAAGCACAAGAAAACAGTCTTAAAAATAACTTTATAAGATAATAGAAGTCTTTAAAGAGGAAGTGAAAAAATTTCTTCCTTAAAGAAATTGAGGAAAAGACAAGCAAAAAACTGGAGAAAATCAATAATTCCTTTAAAGAATGTCAAGAAAGCCAAGAAAAAACAAACAAAAGTGCTGTGGGATCCTGTACACTGTGGATATGTGTTGTTCCCATTGGTTGGTAATAAAGCTATTTGGCCAATGGTGAGGCAGAATAAGGTTAGGCAGTACAATCAAACTGAAGATGGAGATGAAGAAGGGCAGAGTCGGGCAGCTGCCANTCAGCNGTCAAGGAAGCAAGATGTGTATAGAAAATGAGGTAACAAGCCACNAACCANGTGGCAAAGCATAGATAAGAAATATGGGTTAATTTAAATGTGAGAGCTAGCTAGTAATAAGCCTGAGCCATCAGCCAAGCATTTATAATTAATATAAACTTTTGAGTGATTGTTTGGAAGTGGCTGTGAAATGGGGTGGGACAGAGAAACTCCGTTTACACAAACAGGTGAAGGAAATGGTTAGAGACCTGAAAATGGAAATAGATACAATCAAAAGAAAAAAACACAAATTGAGGGAATTTTGGAAGTGGAAAATCTGGGTAAGCAAACAAGAACTACAGCTGCAAGCATCATCAACAAAGTACAAGAGATGGAAGAGAGAATCTCAGGCATTGAAGATACAACAGAGGAAATAGATTCATTGGTCAAAGAAAATGTTAAATCTAAAAACTTCCTAACACAAAAACATCCAGGAAATCTGGGACACTATGAAAAGACNGAACCTAAGAATAATAGAAATAGAAGAAGGAGAAGAATCCCAGGCCAAAAATCCAGAGAATATATTTAACAAAATTATAGAAAAAAATTTTCCCAACCTAAAGAAGGACATGCCTATGAAGATAGAAGAAGCTTTCAGAACACCAAAGAGACTGGACCAGGAAAAAAAGTCCCTATGCCACATAATAATCAAAACACCAAACATACAAAAGAAAGAAAGAATATTAAAAGCTGCTAAGGAAAAAGGCCAAGTAACATATAAAGGCAGACCTATCAGAATTACATCCAACTTTTCTTTTCTTTTTTTGTTTTGTTTTGTTTTGTTTTGTTCGAGACAAGGTTTCTCTGTGTAGCTTTGCGCCTTTCCTGGAACTCACTCGGTAGCCCCAACTGGTCTCGAACTCACAGAGATCCGCCTGCCTCTGCCTCCCGAGTGCTAGGATTAAAGGTGTGCACCACCACCGCCCGGCTACATCCAACTTTTCAATGGAGATTCTAAAAGCCAGAAAGGCCCAGACAGATTTCTTGCAGACTCTAGGAGACCACAGATGCCAGCCCAGACTACTATACCCAGCAAAACATTCAATCACCATAGATAAAGAAAACAAGATATTTCAAGGCAAAATCAGATTTAAAAAATATCTATCCACAAACCCAGCTCTACAGAAGATACTAGAAGGGAAACTCCAGCCCAAGGAGGTTAACTACACCCACAAAAACACAGACAATAAATGATCTCACACCAGAAAAACCTAAAGGAGGGAAACACACACACACACACACACACTACCACCNATAAGAACAACAACAAAATAATAGGANTTAACAATCACTGGTCATTANTATCTCTCAATATGAATGGACTCAATTCCCCAATAAAAAGACACAGGCTAACAGAATGGATATTAAAACATGATCTATCCTTCTGCTGTTTACAAGAAACACATCTCAATATCAAAAATAGACATTACTTCAGAATAAAGGGCTGGAAAAAAGTTTTCCAAGCAAATGGACCTAAGAAGCAAGCTGGTGTCACTATTCTAATATCTAACAAAACAGACTTCCAACCAAAATTAATCAAAAGAGATGGAGAAGGACATTTTATACTCATCAAAGGAAAAATTCACCACAATTCTTAACATCTATGCCCCAAACACAAGCGTGCCCACATTTGTAAAAGAAAAATTACTAATGCTTAAATCACACATCAAACCTCACACATTAATTGTGGGAGACTTCAATACCTGAATCTCACCAATGGATGAGTCAAGCAGACAAAAACTAAACAGAGAAATAATGGAGCTAACAGATGCTGTGACTCAAATGGATTTAAAAGATATCTACAGAACATTTCACACAAACTCAAAAGAATATNCTTTCTTCCCAACACCTCATGGAATAGTCTCCAAAACTGACAGTATACTTGGTCACAAAGCAAATCTCAACAGATTCAAGAAAACTGAAATAAGCTCCTGTACCTTATCAGACCACCATGGACTAAAGCTGGATTTCAACAATAGAAACAACAGAAAGCCTACAAACTCATGGAAACTGAACAACTCTCTACTGAATTANCACTGAATCAAGGAAGAAAGAAATAAATTAAAGACTTTCTAGAATTCAATGAAAATGAATGCACAATATACCCAAACTTATGGGACACAATGAATGTGGTGCTAAGAGGAATGGCCAACCAATGACTGGTCCAGCTTGAGACCCATACCATGAGAGGGAGCCCACCCCTCACACTAACCAGGGAGCCTGCATGGAACTGACCTAGGCCCTCTACACACGTGTTACAGTTGTGTAGCTTGGTCTTCTTGTGTGTCTCCTAACAATGAGAGCAGGTGCTGTCTCTGACTCTGTTGCCTGCTTTGGGACCCTTTCCTCCTACTGGGCTTCCTCATCCTCAATAGGAGAGGTGCCTAGTCTTACTGCAACTTGATATGCCGTGAATGGCTGATCTATATGGGAGGCCTGCCCTTTCCTGAAGAGAAAGAAGGAGGAGTGGATTGGGGGATGGGGGAAGAGGGCAGGTTGGGGAGTAGGGACAGGGAGGAGAGGAGGGAGGGGAAATTGTGATCGGGCTGGGAAAAAAATAAAATAAATTTTTTTAAAAAGAACTTATAAAACAAAAAACAAAACAAGACAAAACAAACCACTTCACTCCTCTGTCTTTCCTGCCTCTCCATCACCTCTTCATTCATCTTAGTAGCATTGGGAGCTGCAGTGTGTCACACAGTAGACCCTTTTGTCCAAACAGCTTTACTTGCAAATGTTCATTGTAATGAGTTGTTGGTCTGATTCAAGGCCTCTGGCTTCTGGTAACCCTCACTAAAACTCCTCTCAGATCCTGCTGCTGTGGTTCCACAGGACTAGTCCCTCCATAAGCTCCAGCAGATCAAAGATGGGGTAGATGTTGGGGTGGGCCAACTCAAAGCACAGGATGTGTGCCTGGGTGGTCGCTGAGTTGTCAGTCTGGGCCTCCACTGGACCCACCCGCCTCAGGTGAGGGTGAAGCCAGCTCTCCTGCACCCACACCGTCAGGGTCATTTCTCCCTTGCCAGTGGTGAGGGGTGGGGACAGCTGTCTGGTGTGTGGTGATATATTTTATGTACCCTAATAAAATTTGCCTGAAGATCAGAGGACAGAACAAGCTGCCAGATTAAACATAGAAGCCAGGCAGTGGTGGCACAGATCTTTAATCCTAGCACTCGGGAGGCAGAGATCTGCCTGGAGCTCTGTAAGTTCAAAGCCACCCTGGACTACACGACATTGACTTAGTCTAGGAGAGAAACAGAGCCAGGTAGTGGTGGCACATACCTTTAATCCCAGTACTTGGGAATCACATGCCTTTAATCCCAGCACTAGGAAGGAAGTGATATGGCTGGACAGAGAAAGGTATATAAGGCGTGAGGAGGCAGGAACTAACACTTTTTCAGGCGGAGGAGTCCTAGAGGTAAGAGAGGCGGCTGTGGCTTGTTCCTTTGTCTCTCTGACTTTTCAGCATTTACCTCAATATCTGGATCTGGGTTTTTATTATAAGACTTTTAGAAATTTGAGTAACACTGAAGTGCTGGATCAGCTCTCCCAGAGCTGGGGTCATCAGGGCCAGTGAAAGGAGGGGAGCAGCTCATATTTCAACACCCATGGCTCAAATGGCTCCAGGTGACACAGACATCAACATAGACCCCAGCTATAGCAGGTCCACNGACCCAGACATACCCCTCAGCAGCAGCTCGGGCTTGAACATCACCATGGCACCAGGTGGCAGCACAGGCCACCCAGATCTGCATGGCCCTGGTGGGAGCATGGCCCTCAGACACCAACATGACCACAGATGACAGCCCAGACCCCGGGCATCCATGTAGTCTTGGGCCACAAATATTAACACGGACCCAGCTGTGGTACGACCACAGACCCAGACCTGGTCCCCGGCAGCAGCCTGGACCCAGATGTCAACATGGTCCTGGGTGGCATTGGCGGCAGCATGGCTGTCGGGCACCAATATGGCCCCAGGTGGTAGCCCAGACTCCAGGCGTCCTCATAGCCTTCAGTAGTAACAGGAGCCATGGACATCAACACAGACCCTAGCTGTGGCAGGGTCATGGACCCAGACATGGCCCTCTGTTGTTGTTTTGGCTCTTCTGGGGCACCTGCCACCCAACTCCCAAGTAAACACACAGAGAGGCTTATTAAGACTTAAAAAGTCCAGCCTCAGCTAGGCTTAGTTTTCTTGCCAGCTTTTCTTAACTTTAATTATCCCATCTCCCTTTTGCTTCTGGGCTTTTCCCATTCTCTTACTTCTGTAAATCTTACTCTTATTCTGTGACTTGTTGTGTAGCTGAGTAGCTGGGTGGCTGGACCCTAATGTCCTCCTCCTTCTCTGGCTCCTAGATTTCTCCTCCCAGATTTCTCCTTCTATTTATCCTCTCTGCCTGCCAGCCCCACCTGTCCTTTCTCCTGTCTTGCTATTGGCCATTCAGCTCTTTATTAAACCACCAGGTGTTTTAGACAGCAAAGTAACACAGCTTCACAGAGTTAAACAAATGCAACATAAACAAAAGTAACACACCTTAAAATAATACTCTACAACAGCCCTCAGAGCTTGCCATTTTTAAGCTAGGCTGGCAGCCAGCAAGCCACTGGACTCCTCCTGTCTCTACCCCACCCCCTCACTGGGGTTACAGATCTGTGTGATCACNTCTGANTTTTTTATGTGGGTGTATGAACNCAGATGCTCATGTTTGCACAGCNGNAGCCCCTGGGGATTACATTCCCAATACATGCTTTTGACACACCCAGATCACAGATTGTATCAATGAATAAAGTATTTCACAGTATTATTCAATATGTTTAAAAAATAGTCCATATGGCTAGGCAAAAAATTCGCTTATCCATTCATCAGCTGTTGGGCATGTAGGTAGTTGTATTTACAATACTTTTAAGCTATTAAAAATAATGTTGCATGGGACATGGTGACATACACCTTTAACCCCAGTACTCCAGAGGCAGAAAGAGGCAAATCTCTGAGTTCAAGGCCAGCCTGGTTTGCATAGTAAGTTCCAACACAGCCAGGGCTACATACAGAGACCCAACCTCAAAAAAAAGTAAATAAATATTTAATAAAGTTGCTATGAAAATTAATATACAAGTTTTTGTTTGTATGTGTGTGTCGTTTTATTTATTTATTTGTTTGTTTATTTATTTATTTATTTATTTTAGACAAGGTCTTACTGTGTGGCTCTGTCTGAAACTAATTATGTAGCCCAGGCTGGTCTCAGATTCTCAGAGATCCACCTGCCTCTGCCTCCCGGGTGCTGATAATTAAGATGTACCACCACACCCAGCCTTATAGACAAGCTTTTGTGTGATCGTGTCTTCTGTCTTCCATTTTCTTGGGCATGTCCCCTGAAGTAGGACNGCTGGGCAACACTGTAGCTCTACATTTAATTTCTGAGGAACTGCTGTCTGGTCCCAGAGAGGCTGTCCAGTGCTCGGTCCCACTGGCCACTGATGAAGACTCTCTCTCACAGGCCTTTGCCAGNCCTTCTTACTGTCCTTGGTTGCAGCTGTCCCTGGTGGCCATGTGGCAGCCGAGCTTNCTGGTGCAGCTCCCTTTGCCTTTCCCTGATGGCTCATGATGCTGAGCCGTTTCAGTGTGTTTATCAGCCATTTGTATGTTTTCTCTGGAAAAATATCTGCTCAAATCTGTTGCCCATTCTAAACAACTGGTTATTTATCTTTACTTACACATTTTTCACATATTCTGATGCTCAGCTTTCATCAGATATATGATTTGCAAATATTTTGTCCCATTCTGTGAGCTGTCCTTTTGTTGTCTTGTTGATCTCACTTGAAGCACCTAACTTTGTTGTTGTTGTTGTTGTCTTAATGAGGTCCAATTTTCTGCTGTTGCCTGTGCCATTTCTGCCCTCATCTTCCTGATATACAAAATTTGAGGAATGGGTATGCACCCTAAAGATTTAAAGTAGAGCTGACTGGTTCTTTCTCATATATGAAAGTTTAGATTTGTGATTCTTAGATTTCTTATAATGTTACCTTTTGAGAGAAATAATAAAATAATTGGTCCTTTCTTTGTAACTGAAAACAGCAGCCTGCCAGTAAAAGAACTGGCTGAGAAAAATTAGCTTGCTTGCTTACACTCTGTTACTCTATAACAAGTTGCTTGTATATGAATGTATGTGGGTTCTTGGGACAACTTGTTTTTCACCTGTAAGATGTAAAATGTTCAATCATGTAAGAGATATGGAAAACATGCTGTGTTTCACTTGTATTCATTGTAATCATTCACTTGAAAAATAGAATGTAACTATATTGTAATTTTTATATTGCTTGAAAGATTTTGCTGNGGTTTATCAGCTGTAGGGGAAAAAATAGTTACTTAGAAGGAAAACATCAAAAACAAGAGAAGGAAAACATCAAGAATGAGAGAAGGAAAACACTAGGAAAGATGTAGAAGAAAAATAAGGAGAAGAATAAAAAAGTCAGAAGGAAATTATCAAGAGTGTGTGTGTGTTTTCCCTCACTCCCTCAGATAAAAAGTCTTAGTTCTCTGACTCCATTGGGTCCCCATCAAGCTGGAGGCTGGTCCTCAAAATAATGGTACCCCTCTCTATATGTAGGTTGATTCTATCAGTTGTGTTCCTCTAGAGAACCCTGACTAACACAACATCAGCCCCTCATGTTTCCCACAGGCCTCAGGTCAGAGGGCACCTCTTCCTCGTGGTTTCACAGCCTACATTGACATAACCCTTTCCTAGTTTCTTTTCTCTGCATAGCCTCCTTATACTTCAGGATCCAGCCAAGCTGGACTAGTTCTTCTTTCTCACATCTCTCTAGCCACTGGGCCTTTGAATTTGAAGTTTCTTCCTCCTCTCTCCTCAGAATCCCACCCCATTTCTTCCCTAGGGTACAGATCACCATCGCTTGTGTGCACACAACCTGCATACTCCCATAGACCATCTTCCTCTCCAACCTCATGCTCATCGTGCTGCATTGTCCCTGCAGCTCCACTGAGCCCATGACAACACGGACTCTGCCATTTATACCATATTTCCAGAGCAGGCACTTCATGGCACAGATAAATCACACAAGTAGCCCAGAGAAGGCACAACTACCTGCAGACTGCTTTTCTCCACGGGGTCTCCCAGGTCCAGTGGGAGGGTTCTGCCAGAGTCACGCAGAGATCTGCAGCCCATCTGAGACTTCACGTGTGATGAATAGCTAGGGTGGCAGCAAAGGTCAATTCCTTCATCCACCTCACTTNCCTCTCCCCAGACTTCTGTAGTCTTCCCAGAAGCAGCTGTTTCACGAACACATTCCCAGTCCTTAGAACTAGGCAGATTCAGGCAGAAGACTTCATGAGGAGCCACTAGAAACTGAGCCGGACATGTGTGTGGCCTCATTTGGCTGCTTGGAGCTGGTTTTATGGGCTTCCTTATCAGGACTTTGCAGCAGCCACCANCACCAGGACAGAGGGTTCCTTAGTTAATCATTCTAAGAGGAGGCCAGGTTACATTAAAGTGATGGATCTGTGGCTAGAAAATGCATTTGGAATCCCCTGTGGGGCCTCAGCCTTACCCTCAGTCCCCTTATCTCAGACCTAAGCCACTGCAGGAAGATGGATTGTGGGAAGGCCTAGGATTGTGGGAAGGCCCTCAAGGGAGCTGTGCACTCCCTGATGTGGCCCCTTCCCTTGGGGTGATGCTGTGCTGAGCTATCTGCCTAGGGNGCAACACCCTTCTACCCAAGTCACATTGACATCTTGGTGAGCTGGAATGAGAACCTGCGTTTGTAATGTCATATGGACATCACTAAATATAGACCTTTCAGCTGCCACCACCCTCACCACATGATAAGAAGCAAAGCTCAACCTCTTCACTGAGATATTACTCCCTCCCTGCTCCCTGCCTGGATACGAAGCCTCATCTGGTAAGAACAGNGTGAGACAGTGCCCTGGAAAGAGGCTGTCCACATCTCTATTGTGACTGTCTTCAGTTTAGTTCAGCACAGGATGCCCATCAGGGGCTACCATTAAATGCAAGGGTGTCCTGGAGGGCTGGAGAACAAATAACTGGAGAAAATTGCCTCCAAGAGGCCAACACCAAACCTCACCCACCTCTACTTTGCAGTTGTGACTCCAGAAAGATTTATGGTGCTGCACAGATGGGTCAGTCTTGAGATAAAGGTCATAGATCTTGCTGCTGACAGAGCTCCTCAATCAGTGCTTCAGGGAAACTTTCACTGCTGATAAATGAGCTGTCTCAAAGCTCCAGTCTCAGGCCCAAAAGGTCTCCATTGCTCAGGGTTTCTCATTTATCCTGCAAGAGGGACAGACACTCTCGACACCAANAAGAGCCAGCAAGATGGCGGCACTAAGGCTCCGAGAAGCCTCCCACCCCACCTCGCCTGTGCTGTGTCCCTTCAGCCAAGTACATAGCGAACATCATTCTCACTCAGTGACCAGGAGCCTAGGATTTACTCAGTACCCGGACAGAATCACCTTCAGGGAGGACACCAGAGCCCAAGGCAGTGAAGTCCAAGAGGGCCGGTGGAGAAGAAAGCACACAGCTTTAAGAGGCAGGTGGCCAGCAAGTCTGTTGACTGTGCTAACTGCCCACCTGATACCAATTCTCTCTCTCTCCCAAGTTGGATTCCGAATTTGCCGTCTGCCTCACTTGCATCTGTGACAGTGCGGGAGCTTTTGTGCTAGTCCACTAGGGATTTCCATGGAAGTTTTCCTGTTATAGACCCTGCCCCTTCCACCTCTCAGACCACTTCTTTTCTATGCCTGTTTTCTGATATGAAAATAGCAATAGGGCATCTATCCTGAAACATGCTAAGAATGGAAAAATGAACAAAAGGATCTGGGATGTAATGGCGGTATGCAACCACTGTTCCAGCCCCAGAATTGAGCCCCTGAGCTTGTGGTTCTATGAGCGAAATAACCCACTCCTTAGTTAAGCCTCTGGACTGCTGTCACGAAGAGCCAAGCACAATCCTGTTTGGTAGTCAAGGCTCTTATGAGAATCCAAGCAAACCATGTTGCCTCTCAAACCTGTATTCCATCTGTATAAAGGAGACCACGAAGAATAAATGCCAGCATCGAATCACACACTGTGAGCAGGCGCCTTGAGGAGTGTTCAGTACTCGTCATCCACTACATCAAGAAAGCAACTGCTATACACAGCCAGCGGAGACATGGTGCATATCTATGTCCACTGCCTCACAAGACTTCTGTGAGGATCGAGTGAGCCCTGAAATGCCTGAATGATGTAACCCTGTTACTCAAGTGCTTACCATCTTTCTGAGTTACCAGTCAAAGGTTGGATGAAGACGAGGACACATATACTTGATCTTAGCCAAAACGACTGGAAACCATGACAGGCAAGTCTAGTGAGGGAAGGAGCCTCATGAGCCCCATGCCTCCCATGCCCACTCAGAGGGAATGAAACAAATGCAGATTACAACACAGCAGTAACAAATAGAGAAGCCAGGTGGGGCAAGGTGGCGGCCTGCAGACAGGTGTCCTGCGAGCAGCAACTCCAGGAAGCCCATTTGTACCTGCACATCAGTGAGGTCAAGAATGGTGCACTAGTCCCACAATGTCTCATATTGGGAGTGCAGGGTGCGGTATACCTGCTCCAGATGGGTATCACTGTGAACAGCCTGGGAAGAATGCCCATGCCACAGCCTTGGGGTGGGTGATCTTGTGGGCCTGAAGGAGGTGTAGAACTGGAGGAAGCAGAGTCTGGAAGCAGTGGACACATACTGAGCAGCTCTGCCACAAAACATAAACACCAGGGCCACAGGATTTCCTGTCAAAACTCAGAGCTGGCCATGACCCAGGAAATCACAAGGTGGGAAGGTGTATGTTCATAGCTAATCATTTTAGAGTACAAATAAACTCATTATCTGACGCCTTACATTTTATTTGCTTAATGTGCATGGGTGTTTTGCTTGCATGTATATATGTGCACCACATGCATGCAGTACCCAAGAGACCAGAAGAGGGCATAAATCCCTTGGGTCTGGAGTTAGAGTTGTGAGCCTCCATGTGACTGCTCAGAATCCAACCCTGGTCCTCTGGAAGAGCACCCANTGTTTTTAACCACTGAGTCATCTCTCCAGCCTCTTGAAAAAAAATTAAGAAAAACATCCAAGTAGTTCCAGGTGAAACCAAGCCTTTCCAGATGGCCTCATTGGGCCTCCTGCAGAATTGAAGCCTGGCCAGCCAAGGCCCAGAGATAGACAACTTGTCCCGATTCCGTGTGCCTCCTGCACACTCCCAGCACCTCAGGCTCGTGCACAGCGTACGTGGGCACACACATAACCATCCTGCAGGAGACTCTTCCTCCTAGTCCAAAGGCTGCTCCTGAAGAGTCTGCCTTCTCCACTTCATGGAATTTTCAGTTTCTCCAAGGTCACCAGCAGGTGTTTCACCTATATCTCACCTATATCTCAGATTGGGGGCTGACTGAGAAGCAAGAAACTGGCCCAAAGGTACCCAACTCCTTTGCAGACTTGACGTGTTGAATGTGTCTTTCCCGCTCCTAAAGCCTCTGTCTGCATCATCACACTGGCCAATCGCCACAGTTTTAAGAAATAGTTCTAACTCCCTCCAGTCCCCTTCTCCCTGAGCCTCAGTCCTTCTTGTCCCTGTCTTAGTTAGGGTTTCTATTGCTGTGAAGAGACACCATGACCACAGCAACTCATATAAAGGAAAATACTTTATTAAGGCTGGCTTACAAGTTTCAGAGGTTCAGTCCATTATCTTCATGGCAGGANGCAAGGCAGCATGCAGGAAGACATGGTGCTGGAAGAGGAGCTGAGAGTTCTACATCTTGCTCTCTAGGCAACAGGTGTTGGAAACAATCCAGGTAAATGTGCCCCCACTCCTCCTGTATAATGCTATTCAGGTTGTTTCGTTGAGTGCTGACAAATGCTTTGCAGCTGTGGCTTCCTGGAGCATGCTGACCTTTCCTTGACCCTGGGTGCTGAGGCACGTGGCAGGGCCAATCTCAGAAGGTATATAAGAAAGCTGCTTCTAGTTCCAGGGGCTTGAGCTAGTCCCAGTTCCCAGTACAAGATACTTGGTGAATAAAGGTCCTAGATGCTTGCAATCTGACAGTGTGTGCTGCGTTCAATCCCGACTCCCTCGGTCCAGATCCAGACTTGTGCCNTGCAGGTGCGGCAAACAAGAAGTGAATTGTGTGCCACACTGGGTGTAGCTTGAGCACATGAGACCTCAAAGCCCNCCTCCACAGTGACACACTTCCTCCAACAAGGCCACACCTCCTAATAGTGCCACTCCCTATGGTCNACGCATTCAAACACATGAGTCTATGGGGGACATACCTATTCAAACCACCACAGTCCCCTTCTCCATGAGCCTCTGCCCCTCTGGTCCCCTCCTCCCTGAGCCTCTGTCCCATACTTTTAGGTGCGTGGTAGCTCCTCTCTGGCTCTGTGCGTGTCTCTCTCTCTGTTTTGTGTCTGTAGGACAGGACACAAGAATCTCATTTTACAAACAAGGAGCCAGAGAGGGCACGGGAAGTCCTAGGAGTAACAAAACCATAGGCAGGGCCTCCTTCCANTTGGGGACAGTGGAGGAGAAATCAAAGTCTCTCTGGGAGTTTGGAGATGTTTTTGAGGTCCTGACATTGATGACCTCCTTCTCTGAAGAACCCCTGACAGAACTCAGCAGGCAGCCTCAGGAGGATGGGAGAGCCTACATCTCCTCTCAAGGGTCTAATAATTAACCCTTGTGGTGTTGTGAATTCGAACACTACATAGTCACCTGTCTCTTCAAAGTGGGTATGGCACACAGTGACTGTACAATAAATGCTAGCTGCTATTACATTCAAAACAACTGCATCCTAGGGCCTCTCCTCAGACTGAGTCCCAAACTCTAACAAGGGTTCAAGGATCCAGTGTCCTTTATGTGAATCTACTCCTTCCTTACAATTNCCCTTCAGACAAACATATTCACCTGTTTGGGCCTCTATCCCAGAGGGACNTAAGTTCCTGCCCATGGCTCAAAGGTCTGTGATGAGACTCAATGACTCTCAACTCCACTCATCCTCAAGGGATAAAAGAAGAGAGGCCAGAGCAGAGGCTGGGGTAAGGGAGGGTGCTGTCTAGAGGGTCAGCCATCACCTGAGTCCAACTTGCTGCCTTGCTTCCATCCTTACATTTCTCTCCAAGTGCCAAGTAAGCACTGGGCCCTGGATATCTACTTGTTACCTTTTGAGACAGAGCCCCTGACAATCTGAAGGGACCTAGGACTGTGTGGTCTTTATCCAGATGGCTTTGAGAGATTGCCACCAAGCTAAGCACTCCACATGCCTGGGACACAGCTCAGCTTCCTCAAGTGATGTCACAAAAGTCAGCTACCATCCCCTCCAGGCCCAGATCCCGGCGACTACCTAGCCATTGTCCACACTAACCCCTTCTAGAAGGATTGCCTCCACCAGGCCTCACTAAAGTCTCTGTGGGCCTGCACTGTGCTGGAGCCTGGTGACAGGGATCAGCAGGATCAAGGCCTTGAGCAGCAGATTCCGAAGAGAGAAACTTCCATGTGATTGTGTGTGGGGACAAGTCCGCCCCTTACACACTTGAGACATAAGAGATGTTGAACAACAGAAATGAAGTCAAGAACGTTTGCCCAGTTCAGCTTTTATTAAAATGCCGTGTACAGTGTGGGGAACTGGACTGGGATCCCACTAAAATAACACATTTGGGGGAACAGTTCTCGGCTCTCACTGTATTGATCATGTGACAAGTGTTCTTTTACAAGATATACGGTCCCTGACATCCATGCAAAAAACATCAGATCAGATCCCATGATCTGATACCTGTGCCAGTAGCCAGTGATGACCCATGTCAAGCACAGGGCCAGAACATCCACACAGATCTACACTCTCTGTGTCTTGAGTTTTCTTTCAAAGAAAGTATTTTACATATCATATACAAATTAAACAAGAAGTCCAACAAGGGTCCTTTATTACCACCAAAAAGGGGGAAAATAATTTACAATCTCATAACNAAAGGTGAGAACAGCACAGGGTCAATTTATTCCTGCAAATGCCACAGCCCCATGCATTCCTGCCTAGGCTGCCGCTACATCCAGGAGTCACTGAGTCCCATGGTAAAGGCTGCACAGGGCCTCTAAGGCTGTGATTACCCACACAGAAGAAGCCTCTTCCATCCCCATCTGTTGGAAGTGCTGCTGGACTTTCTGCTTGGTCAGTAGATAAACAATATAGCTGAACATGAGGGGCCTAAGTAATGCAAACACACAAAAAAACAAAAAAACCTACTAAAACCACTCTGACCTCCTTGCTTCCATGCATCAGAGCCTTGGATACTCTGTCCAACTGAATGAGTTTGCTCCACCTCCCAACTTGATCCAACCAGGTGCAAATAGAAAGAAGCATAAGAGGCAATTTAAATGGCACCTGTCCCAAAATAATAAATTAAGATTTACAAAAGAGAAACAAGAGTCCTGTGGCAGATAAATGCACAAAACAGAGCCTGGAGTGGAGACAGCTCAGGAAAAAAACAGTGTGAGCGTCTGCTAAGCACATTTCCCCTGGGAGTCATGAGGGACCCCCTTCTTCCTAAGTACAGAGAATGCAAGCTTCCAAANAGGCACGACCCAGCTGCAGAGGCCTGAGTACTAGAAACCTCCAAACACCAGGAGGNAGGAGAGGACGAAAAGGCCTGCAGGGCCCAGGCAGCCTAGGGGATNTAGGCCAGAGGGCAAGCTCAGTGCCCGGTGATGAGAGCCACCACTATGTGGGCCAAGCCAGCCCCAGCCCTGCAGAAAGCAGACTCATAAACACAAAGAGATGGGCGAGATAGATGGGCAAGCTCAACATTAGTCCCTAGTAGCTAAAAAGCAAAGCCCNGTGGCTGTACCCTGAAATTCCGCAGTCTCCCTAAAATCCTGGGGACCTGGGGCTAGCGGTATCTGAGAGATGAGAAACATGACAAGGACAGCTACAGGTGTGCGCTGTGTCGGGGTAAGCGACGTACAGAATAGCATTTCATTACCATGGACAGTAGAAGGCGATTCAAATATCATGAAAAAATTATCTATAAAAATATCTACATTGAAACTTTAGCCTGAAAGCTGTAGCTTCGATTTTACAAAAAGGCAATCTTTGAAAGGATCTGGCTCAGAAATATACAAACATTACACAACAGATATCAAAGTAGAACAGCTCAAAAAAAGCATCTGAGGGGATATTGCAACTGGTTTGTCATGAGATAGAATTAAGAATTCTTATTGCATAGCAGAAAAATGAGGTCACTTCATTTGCATAATACTGCCATGTTTTTAGATGGAGACGCTATTGGGTACTTAGGAGAAGTAACTTTGGAATTCAGAAACTGACTTCTACATTGTCCGAATCAGCATCCAAGTGGTGAGTTGCGTCTGACTTTGGGTCTCAATTCCATTTTGCCACTGCAGTCAGATTTCAGATGTGCCCCTGGCACGGCTGTGTTCACTAGCAGTGGCAGCCGCTCTGACAGGTGGCAGAGGCTTTACCCACCATGTGACTAGCACAGACTTGAAAGTGAGTCTGAAGTGTCCATCATGGGGAGACTTCCACCTGATGCCTGATGATGGAGTAACATGGGTCTCGGGTGGTATCTGTGGGCAGCTAGGGCAGATTGGCTTTTTGGTGATGACGTACCAGTGTTCTAGTCCCCGTGAGAAAGGACGCACGAGGGTGAAATGAGTGGGACCCTCAGCAGCTTCGCCTGAAAAAGCAACACTTCGCAGGAAGGGAGATGGGAGATGGGATCGACAGCCAAAACCTCAGCAGAAACCACAGCTGGCCAGCTTCCACAGAAGGAGGGGTGCTCTCCAAGAGGAGACCCACCTTGGCCCCTAAGTATAAAAGTCTAGGTTCTTGGTGGGAGTGGGGGAGAAGGTGGGGTTTCCTTTCACCTGAAATGGAGTGCTTGTGCTTACAGCATGTTAGACTCTGGTCCCCAACCTTGTCTTCACCGTGCGCACCTCAAACAAGCCCCCAGACTTCCCTGGAGAGGGAGGAAGGGTATCCAGGATGCATCCTACCCACTTTCTAGCACAAGGCCAGGCAGAGTTCCACAAGCAGCTCTCCCTACTCGCAGCTGGAACCAGGACACCTGCCAAAAAATGTTTGCATCCCTTGGGAGACATTTCTTCTGGATCTCCCAAAGCTGGGTATTCTAGCTACTAACTATTCCTAAGGCTACTATCTGGGTGTTGTGGTGCCTAACTTCTGCTTAGCATTAGAAAGAAAGATTTTACTCTCCTAGAAGAATGCACATTAAAGGCTCAGGAAATTACTCAGTGGTCGCCTAGCTGGGGAGAAGCTGGGCTTCCAAACGCAGAGGACAGGGGTGTCAAGCCCCTGTAGATGTGCTTTGAAGAACCTACCTGTATCAGAAGTCCAACATTAGAATTCACAAAGCCCCGTGGTCTCCTCTACATGGATTCTGAACTTCAGGGAAGCTGAAACTCTGCCCCCTGGGTGTGAGATTGCTCTCCAGGCAAACAAAGTCTCCCCTCCGAGGGCAGAAATTCCAGTACAAGCAATGTGCTAGCTTAGGAAGAGCTTGGTTTTGAGGTTCTTTGTGTGTGCAGGGAGGGTGAGTGTGCACAGAGACCAGAAGTCAGCCTTTAATGTTGGTCCTCGGGAGCCACACTCTCCCTGGGACCTGAGACTTGTTGGTTAGCCTAGGCTGGCTGTCCCCAAGCCTCAGACAGCAGCCTTTCTCTGCCTTTCCAGCTTTGAGATTGTAGGCACATGTTGCTGTACCCAGATTTTTTTTACATCAGTGCTAGAGGTCAAACTCATGCTTGTGCAGCAAACANACCCCCTAACCCTTAATGTGTGCACGTCCACACACCTCCAGACACCGCCCCAGGTACGTGAAGTTACATTCTTAATCATTTTGATCTGTTACTGTCACTTTTAAAATACAGGTGTTTTTGAGGAATATCTCCAGTCCAGGCCCACTACCATCTCCTCCCTAAAGGAGAGAGTAAAAGGGGGTGCTTGGGAGGCTGGGGAAAGTATACGGACCCTGAAACAGGAGGAAAGCATGAGAAAGGGAAGACAGATAGAGACAGCCCTGACCACCATCACAAAGAGCTGATGGCCTGATCTAGCCAGTATAGTCCTTAGAAGTCATTCATGTCCCTCTGAGTTACATCTGGCCCCACCTAACACAGGGGCAAGCCTATCTCTGGGTTTAGTGCAGAGTGATGTTTTACTTCCCCTCTGCATGAGAACGGATACCATGAATGAGTAAGCCTACATAATACACATAATAAATAGGGTTGGTGCCCTGCGAACACTCAGAAGCAGGGTCCCTCTCTGAGAACCACGGTGGGTGCGAACAAATCCATACCACTTTGGTTTTTCTGGGTTTTGTTTTGTTTTTTCTTGTCTATTTCTCTCCAGTGCTCTACCTGGGGCTTCTCTGAAGTTTGTTTTCCCTGCTGAAAAGACACAAAATCTTCCAAACCTGGAATCCATGACATCAAAGACTAGAGGCCAAGAGGTACACAGAGGATGCAGGGCAGCTTTGAGGAAGCCCCAGTTCTTCCACACGGCTGAAGAAGCTAAGTCATGGTCCCAGAATGGTTGAAGGGCTGCTTCTTGCTAGTTCTGCCTTGACCTCCAGAAGTCAGCAGCTTTAGTAGTCTAGGGTCCCCATGGGACGAGTCCAGAAGACATGTGTGGGTGTTTTAGCATCGTGAAAAGATCAGTAGTAAAGAAATCCAGTAGACACCCGCACAGCCCCAGCCCCTACTCAATGAAATGTTTCCTACACACGCAAACACGAATGCATGCATGCATGCATGTGCACGCATACATGCAGACACAGACACACACACACACACACTTCAAGGTTCTCCATTGTCCTGTAGAAGCACACACACACACACACACACACACACACACACACACTCAAGGAGTTTTGTGGGGCTGTCAGGAACCCTACTGTTTAGGGCAGAAACCAAAGCACCTCGGAGCAGAAGGTGGATCATCAATGTCCACACTGAGAGGGACAAGGCTGGTCTGCTGAGACAACGAGGGTGGTTCTCAACCCACCACAGAGACCCCCAGTTAATCTCATCCGTTGTCCCAGTCCCGCTGCTCGATGCTCCGGTCACCGGCAGTGCCCGATCCTTCCTCCACCTCCTGACTGTGGGAGTCTGGGTCACAAGGATTTGTGAATCACAGCAACACCTAACATGAAAGGGAAAGAAAGTTAGCATCTTGGCTTCTCCCAAGTTAACCAGAATCCCAAGAGACCAGGAATCTGTGATATCCTGTCACAGCCTGTGGAATCCCAAAGGGTCACATGCTATCGCTGCCAGCAGCTGGCTGTTTCCACTCCAACAACCANATCCTGGTGGGACATTCGAATCCACAAGCATGATCTCCAACAGTGTATGCCAGCAGACACACCCCGCTTCTCTTCCTGACCACAGCACCCAGTTTACCAACCCCCACACTCCTCACTGAGAACCCAGAGGCATCTGTCTCCAAATCTGTATCGTTTTTGGAGAAGTGATGTCTGATGTATATCTACTTTTCTACTTTTAGAAGTCATTGGAATGACCGGAAAGAACAGTACACCAACTTCATGAGAAGAAGAAAAACGAAATTCCAACCCCAGCCTTGCCAACAGNCAATCTGTATTGTGGTCTTCAGTGAGTTTAGTCAAATCTGCAGGCTGCTTCCCATACTGCTTGTTGTCAATGAACCGAGAGACCCTCATACAGTGCTCAATTCCCAATTGGATAAACATTCCAAACACGCACTGTGCGTCACTGCTTTAGTAAAACTTAACCGTATTGAGGTCCTAACTTTGTAAATCCATTACTGTAAATCCATTATAACCCGTTTCACTGCAATCGACTGAGACTATATGGAAGACACCAGAGTCTGAGAAGTCAACATCCTTTCTACATGCTCTCTAGTATAGACACCAGCTAGTGACAAACTCAGCCTGCTCGACTGCCTTTCCAAATGCCCTGTGGCCCAGTCCTAGCCAATGAGACCGGAAGGCAAGCCTTCTGTGGTGTGATGGTGGCTTGTCCACTTCTTTCTGCCTGGGACCATACACCTCCTTCCTGGTGGAAATCAGTACCAGGTGTGTTTCTGGAACCTGCTAATAAATCCTAACTCAAAAAGTANCCACAAGTGAACATGTTTGCTAGAGGTTTATTTATTTTTGTTTTGTTTTGGGGGGTTTTTGTTTTGTGTTGTTTTCAAGACAGGGTTTCTCTGTGTAGTCCTGGCTATCCTGGAACTCACTCTGTAGACCAGGCTGGCCTCAAACTAGGAGATCCACCTGCCTCTGCGTCCCGAGCTCTGGGATAAAAGGCNTGCACCACTACTGCCTAGCTTGGANACTTATTTTAACATATTCCTAGAGCTATAAAAGATTCTAACTGAAGATGAGATTAAGGAAACACAACCTAAAGGAAGGGAGAATACTCCATCAGAGACATTTTGCTTAAGACATCCATTCCCTGTTCATTCCTGGCTAAAGGTACAGACAGAAAAGCCTGAAGGCAAGCAGAGCTGGACTCCAGACCAAAAGGTACCTCCTGGCCTCAGCAGCCTCCCCTGTACTACGAATGCCTATTTCACTAGTAATACTTGTTAAAAGCAGGCTCTTGCAGTGTTTTCATGTAGTGTTTTTATATAAGCCTTTCTTATTAGAAAAGTAATATGCTCTCATTATGGGAAATGCAGAAGAATTCAAAGGAGAAATCTTTTATCCCTTCAAAGAGAACAACCATCATCTTTTAGCACGTCCCAGCTTCTAATAATAATCAGAATGAGTTAGCTCGTGCTGACTCACACCAGGCAGGCACCATGCTACAAACTATACACATGGTATCACGTTTCACTCTCTTCAAAGCCCTCAGAGGTCCAATCTAATTTTATCCCCATTTTTCAACTGAGACAGTGGAGGTTTGGTCAGCCTGAATGCCTAGCCCAGAGACCCAGGGCTAGCGGCAGATCTGAGTCTCCAACATCCACTTTGAGAATTAGTAATAGCTCTGCAAACTCCCTCTCCGCCAATGTAGGATCAGAGCACTCGCCACACTCGCCACACGCAACTTGAGTCCTCCTTTAACCCTGCATGTCAAGCACAAGCATTGTCTCCAGACATNAAAACAGAGGAAGTGGGGAAAAGCTGGGAGGAGCCGGGGAAGGGAAAATCATAATCAGAATATACTCTATGAAAAAAATCTATTTTCAATTTTTAAAAAGATAGAAAAAAATACCCACTGAATAAACATTCCGTAGAATATTTAATTATTTCTCTAATGTCAATCATTAAGTATTATCATTTTCATGGGGGGGAGATGCTATTATAAGTAATGCCCTGATAAGTCATGTTGACCTTAAATCTTTGCATATCAGATCCATCCCCTAGATTTTGAGATAACGAACTCGCTTGGTCAGTTGGTCAGAGTACAAAATGGCCTGATTGTCTCCTTCCCACCAGTTCAGAGTGGGCAGACAGTGAAAAGAGGCTGAAATATTCAGCAGATCTGTGAAATCCTATGGGCTCTACCCAACCCACCCCCCTCTAACACTGAAATGGAGCCNGAGGATCCCACCCACTTTCCTACAAAATGCCCTGTTCTTCTCTCTGCAGCTTCAGAAAGAAAGGTGCTGATTTTCGTGAAAACAGAGTTGTTCTGGGTCAAAATGCTTCCAATGNCTTCATGAAGGAAAATGTAAGAGGATGAGAAAGACTTAAGGAGGGGACAGTGAAAGAAACGCATTGCAATGGGGAAAGAAGGTGACACGGAGCCCTTGGCACCGCACAGCACAATCGTCCCGTCCTGAAACCTGAACAAGACGGAGTAGCTGACAGGTGACCTTTCTCCTGGGAAATGGGAGCAAGAGGAGAAGCCATGGAGCCACGGTGTACGTGACACGAGATAATGACTTTTAAATACTTTGGATAATGGACGGCACATTGTGCGTGCTCGGTAAACGTTTAGTCCACACACATCTAAATGTTGAGGCCAGACATAAGAAGCTGGGCTTGCATTTCTCCTCTTCAGAGCTCTGACCAACATCAGCTCTTGGCCCTGCACTG
>LZPO01087210.1:165957-179052 GCA_001675575.1 Neotoma lepida | reverse complement strand
ATTTTATGTGCGAGTTTGTGACCCAGAATCCAACAGAGCCCATCCCCTGAGAACAGGTCCCTGACAGCCGTTCTTACAACTGTCCTGTCCTGAAGCACCCCATTCACAACTCATATTACTCTTATATAAGTATCTGGTGTTTCCCGTCTATGCAGGTAGGTCTTATCTTCCCAACCTAACTTCTAATGAGCAAGAACTAGGTTCTCCCACCTACATGCCTGGCACAAAGTGAACCAGGAATGGCCAAGGGAGTCACAGCTCAGGTCAGTGACCCCCTGGAACACTACGTTAAATATTCTGCAAGGCTACATTCAGGTTCACAGAGGAAGTGCTAATTATCAGCATCCATCATAGGCACACAGTGAGGACCCAATTGCTGCAGCCCTGAGGAGGTATTCGGTTTCCCTGTTAAGCAGGCTCATCCCCACATGCTGTTCCTGCCCTTGCTGTGGTGGAACCTGGAGCAGGAACCCACTGACCTGCATAGCTCCTCCCTGTGCTCATGTTGGTTGGCAGCAGCGTCCATTTGTCAGTGACTGGGTTGTAGTACTCTACTGAAGCCAGGTTGCAGGATCCATCATCCCCTCCAACCACATATAGGAGTCCGTTCACTGCACAGACCCCTGGAAAGCAANCAGAAGTCACAGGATCAGTTGGAGGACCAGAGACCAGGACCCATGGGCAGCTGATGCCCATGTCCTGGAGACTCTTTTCCCCAGTTTCTGTGGCACAACAGAGATGCCACTGTGGGGTCTGAGTCCACTCAGTGGAGGAACATGCTGGGCACAGCCACTAGGCCCTGAGGGTCCCCTTTCTAGTGAGGCCGCTACCCTCACCAGGAAGCTTTTATTACTGTGTAGTCCTACAGATGTTCCTGCTGTGCCCCCCCCTCCCACCACCACATTATAGAGAAGCATTATGGGTTCTCCCTGTGGAAATATTATAGAGAGACGTCACAGGTCTCTCTGTGGGAACATTTCCTGCGGTACATGCAGCCCTCCCCGTCAGCCAGAGCTAGGGAAGAGACAAGATTCGGCTGCACCCCCATTTCTCTGCGCCTACATTCTTCCCACCTGAGCTGTATGTTATGTCCAGCCTATATGCTGCTAATGACTGTGCCTGTAACCCCCTCTTAAGACGGGCATCTGAATTCAACCCGGGTTGGGGCTCCTTTCTGGTTCTTATCTCAGAGTGAGCTTGTTTGATGGCACGGTCTTAGGAAGCTGGATGGAAGAGCGGGGAAATGTAATTCAAGACTTTAAAACTCATAGTCCAGTAGATAGTGTTTGGTTTTTGTTTTTTTATTTTTATAAACTCAAGTTTATTGGTGATGCTTTTAAAAGTAGTAACTAGCAACGCTGATTAAGGATACTCTCAGTATCCAGGCCTTCCTGCCTGGATGTACACAAATGTACGTAAAATGTGCAGGTCCTTCCTCTGCCTCAAGATTCTACTTTTGGCCTTTTCTTCTAGAGAAATCATTTTAAATGTGTACATTGACTTAACTATAAGGATCATTTATAATAACTACAGCATTACTAGTAGCATATAAAAGATGGGATAAATGAAGTATTCAATAATGAACTTGGTAAATTATGATATAGCCACGTTAAGCAAAAGCATGAAGATACATTTAATGTTGTAATTAGACGTTGATGCAGAATGGAAAACCAGGTTTTACAACAGGGCTATAGTAGTATGTTACTAAAGGAATAATATCTATATGTAAATGTGTATACATGTCCATGTTTATAACTTAATTCATAGACTGCAGGCANACTTAGCTGCCTTACAGGCTCTGTAATTCCTTGTTCATGTGGCTGAAGACCAAATGCCAGCGCTCATCACAGCAGGCTCAGGCAGCGAGCCAATTAGTAACACCCCTCTGTTTACGCTTCCCACAAGTCAGCCACAGTGAGTTTAGCAAAGAGGTAATGTGAGAATGAAGGAAGAAAGTCTACCTGGCAGCACCTTCTAGTCAGTCCAGCCTGGGAAGGTGGGGGGAGCTAACCTACCCATTCCCAGAGAAAAGAAGCACAAAGCAAGGTCAGCAGTGCAGGGCACAACTCAAAGTCATGGAAGTAAACAGCTTGGCTGGGCTGTCAGGCCCCAGGACACATGACCCTGAGTACTCTGGGACAGGCTGTTCCTATAGGAAGGATTCAAAGAGCAAAGGGACATGGGGACAGGGAATACAAGGAAGACAATAAAGGATGAGATGACACTGGAGGATTGGGTTGGGTCTGGCTTGGGTGCACACGGCTCTCTCTGTACATGGCTACCAGCCTAGCCATCGGGCAGGGGCACTAATGAATCTTGGCATCAACCTCTACCAGAGAGAAGGGACTCCTCTGAGTCTCAGTGAGTGGGGGGGTCCTGTGGCCAGCTTTTGGGGTCCAGGTTCTCCCTGCCCCTAACTCAGAGCCTGTGGAACAAACGGCCACTCTTACGTTCAGGACACAGGCTCAGCTCCGTACTCTGGCAATCCTGCCCCTTTCCCATCATTCAGAGCAATTGTCAGCAGGGAGGAGCTGTGACCCTGAGAGGAGAGGAGAGCGGTCACCTTACCTGCATTGCGCCTGCACATGTTCATGTCGGCCACCTGCTTCCAAGTGTTTGTCCCAGGATCATAAACCTCAACACTCTTCCTCACCAAGGGTCCGTCGTGTCCCCCTGTGGCATACAGCTGTCCGCTGAGCACCCCAACCCCTGAAAGGCAGAGCACAGTGTCCCAGCTTCAGGCCCACTAGAAGAACCAGAAACCAAGAGGCCTGGTGTCCAGCCCTGCACNGCCATCACCAGCAGGGTGACTTGGGGAGCAAGTTCTGTCTCCCTGGACTTCAGTCTCCAATTCTGTAAAACAAATACAGTGATACCCTTCCTGGNTCCTAGTAAGGCAGACAGCCTGAAACACTGAGATACAAAGCCAACATGACCCCATTTCTGCTTTTAAGATGAAAATATGTATGTGTGATGAAAATATGTGTGTGTGTGTGTGTGTATAGTAACCAAGGGATAAAAGAATCAAAGAAATCCACTGAATGTGCAAAGTGCCGAATTCTCAACAGTGAAATTATCATTTCCCTTTTGCCTATCCACACTGCCTTGTTTCCCTTCAATATCTTAGTATTCAGCCTTGTATCCATTGTGTAAACAGCCACAGAGCAGGGTTGCTGAGGTCTCCATTGGGGAGACATCCCTGCCAGCCTGTTCCTTCAGCCCCTCTTCTCCTTGATGGGAGAAGGCATAAGACCTCTCCGGGGAGGAGCTGCCCGAGACGAGCAGTCCTATGCTATGAGACAAGGAGATACGGGTCATAAAGGAGGAAAGTGGCATCTAGTGAGAGCAGCTGACCTGGAAGCTGGGACACCTAGACCTGCCTCTCTAACGTCCCCTCTGGGTGACCCTTTCTGTCTCCCGTTCATGGAGGGAGGGAGTTGGAATGATTCAATGGTTCCATGGACTACTCCCTTCTGTGGACAGGCTGCATCCCTTCTGCTGAGAACTTTCTGGAAAGATAGGATCTTAGTCCCAGAGACACTGATCAGAAGCCCAAAAAAAGTGTCTTGGTGAATGGGATATGCAGCCAGGTTGTGGGTCCAGGGGCTGGATCTAGAGGCTACAGACTTCATGAGGTCAAGAACTGCTTATGTCTTACCCTGGCCTGTTCTCAAGGCTGCTGCTGGTGGTAGGCTCTCAGCAGATACTATCTAAATGACAAGATGGGAAATCCAGCCAGTGGTTATTTATGCAGCTTAGACAGTGGTTCCCAGCAGTTTCCCAAAACTAGCAGCAGATGGTGCTGCTGGGCTAACAATGGCTGGCGTCAAGTTAATGGGATTCAGAAAATCTGTAGGCTCGAAGCTGCTTCACCTTCCCTTCCTGCAGGGTTAGCAGGAGCTGACCCTCCCAGGATCCTGAGATGGCCTCCTTCCCACCACCATGTCCATCCCTCTGCTCATGCTGTCCACTGCTGAGGGAGCCAGCAGTCACCCAGACATGCCCCAGCAACTCTTCCACAACCCTCATCCCTTGGCAGCCTGCCCTTAGACACCTGTGTAGAGCCACACTGGGCCTCAGGCAGCTGGAATACAGAGCCTTTGGTCTCTAGGTCCTTGGCTCTCATAGGAACCCACCATGACAAGTACATGGGCTCCCAGGCCTAGAGATGACACATTCCCAACTCTTAGAGTGAAGCTTTGAAGACAGGAATCTGATGACAGGGCTCCACAGCAATCTGAACACAAAGCTCATCCCAAGCCAAGGTCTCTGGGCCTTCCAGAAACATAAGCAGCAGTTAACGACATCATCTAGGGCCTCTAGTCAAGAATGGGCCAGGTGACATCCACCATAGCCACCTTCTGAACAACGGGCAGGGTAAAGCCATCACCACAGGTGTGCCTGAAGCTGCAGGGACTTGAGTCCCTGGCTGCACTATGGGTCGCCTGGGTGCGCTGTGTCAAGCTGTCCCTGGCATCTCCACGGGTTGCCTCAGTGCAGTGTCAGGCTGTTCCTATATACATAGGCATCCTATATGCATCCCTTCTGCTGGGAACTTGGGGTTGTCATGCCCCAAGTCACCATATGGATTTTTAGGAGGTACAAAGAAGGTGTTAGAAGCTATAATTACTAAATGATCAGGAAGGGGGGGGAATCACAGGATTTATCACTGGTCCTTTGGGTATGTGGGCAGCCCACGTACGTATTACACAGCTGAGGTGTCAAATGCCACGGATGGGGAAGGGGGTTGCCCAAGTCCACACGAGGAGGTCAAGCACACTCAGCTCTAAAGCTCAGGTTTCTTGACTTCAAGGCATTCACGGGAGGCCAAGTAGTCAGGATTAGCAGAGACCGCTCCCCAAAAGAACTCCAAACACACGCTTCTGAAATGGAATTGTGCAGACTTTCAACTTCACAGCCCATCCATGTGTCCACAAAACTTCTCTTTAAAAAAAAATTAAAACAGCCTAATTTTTACAAAATGCTAAGGATGTGGGTATACGAGGTCGTAATCCAGTCTCCAAAAGTAGATGGGGGCAGAGGAGAGAAAATGAACACATGTAACTAACTCTACGGTTTCACTTCTCAGGAATCAGGCGGCCTTCCCACCAGCCCCGAACTGAGAATCAGATCAGTCACCAGGAGCCCCAGGAACTGCGACCAAGGCCTCTGCTTGCTCCCGAGGAGACCGTGGGNTCCTGGGATGGTGGAGGAGACAAAGGAGAGAAGAAGGCGCTGTGTGGCAGCTCCTGAGTGCCTGGACTTCCCCACACAACGGAAATAGAAAGCCATTTGGGAGGTCAATTTCTCCTCATGCAGGAGAGGAACAAAGCAAGGCAAGGCGGGGCTAAAGGACCTAGGCTTATCTCCAGCCGTAAACANCAAGATGCTGGCTTTTAACTCCCAAGACACCAGCTCGGGCAGGCAAGCTGGGCTCACCAACGAAAGCCAGGGCAACAGCGCCCATCCTCCCTCACAGGACTGGGGCTCATTATTTGAGGTCTAAAGAGCCTTACCCTAGAGAGAGAGTTCTAACTCTGCAAGTTTCTAATACTATAAGCTTGGGCAAAGTGATCCACCTCTGAGGTCGAATCAGTATCAGTAAGCCTTTTAGGGCTGAGGTGAGGAGAAAGTAGAGGGAGGCATTGGCCAGGCACACCTGAAATCCCAGCATGCAGAGGCAGAAGCAGGAGGTTGTAAGTTTGTGGTCAGCCTGGGTGGCGGAGTGAGATTCAGAGGAAGGAAGGGAGAGTATTTGTATCACGACAGCACCTGGCGCACAATGGGCCTGTACTTTCCAGAGATGTAGGCCCATGTACAAACAGAAGGAATGCTCTGGTGTGGNGAAATTGAGAATGTTGGTGAGATCGAGGCTTTTGGTGAGATTGATTGGGCCATAGAACAGTTGTCTAAAACAAACAAAAAAACAGTAGTAACGGAAAGACATGGAAGANAGCAACTGTTCTGTGCTGAGCAAGGAGTCCAGGGGAAAGGCCAGTCCTTGTGTGAGCAGAGCCGTAGATGTGGTGATGGGGACAATGACAACAAAAGGAAGGGGAGGGGATGAGGGGAAATAAGTACAGTTCAGCTGTCTCTGGTCTCAGCCATGAGGAGAGCAGACACAGTGTGTACCCCAAGGCTTTCCCCGAGGCTCCCACGTACCAGCGCCACTGCGTCGGGTGCTCATGTCTGCCACGTATGTCCACTCGTTGGTGGCTGGGTTGTACTGCTCCACGGTGCTCAGGCACTGCCTGGATGCCCCATCGTAACCCCCAACAGCATACAGCTTCCCTGGAATAGACAAAGCGACTAAGGGTGGTGCCAGGGACAATGACATGAACAGCAGCTCAGCTGATGTTCCATGTTTAACCCACCGAGGCACCTTTGTCTCATTCAGAGTTCTGGGTGGACCCAGCTTAGTCCCCAAACACCGGGCTTGTCTCCCTTCACATTTCTGCCTTCTACCTGCTCTGAAGCCATGAGGTACTTGGAAGCACTGCTGAAGCTCTTTTTAAAAGGGGCCCCAGCTACCCAGCACAGAACACCAGCCTGGCATCACTAGGTTCCAAGTAGTCTTGCTTGGAGAACTAGATTAAAACACGCAGCATTGGGACCTGCAAGGCTCTCAGCCAGAATCACACACCCAGCTTTCTGGCTCTGCNCTCACAGTGACAAGTGAGAAGACTATTCTTCAGTGAGAGACTAAATCCGGCCCTAGTGAAAAACTCTGGCTGGTAGAGCAGGTGGATGAAGTACTCTGTTCACACTCTGACTGAGGCAGCTAGAATTTTTCTACAGATCACCTTTGTTCTCTGAGCCACATCAGAACCCTGAAGCATTATCAACTATTTTTCATTTTTTATGTGAAGTTTTGCCTGCATGTATGTCTGTGTGAGGGTGTCAGATACCCTGGAACTGGAGTTACAGACAATTGTGAGCTGCCGTGTGTGTGCTAGGAATTGAACTCAGGTCCTCTGGAAGATCAGCCAGTACTTTTAACTGCTGAGCCATCCCTCCAGCCCTTATCAACTATTTTTAAATAAAAAATAACATTAAGCTCTGTAAGATGAACTTCTAACCAGTCTTATTAATAAACACACAGAACAAGAAATAAGGGTGAAAATCTGACAGAGATCAGAGGAATTAGGAGCAAGCCACCACTCGCCTCACCTCACCAACGCTGCCTCTACTTTCCAGGAGCGAAGCGGATGAAAGAGAGAGACTTCCGGTCTAACCTGGCTTTTTATGCCTGTTCATCTGCTAACTAATTTCCTATCCGCACCAAGCTACATCACTTCCTGCCTTGTCTGCATGGANCTTCAGAACTCTAAGGTTGATGCTGGGATTAAAGGCGTGTGCCACCACCTCCTACTGCTAGTTCCCCATGTGACCTTGGAGTCACAGAGAACCAAATGGATTAAGGGCGTGTGCTAACTTGCATGGCTATTGTTTTTCTACTAGTGGCTGGCAGCCCCGTTTTTCCTCTGACCCTCAGATAAATTTTATTAGGGAAGACAAATAAAATATCACCACAAAGCTCCTGTGGGAGAGCCATTCCCAACTCGGGCTGGAGGCTGGGAGTGAGGTGCAAACAGGAAGGGAGAAATCTGACCTATGTGAGAACAAGGATTCAAGCATCTGGGGCTTAACATTTATAGTCTTAGCTACACTAGGACAGTCCCTTCTGTGNGAACAGGGATAGAGGCCCTACTTTGCCTATGGACATCAGATCTACAGCACACCATGACACTAGCAGCAGGCTAAACTGACACTAACTTCAGGCTAAATAAACACAGACATGGGCAAATCTATTTAGCAGAATTACTTAATCAAGGATTTGGGGGGCTTTATATGAGTCCCTAATAGGGAGGGTGCAACTGAGATGCAAAAATCCACGATCGCGTTGTTAGCTTCTCCTGCCCAAACAATGCCGGCAGTACCAGCAGGGCTGCTGACCCAGCAACCCTACTACACTGTGTTTTTCTCTCTGAGTCTTTTCGATTGACCTTTTTCAAAAAGACCTCATCCACAGCTCCTCCCTCACAAAGTCAAAGTTGACAGACAAATCCACTCAGTAACCTCTCCAGAGTCCAAGCCACTACCACTGTGTGCTGGCTCAGGTGGTCCCACCTCTGTAACACACCCTCCACTCTGTCAGGCACTTCCGTCTACACTCCAACCCACGCTGTACCTTGTCCTTAAGAGTGACTCTTCCAGGCGACAAGTAGCAAATTATCCTGCAATTCTTAAGGGTCATTCAGACTGCATAGTCTTGGTAGTGAGATGACGAGGCAGAGGAGAATGAACCAGTGTAGGAAGCTGAAGCTTCAAACCCTTGTGAAGCACAATCCACTCCAGTTCCTCCCCCACATTCTTAGAAATACTCTCTGCTACCCTGAGGCAACCCACAGCCCACAGAGCTTCAGGTACAGGAGGGGCAAAAGAAGCAGACTCCAGATCTCCTCGACACCTGCAGGGCAAGCTATTTGACTTCACTTCTACAAGCAGGCACACTGGCAAGAGCCCTGTCCCCGGCAGCATTTTAAATCTCCACTGTCAAGGCACCTCCTCTAACCCCGTCAACCTTGTACCAGCTAAAGCAAATGGCCACTCATGGTCTCTCCTGGAGTGTGGTCATGAGGGCCTGCTATTTTTAAGCCCTGGCCTATTGTTTGATGTTCTTGGATGAGGAGCAAGAAGGGAAAGGAGAAGGTGACTGGACAAAGCCCTTGAATCTGATTGGCAAATCAGTTTCTGTCCCAGCAAGAGGATGAGACCTTGAGAAACAGTTTATCCTGGTAGAGGGACGGGGTCCTGGCCTCACTAAGATGATGTGTTCAACTGCAGTGGNATAATATGCCTTTAAGTGAAAATTACAAACTAATAACAGTGGTACAGGTAGAGACAGGCTGAGAGAAGAGACGGTCACCATCTATGCTGGTCAGTTTTTGTCAACTTGATACAGAATAGAGTCACCTGGGAAGAGGAACCCTAAAGGATTTCCTCCATCAGACTGGNCTATAGGTGTGTCTGTGGATCAACTTGATTGCAAATTGAGGCATGAGGGCCCAGCCCACTGTGGGTGATGCCATCTCTAAGAAGGTGGTCCTGGGTAGTATATACGAAAGCAGGCTGAGCATTCCATGGAGAGCAAGCCAGTAAGCAGCACTCCTCCATGGCCTCGGCTTCAGTTTTTGCCTTGGGTTCCTGCTTTGTCTTTCCTTGATGGTGGACCGTGACCTATATGCCAAAAAACCCTTTCTTCCCCAAGTTGCCTTTGGTCAGTATTTTAGCACAGCAAGAGAAAACAAACTAAGACACTACCTCACTGTATGTTAGGCTCGTGTGTGTGTGTGTGTGTGTGTGTGTGTGTGTGTGTGTGTGTGTGTGTGTGTGTGCATGCACGCGCACGCGTGCATGTATATGTGAGTGTTAGCGTACATGTCTATGCTCTCACGGGTGCACGTGAAGGGTCCATGCACATCTGGATGAGCAGACATCAGTGCAGACTACTAAGTCTTCATTGGCCCATNATCTCTAACATTTTAATTCAACTCATACTCTCCACACTGGTCCTGAGCTCACAGACTGCTGCCTATCAGCATTTGAGAATGGTCTCCTAATCAAGGTTAGGAGTCAGAAGGCCTGGGCTGAGGACTGCTCTGCTATTTCCTATCACAATACAGGTACTTCATTTGCCCTCTCCAGGACTCAGTTTCTCCAGCTGAAAGAACAGAGCAATCTGAGACCTGCCTATGTCCTTCCAGAGGACTTGGGAGAATAAGTAAGAGAAAGTNGTCTTACAAACTTCTGAGTCTTGTCTGGCCAGGCCTCCAGTCTCACCACACCCTCCTGCCACAGCCACATCCCACACCAAGCCTATCCTGAGACTTCACACATGTCAGGCCTGAAAAAAGGAGTCTGCCTTTCCCACTGCCCTGTTAGCATGCAACACGTGAAGGTGAGCAGAGAATCAACAAGCATAATTAACTCATACCCCTCCTACAGTGCACCTGAGTTTATATGTTGACTCTGGGCTCCCGACTTCCTTCCCATCCCCCACTGTTAGCAGAGATAGTGACAGGTGGCCAAGGAACAGGCATCACTCTCCCCCAGGTCTCTTCTCTCTCCTAACCTGCTGAAGCCCTTCTTAGCCTTGGCTCAGGAGCTTGCCCTCCCTGTCTGTTAACTAAAGACAGTGGAACTAAACTCAGCCCAGTGACCTGGGGAATGGAGTCACAATGGGGGAAGCATCGAGCACAATGTCGGACTCAGGACAAGACCCACAGATTAGGGCAGGCCCAGCCACCACCCTCTGCTGCCTCCTTACCCTCCACAACACCTACTCCCACGCTGCTCCTCCGTGTGTTCATTGGGGCCACAAAGAACCACTCATTGGTCTTGTAGCTGTAGGCTTCTACTGAGGCCAGGCCTAGGGAGAAGAGAATCATGAGATTCCTAGAGCTATGGGCCTCACCCTGCTGTGTGAGGAACAGTGAGGCCAGGAAGAGGCCAAGCCAGGATTACAGACTCGATGTCCAGCTTGGTACACCTCTGCCTAGCATGTGGCCATGGTACAAGAAGGCTTGTTTCCAGCCCCAAAGCTGAGTGATTACGGTGGACAGCACTAAAGAGTTTGGATTTGGAATGCCCTAGAGGTCCACATTTACGCTAAAGGCTTGTTCTTGGGTAGTGGTACTGGGANGTNGTGGGACTTTTGGGAGAGGGTCCTTAGCCACCGGAAGTGACTTAAGATCACAGTCTCTCCTCTTCCTGTTGCTTCCTGGCTAATGAAGTGAGCAGTTTCCCGTGGCTACACTGTGCCATGATAAACAACCTCACCACAGATCCACACAGGCCTGTGGACTTGAACCTGCACAACCGTAAGTCATAAGACACCTTTTCTGTGTGCGAGGATTGCGTCAGTATTTCCTGACAGTGAAGGGGGGTTCACTAATTCCTACGGGTTCATTTCTGGAGCACAGCTACAAATAAATGCACAGAGGCTAGCTCAAGAACTGACCGAGTACGGCAAAGTTGCCCCAAGAAGAGGGTAGGGCAACACATCCTGGACCTACCTGTACTGCCATCAAAGCCTCCCACTGCATACAGGAGGTCATTGAGCACTGCCGCACCCAGCGTGCTCCGGCGTTCCTGCATGCTGGCAATGGATGTCCACTGGTCCTTCACACCATCATACACATCCACTGTCCGCACCCGAAGAGAGCCNTTAAACCCACCCACGGCGTATACGTGGCCAGCCATGAACACCACACCTGAGACAGAGGAAAACAAAGCATGAGTTGGGAAAGGGTCTGCCTGCCCAAGTCACTGTGTGACATCAAGGAAGCAAGGTGGGCATATGACTGACTCGATATGGAAAGCCACCCCCAGCTTTAGATATCTGTGAATAACTATGGGACTCTGATTTCGGCTCCTACTTGTTTCTCTAACTTCACCTGATTTGAGTAACTTCCCAAGTTGGCTTAAATGCACAAGCACAGAAGAACTGACCTCAGAGTAAGCAGCNCCNACGTGTAGGTGGGAGGGGAAGGAAGTCTGGAGAAGAAGCAGGGCTTCAGGGCAGCACTAGGCAGAGACCTGCTGCTGCTGGCAAGGCTGCTTGGAACCCAGGTGAGTCAGGGGCTGGGGCTGCTTACCTGCTCTGCATCTCCTGGAGGGAAGCTCGGCTATCTGGTCCCAGCGGCCCTCCTCAAAATCATAGCACTCCACACTGCGGATCGCCTTAGGCGCCTGGCCACCAACCACAATCATGACCTCCAGAAAGACAAATGCACATTAACTACGTCTGCCCAACACGCATGGGAGTGGATGGCCAATGCGGGGCCCTTCCACATGCTGCCTGCCAGTTTGCAGAGTTATACACAGGAAGATGCCACCCTAGCCACTGAGGGGGTACATAGTCAAGAGAAGCCGCCAAGCACCACAGAGGCCTACACTTTCCAAACGCCCCACTCAGGGTGATACTGAGGTAAGGAAAGTATCCTCTACAATCTCGGTACACAGAAGATGGAGCAGGGAGAGCACAATTTTTACACTCAGACAAACAAATTTATTTGGTGTGGGAAGCACAGACTCTGGATACAATTTTTAGGATAATATTATTACTCATAAGTATCTCTAAGTACCTAGACTGCTGAGGGTACCTATTATTGTGGTAAAGAAAAAATAATAATTTTTAAACACTGCTTTGTTGTGGTTAACGAGTTACTTGCCAGTGCTCTGAAAGTAAGAGTAAGTAAGGCCATAGCTACCACAGCCAGGCATGCGAAGTGNGTTGTCACTTGTTTGTCAGTGTGATTGACAGATGAGGAATGTAAAGTTCATAGAACACATGGAAACAGCCAGAGGTCACTCAGCAGAGGGAGGCAGAACAGACAGGGGGACCCAAGCCCATGTGACACAGAGGTGAGGCTGCCGTGGCTTCTCTTCCTGTTCTAGACAGAAACTGTGGTTCATGTCAACACTGCCCACTGCATGCTGCATCTCATTGGGAGTCAGAAAAATCAATGCCGTGGGTTGTGACCAGAATACATCAAATTGAACAGCACAGAAAATGCACAGCCAGGGTATTATTTTATGAAATATTTGTTCAGGTTATACCCATTTAGATGTCTGTTTTGAAAAGCAATTCTTATGTATTTCTTGCTGCAGGGTGTGGTTAAGTCAAAGGATAGCCATGTTCTGGCTTATGTTAATGAACTGTACTGACTGTGACATCCACACTCTCCAAACATTACACATGCTAGTAATAACTAAGAATCAAAATGCCGAAGATAACAATAGCCTGCATATTTTGATGAACTTGGGCAAACTCGCACTGTCCCCATCATGATAATATTACTCCTTCCTGACATTTCAACACCCTTCTTAAGAGGTGGGGATGTGTGGAAGTCTCAACTAGCCAACAAGCCATGGGGTTGAGCACAACCTGAAGCCTGTCTTATCCACCTAGCAGTCCTCACACAAACCGTTTCCAATTCAGCAGGTCCAGGGTTTGTCTGAGAATCTGTTTCTCACATGGCCTGGGACATGCCAAGGCTCTGCTCCACAAGTCAGACATTGAGAAGCATG
>LZPO01087210.1:138708-155853 GCA_001675575.1 Neotoma lepida | reverse complement strand
ACACGCACACACACACGCACACACACACGCACACACACACAGTACACAGACACACATGCAGGCAAAGCATTCATACACATGAAACAAAATTTTTAATAAGAATGGTCAAAGTTATGAAGTTTATGTTATATGTTTTATCACAGAATAGCACGGTGTCCATTTGAATGCTGTTTTAAAGTGGTTGGTAGAAGCTGAGGAACTGTTTGCAGCCATGAAGCCTGAAGGCTGCACACCGGAGTGCCCGGCTCACCACAGTTTTCCCACCTCTTCCTGCACCACCAACAGGTTAAACTACTTTAAGTTTCAAGGTCAAATAATGTTAATGAAGCATCCTTTCCTAGAGGAGTTCACCTCATGAGGCTGATAAAAGTCCTTTTTAAAGGAGGGCTCACATAACCTTTCTCAGGCCATTGCCTCTTTCCATATCAAACCTGGCCTTCCTGTGATAACCGGAATAAGACCGTGTCTTTGGTAAGTTTCTGATGTGGGGCCTCAGAAGCTTCCTTAGCTCTCTGTGGAACCCAGTCCCTCGCTGTGAAACTGAGTCTGTGCTGGAGACCACTCCACCAGGCAGTTTCCAGGGGACAGAATGGGGGGGACAGTAACACTGAACACTGGTAACTCAGGCGAGTTGGGGGGTAGCATGCGGCCACCAGGTGGCAGCACTCCAAGGACTTCCAGCACACGCCTAAGTATGGGCAAAGGTGTCACACAGAGGACACGGAGAGCCTTTCACTGTCCCCTCAGGCCTGAAGAACAGGGACATGCACACAGGCCAAGTGCTCACGGAATACGCAGCACCTGTGGCCCCAGGACGTAAATGAGCAGCATTCACTGAACGCTGCCACATGACACGCTGAACGCTGTCACNGGTCTCTTGTAGATCATCTCTTTTGTCCCCACAGCGTCCTATCAAGGCTGGTGTCANTGTGACCAGATGAGGGAACAGAGGTTCTAGCTGTCAAGTATGGCTNGGAGTGACGAGGACAGAGTGGTGCTGCTGGCCTGCTCAGCCTTCTCCCTCACCCTTGCGCATGAACGTTCCTCAGGAACCGCTGATAGCTGACCTTAGCGTTGTTAAAGTCACACATCTGGAAGGTTTGCAAGAGAGTCTAACACCATTTACTGTACCAAATAAGCATCCTATGTGTTAACAAGACGGGTGCTATCAGAGGTGGAAGCTCACACAGTGTGTGCTTCAGAGCTGGTGGATGTGGATCTCAATCGTGACTCCCTCATGCCAGTCAGGGACCCCAGATCAATCCCAGCCTCCAAGCTTCAAGGCCCAAAATTGGAAGGAAGAAAAAAAAAGAGGTCTGTAATCATTGCCTCAAAGGATCGTTGTGTGGACTAAATGAGAAAACACGAGCGCACCCCAGCACTCTTCACATTTCTTCTCCTCTTGGAGGAAGCAGAACTCTATGCATCTATGAAGAGCCAGTTTTCACAGTCCTGACCTGGACCTCAGGTTACCTAAGAGCACAGCAGAGGGGGAACACAGGGCCATTATGAAATGACACTTCTTTCTCTGTTCATCCAAGAGAAAACCAGCACATACGGAGCATGTTACAGGCTCTGTGCTGACCGCCTGCCCAGACACTCACAGTTCCTTAGTCCTTACAACAGCTCTTCACACTCAACCCAGGGGATTGATACCCTCCATCCACACAGAGACTCATGATATGCCTATGCACAGGCATGCCACACAGCCAGAGTCGCCTCTGCCCTCCTCCAGCAAACACTGAACACACAAGCACTGACCTGGACTAGGTAATCCCTAGGTAAGAGAGGGAGCCGGACATGCTCCATCAGCTTTGCCATGTGGTCTAAGCGAGTCTCCTTCTCATAATTGATCCATGAAATCACAGCTTCAAACACCTAGGAAGAAAAAAGAACGCTTTCAAACAGCTGCCTCAATTCATAAACCTGGGAGAAAAATAGACCTGCCAGTCATCTGCATGGGTATTTCATCTAAGACTTGATGTTTAGAACAAAACCAAAGTATCTGGCCTATTAGAGAACACANNCCTAGAATGGTAAGCCTGCTATCCCAGATTGTGGTGNTATATTGTGTACCCTAATAAAATGTGCCTGAAGATCAGAGAGACAAAGGAACAGGCCACAGACACCTCTTACCTCTAGGACTCCTCAGCCTGAAAAAGCTTCAGTTCCTGTCTCCTCACACCTTATATACCTTTCTCTGCCCAGCCATCACTTCCTTCTTAGTGCTGGGATAAAAGGCTTGTATGCTTCCTGAGATCTCAAGTGCTGGGATTAAAGGTGTGTGACTCCCAAGTGTTNGGATTAAAGGTGTGTGCCACCACTGCCTGGCCTCTATGTTTAATCTAGTGGCTGGTTTTGTCCTCTGATCTTCAGGCAAATTTTATTAGAGTATACAATATATCACAACACCAGATATGCAGTCATCATGGCTCATACTAAAAAAGTTCTGATTATCATTTAAGGATACAGATGCAGAGTGGTAACTGTAAACTAGTCATGTGTAGGAGAATGACAGAACTAAGAAAACTATTTTTGCAAGCACCACCACAGTAACTGACTCAGTGAATGCTAACACCAAAAGTTGTCTAGGAACAAGAATTCCATTCTCAGCGTCATGCCACAGGTGATATTCCTTACCAAGCATGCAGCACTCTCTCTGACAGATACAACCTTAGACAGGGATCAAGTTTACTAAATTTACTACCAGTAACAGGACAACTCTGTATTTTTTTTTTTGGTTGTTTGCTTTTGTTTTTTTTGAGAAAGAGTCTCTCTGTGTAGTCCTGGCTGTCCTGAGTAGAACAGGCTGGCCTTGAACTAAAGAGATCCTCCCATCTCTGCCTCCCCAGTGCTGGGATTAAAGGTGTGCTCTACCACATCCAGTCATTAAACCTGTATTTTTTTTTAAGATTTATTTTTATTTGTTTGTCATACTCACAAATGCAGTAACCACAGAGGCCAGAGGAGGGCATCATCTCCCCTGGAACTGGAGTTACAGATAGTTGTGAGCCGCTAGCTGGATGCTGGCACTCCAACCTGGATTCTCTGCAAGAGCAGTCAGTGCTCTTAACCACTGAGCCATCTCTCCAGCCAAGAACTTCATTTTTAAAAACAGAATAGAGCAGAACTAAAGAAAATGAGCAGTATACTGTGCTTTTTCTCATTTCTGAATGTAATGAGCTATATATTAACCATAAACACATGAATATCATAGAAATCCTCCATGCATGTATTAAAAATCATAAACTCAGTAGTTGTGCCCCTTAGACACACCAGTGTTTCCTGGTCCATAATATTCACTCAAACACTCTTGTCAGTGAAGGGGTGGATGAGTGAGTTCAGAGGAAGCCTATGAGGAGGCCATGGCACCTGGCCAGACTGAAGTGGAAAGCCAGGCTGGGGAGGAGGGGCTGGAATCTTGGTGGGTAGCACAGAGTCAGAGGTTGGCAGAGAAGCCTGGCATGTTCGGGGATGTGGTGGGCTGTTACCACACTGTCTGGCTCATTTGAGGGAAGTGGTGGGCTGTCACTACGCTGCCTGGCTTGCATGCTGTCCACNCCTCTTCCTATTCCATTTTACCTGACTGTGAACTCCTACAGGAATGAGAAGTCTGCCATCTGACTCCTTCCCCCTATAGTATGATACCAAGTAGCTGGGTGACAAAGCTTGGCTGAGGATTGGACTATGAGCCCTCGGGTAGGCCCCACCAACCAGCCCATCTTTCCTTTAAAGGTGAAAACGCAGGCCACTCTTCCAAAGCTGTGGTTTTAGCTTCATCTTTACCTTGGTTGGACCAGCCTAACCGGCTCCGCTCAGCTGTGCTGTTTATCTGCTCAACTGTGAAATCACAGCCAATGACAGCACCAACCTCCACAGCACCTACCCCAAACCACATATCTCTTTCACTTGGGCTTCGTGCTNAAAAACAAACAAGCAAATAAATGTGCAAATAGCTTTAGCCCTGAGTGGACATGAAATCATCCCAACATCTCTTCCCATGGAGGCCTCAGAGACATTCCCACCATAAGCCAGTGAGTCAATACTCTTGACCCCNTTATTGACTTGTCCAACCCAGAACTGGAAAGAGGCAGACATGTAGTCTACCTCAAACCCAGCTGTGATTTCCCATTTGTTTTTCCCATTAGTCTCAGCTGCCTCTCAAGTGTCTACTAGCCTGGCTTGGCAAAGTACAGCCCACAGGCCAAATCCAGCCTGCACCTGTTTTGTAAATAAAATTTCTCTGGAACAGCGCCAAGCTCACTCAGACTCTCCAGGCTGCTTCCTGCACAGCAGCAGAGATGAGAAGCTACACAGTACAGTGCCTGAAATACTCACTACCTGCTTGTTACAGGAAAGATTATAAGCTCGTACTCAAGNAAATCTACAGAGATCCCAGGGCTTCGGTCATGGGACGGGGTAATGCTTACTCTATGTCAATGTTTTCGTGGGTTCCCTGATGAGACACTCAGCGGCTCACACTTGGGGTCTCACTTTTAGAAACAGGGTCATTCCCTTGCTGACTTATGCTGCTGAACCAGTCTCTTGGTGCTTTAAATGCAAAAGAGTTGAGGCAAAGTTTTGATTGTTCTGGGCCCTCAATCCTTAGGATAAGCCATGGCTTGAGAACACCCAGTAAATGCCTACCCTCACCCTGGTTACACGNGCAGCCAAGCCAGGCTGGACCTGAATGCCTCAAGTAAAGGGGGTTGGAAGACTGAGCACTTACGCTAGCTTTCAAAATGTAATTTGAAAATCAAGAGGAGGATTCAAGAGCAATAGGCAGGATGGTAGCTCGGTAAAGTGATCCTCACAACAGGAATGAGAAGAGCTCACTAAACAATCCCAAAGAAAAAACCAGGTCCTGCCCATGGACCGGACTGGAGGTTTTGATCGATGACATCTTACATGAATAACTTCATTTAATATACACAAAACTTCCAAAGGAGGTGTCAGGGTTCAANCCTTAGAGATGGTCAAAGACCCTCAGAGAGCAACAAGTTAGCAGACGCCAGGGAGGAGACCCAGATGCAAACTCACCTCGAACCCCAAACCCCAAATCTGTGTGCTGTACAAAGAGTGCATCTCAGTCGGGAGCGGCTGAAAGCCCTGTGCCAGCTGCAGAGCTGAGAGCCAAGTTCTTAAGCCTGCAATACTAATTATAGCCCTACACACTGTCCTGGGACATCATCCCAGGGGAGGGATGGGGGCAAGGACATTTGCCAAGTCTGCTGCCACACTTTTAAATTGGGGGCTTCTGTATACAAGAATGGTCAGGTTTTGTTTTTTTTCTTGATTTTTTAAATTAAAATATATTTACATATTTTCCCCTCCCTTTCCTCTATCCAAACCCTTCCAAATCCCCCTCCTCCCTCTCAAATTCATGGCCCCTTTTTGTGTGTACACACACACACACACACACAATCTATTGTATCCATTTAGTGTTGCTTGTACATATATGATTTCAGAGCTGACCACTTGGTATGGAGTAACCAGTTAAGATGCTCATTGCTGGTGAAAAATAATTCCCCCACTCCCAATAAGCCACTTTGAAGACTTTTTAAAGCAATGTATTAATTTTTTTTCTTAAAAACGTCAACCTAAAGCATTGAATAGAATGTAGCAGGACTCCTGGGCACCCCACAGAGCTAACTGACAGTACACCACGAGGTGGAGAGTGCAAGGGAATGGTGTGGGGAATGTACTTTTCATGTCTGTGCAAACATCTGACCCTCGGTAGTGAACTCTTGCCCCCCCCCTTAACTCAGTGGCAAAGCCGGTGCAGATAGCTGTGGGTGTTGGCAGTCTCCCAGGTCCTGCGGCTCTCTCCATTGTTTCCCTGGCTTTTCTTCACATTTTTGCTGATATGAAGGTATTATACAANCCTTAAAAGTCACTCTGCCCCATTGGTAGTTCAAGATTAATTTCCTGCAAATCAAAACAACTCTGAGATTCCATCTTACACCTGTCAGAATGGCTAAGATCAAAAACACAAGTGGCAGCTCATGCTGGCGAGAATGTGGAGCAAGGGGAACACTCCTCCACTGCTGATGGGAGTGCAAACTTGTACAGCCACTTTGGAAATCAAAATCAATTTTCTCAGAAAATTGGAAATCGATCTACCTCAAGACCCAGCTATACCACTCTTGGGCATAAATCCAAAGGACACTCCACCCTACAGCAAGGACACTTGCTCAACTNTGTTCATAGCAGCTTTATTCATAATAGCCAGAACCTGGAAACAACCTAGATGCCCCTCAACCAAAGAATGGACAAAGAAAATGTGGTACATATACACAATGGAGTACTACTCAGCTGTTAAAAAAAAATGACATCATGAAATTTGCAGGCAAATGGATGGAACTAGGAAAAAATCATCCTGAGTGAGGTAACCCAGAATCAAAAAGACAAACATGGTATGTACTCACTTGTAAATGGATATTAGCTGTAAAGGATAACCATGCTACCAAAAAAAANATTAATTTCCACATAGACTAGGTAAGTCTTAATGTTAGCATCTCATGTAGACATTGTGAAAATGATTTGAAATATATTCCTAATGTTTTCAGGAAGTAAATTTTGTGGTTTTAGTCGAAAGTTCCCTTTTATCATTGAATTTGCCTAGCATTCATATTTTTGTACAACAAATTTAAATTGCTTTAAAAATCATGGGCCACTTCTGCTTGGATTTCAGACAAGACCTGGTTAAGGCTACAGCTCTCCCTTCCTATTTGGTTTTTCCTGTATTTGATTTTTTTTTTAAATACTGAGATATACTGCATTTATATCTGCTGGTTTAAATTCTGCTGTCTTTCACTTCAAGCTGTTTGGACTGATAGATCCCATTTATCTTCACTGAAGCACAGGTACTTTAGATTATCTTACATTAAGAATTAATTGACTTTTATGTGGACCATGTCTCATCTATATGTACCTTGATGCAGACTACAGCTTTTCATTCTTGAAAAAAAATACTAGATGCAGGAGACATTCCACAGTCAAGGGGCTCAGAGGCAAATGAGCCTGAGAGGCACACCATGCCACAGGCCAAATCCCCATCAGAGCGCATGCAATCCAGTATCTGAACCCCCAGGAGTCTGCAGCCCAAAGCTCTGAGCACTCCCCAGGCAGCTCTCCCATGTATGTCTGCCCCAACTTCTTTCTCCGTTAATGCCTATAAGCATCTTATAATGTTAGGGTTTTATAAGGCATAATTGGCTAAATTCTGACCTAAAAATGAGAATGTTCACTCCTTAGCCATTTTTATAGATCTTTCCTTCATTCCAAGCCTCAAGCCACACAAACCCTTGATTCTCATCAAGCAGCTCACTTTCCTCCCCAGGTACAGCAAGTTGTCCCAAACTCCTATGCATTTAAAATGGAGACTGTCCATAGCTTGAGGACTCTGCAAAGACTTTTCTACTCAACAATTGGNGATAAAATATTCCTGGGTGTCTTCCGTGAGCACTGGCTATAAGGAACTACTTCTTTAGTCCAGATATTCTGAACACAGACTTTCAGTCTATCTGCTTACCATACTGGATCCTTGGACAGTAATGGCTAGGGCAGCTCAGCTTTGTGTCCTCACAGAGTGGTACAGTAACGAGGATCAAAGGCAAGCACTGTTTCCGCTCACCGGGCTCTGCTGCTTATGAATTCAGTTGCCTCTCTGAGCCTCAGTTATCCGAAATGCAAGCAGGTGTGAGCATTAAAACCAATGGCGCTGCAACTGTAGCTTCAGTGTTAGAACATTTGCCTAGCAAGCAGGAAGCCCTAGACTCTGCCCCAGCACTGCACACACTAGCCGTGTGGTGCGTCTGTAATGGCAGCACTTGGGAGGTGGAGAGACAGAAAGATCCAGAGATACAGGAGCTCTTGAAAAAAAAAAAAAAATGAACAGTGTTCTGGCCAAGAGACATCAGACACAAAAGTATACACAAATCTTTATGCCATGTCTTTAAGTTAAAATATTCACAAAAACTTATCTATGGTATAGGGAGTTAAATGTCAGCTGTCCTTCTTTGGGCTAGGGGAACTGACTAAAAAAGACTTCTGGAGTCTGTTTCGGTGCTGGTTGGATGGACCTGTTTACTTTGTAAAAAGGTGAGTTGCACATGTTTTATCTGCTGTGTCTATGGACTCACTACAATACAAGCTGTACATTGAAAGCAAACGTGTGGACTCCGCCTGCAAAATGTGGGTGGTCATGGCAGACTCTGTGTACAGCACTGCGGTGTTCTGCTCAGTTGTGGTAACAACTGTACTCTCCAAAGGATAACAGTAAAGAGAGTGATACTTCCAGAAGCTGTTGGTTACNTCAGGGGTGGTCTACCTCCCTATGAGTTGTTGGTCAGGAAGGCCTCATGAGGTCCCTAAAACAATACAGACAATTGCTACTGCCATTGGTTGCCTACCACAAACTAGATGGTAAGACCCTATGGTTGAAGACACCGCACATCCTGGCTGCAGGACATAGGCAAATCTAGTTGGAACTGGTCTGAAAGATTCCTCACTGGTGGCTAGCCCTGATAGTGTCTGAATGTTTGTCACCAAGCCTTACTTATCTGTGGGCCCTGTGTGCAACAAGGCTGACCAGGCAAGATGTGCCCACTGACGGAATAACGGCAAGTCTGCTATGGGGATAACGAGCCACCTGCTGACTGGAATCGAGGCCTATTCTCTGGAGGGGGTAGNGGGAAGACTGGTAGTTGGAAATTTCTTTGGGCCACCAACCAGTTCCCAAATAAAGACATGGAGAGTTATTATGAATGCTTGGCCTTAGCTTAGGCTCATCCACTAGCTCTTTTAACTTAATTTAACCAGTTTCTATTTATCTATATTTTGCCTTGGGGCTTTTCACCTTTCTTTCATTTCTGTATGTCCTACTTTCCCGCTTCCTCCACGGCTGCCTGGCCCCTGGCATCTCTTTTTCTTTCTTCTCCAAGTCTAAATTCCTCCTCCAACTTACTTTTCCTGCCCAGAAGTCCTGCCTATACCTCCTCCCTAGCTACTGGCCATTCAGCTTTTTATTAGACCAATCAGGTGCCTTTGGCAGGCAAGGTAAAACAACAACATATCTTCACATAATTAAACAAATATTCCACAACAGGTCACATCTGGCACCATAAAGCCAGTCATAGCCCATGGTTTTGGAAGCTACAAACGTTAGTAGGGAAGCCACTGCTGTCATTTGCTAAATGGATATGATTAGTCCGTCATATTGCCTTCCAAATAACTATATTCACGCCCATAGATGAGGGCTGCTGTCAACTTTGGTCATCAAAGCCCCTTTTTGCACTGTCAGCAGAGATATTTAACTGGTAAAAGTGGTAAGAACAAATGACTGTTGAAGATTTAGCCATAAATTGTTTACTTCATTCCCTTCCAGGCTTAATAAGTACTGAAGAAAATAAGAGCCAGGGAAAGGGTAGTAGGGAGTAGTGGGGAACACTGGCTTCCGGGTATGGCATAGCTATCGCACTCTTATACTCCATAGCAGCTGTGATTACACGTGCAGGAACTGCACACAAAACTGGACCACCAACATCCTGTCATGGGAAAGCAGCTCTTGAGAACATATCCCTTCATGGGGATTATAAGCAATTAATGGTTGATGGGACATTTTCTTCAGTGATGCATCCATTGGTAAGGAACCTGTGCTCCTGTAAACAAGTCCTCACCCATTCTCCTGTAAACAACCCAATGTAACTCACTAGGTCTCTCTGCCCCTCCCTTCTTCCCTCCCCCTCCCTCCTTCCCTTTCTTCCCTTCCCTTCTTTCTTCCTCACTCCCTCTCCTCTCTTTTTCCCTCCTCCTCTCTCCCTCTCTCTCCCTCTCCACGCCCCTCTCTCTTACACAACACACACACACACACACACACACACACACACACACGTAGTAAAGTTACCAGTTGGAAAGAGGAAGGAGATCAGTAGGAATGTGAGGAAGATGAGAGAGAGTGACAGAAGTGAATATGATTGAATTATGTTATAAATGTAGGAAAATATCATAATGAAGCCATTATCAAATATAACTAACCCACGCTGACAGCAACAATAACAACAAAACCAATGCTAAGAGAGGCTCAGGTGAGATGGCTGTCTTAGACTAGGAAGCTGGCTACAGATCTCAGAGTACAGCAGGGGTTCCAACAGAGCACTCTAAGCAGTAAAGTCCACCTGCTCAGTCACCATAAAATGGTGCCTTCATGGGGTCAAGCCCAGCCTCCCAGCCTCTACAGCCCAAGTCCCACACCTGTGCCCACGTCCTAGGAATTCAGATAGAAGAACATGTAGCACTAATGCCCCTGGGAAACATAGCTCCAGTCTCTCCCAGGAAATAAAGTATCACAATTAGACACTTGAAATGTGTACAGCACATTTTTAAATGCTATAAGACAGAGAAAATATAACCTGGAGTTCATGAAAACATAAGTTTTAAGAGACTTAACCAACTTCTTTCTGACCCATGTCTAAACTCCCCCTCAGTGTCCATTCAGTGCCGTCTACAAAAAGCTTCACTGTCTTAGGGTTTCCACTGNTAAGCTAAAACACCACCAAGAGCAATGAGAAGGGAAGGGTTATTGCAACTTAGAGCTGGTCCATCACCCAGGGAAGTCAGGGCAGGAACTCAAGGTAGGACCTTGTAGGATCACTGCTTACTGACCTGCTCCCTATGGCTCACTTAGAATGCTTTCTTATAGAACCCATGACCACCTGCCAAGGGCTGGCACCACCCACAGTGAGCTGGGCCCTCCCACATCAATCGTCACAGACTTGCTCACAGGCCTATCTGGTGGAGGCATTTTCTCAATTGAGGTTCCCTCTTCCCAGATGACTCTAGCTTGTATCANGCTGACACAGACCCAGCACATTCATGGTTCATAAGATGGCATGGAATAACTGAGCTGTAGAAAGCCAAGATTCAGATATACCCATTGATTTGCTGAGCCCTACAGCATCACCATGGCAAATTGCACTAGAACTCGGGAGAGGTTGCCATATCTCTTTCTCCTGTGTATATCCCAGAAGTTTGCTATCCTGCCTTTGTACTTTCAAGGCTACCTCTGTCCAGAGCCTCTTGGGGAGGAACTCAATAAACAAACTGTCTGCTTACAGGCTTAGATTTGACCCGCTGTACCCACCATGTAAAAAACCTGGGGGGGTCTTTGTATTGGCTCTGTCATGGTGTGGAGAGGAGATCTGGGGAGTCTACCCAAAAAACTAGTGATACTGTATGATTCTGCCAGCTTTAATTGTCCTATCTCAAGTAACAGGTGTGTGTGTGTGTGTGTGTGTGTGTGGTGTGTACATGCATAGGAGTGTGTTTACCTATGCATGCACCTTTAGAGGCGAAAAGACAACATTGGCTGTCTCTTGTTGCTCACCACCTTATTTTTGGAGCCAGGATCTCTCACTGAACCAGGAATCCCCAGCTTCTGCTAGAACGCTCAGCCAGTGAGATCCCTGGATCCTCCAGTCTCCCCTCTCCTCAGCACCAGGGTCACAAACACGCACTGCTATGCCCAGCCCAGCTACAACACTGATGTTTTGATGTCTGAATGTATGCCTGGACAAGAGCACTTTATCCACTAAGCCATCTCTCTTGCCTCAAGTAGCAGGAATTTTTAAAACAAAAAACAAATGAAAAAAGAGAGAGAGACTAATAACTGCCTGCCCACTAGTACCCCCCACCCATCTCCACCCTGCCCCCCACCTCCACATGCCTGCTCTTTTCTCAAAAAAAGTATTGAAATAAATCCAGTCAGCTGACCTAGGGCAGGTCCATCCTTAGCCTACCTCCCTCACTCCTATAGGAAACATCCACTGAGCATCCTCATGGTGTCAAGAATTGTGCACAGCACAGAGATCACTGTGGTGCCCTTGNCAGGCCTTGGGGAGCCTGAACTCTANGTCACACCCCTCAGCCAAACCAGTGTGGGTACTGGGAGAGCATCCCCTGAACAGGGCCTGAGTCAGCACCACTAAGGCTACNAGCGGCCAAGCTGGGAGTCACAGCAGGATTCCTAACAGCCCCACTGATGGAGTCTTTCATAAATAGTATTTTCTGTGCTCTCAGCAATTCTGTGCAGGTTTCATTCCTTCCAAGAACACCGCTGAGGGGTATATCCTGCACCATCGAGACCCACTTGTAGAGACGAAAATGCTGAGCCTGGAAAGTCTCTTCTAGTCTCCCATGAACCTCACATCACTGTAGAAAACAGCCCACACCTCTGACCACGCGGTGGACACATTCTGGCAGGAGAGAAGTTGCTTATTCTAGCAATTTTCCAGCTCTGAAGAAGTGAGGTGTTTCCACCAGCCACTCCTGCATACATCGGCCTCTAACAGTAAAGCACCCCATCTCCTTGGCTTCAGGAAGGGCAGGTGAATTTTTTTCCTACTTTGATGTCTGAAACCTGGCTGTACTTTATAATACATTCAAAAGAACCNTGTAAGCTATAGGCAATAACTAAGTGTAAACTATAGCTAACATAACTGTTCAAGTGCGGATTTAGGCAAACCCAGGTTATGTAACCATGAACTCAGTTGAATTTCAACTTAAGATCCCTAACATTACTTCAAATACATTTTTTTNAAAAACCCAACTATGAAACAAAATTGAAAGGAAAAGCTATTGTGTGTGCCAGAGATCACTATCACATCCAGTGTAATTACAGGAAGTAGGAATCATAAAATCTGGGGCACAATTTTCAAAGCACAAAAGACTAACATTCAGATGGCAAACACTTGTCAGAAGTTTTTGAGCTATTTAGCTTCCAGCAATATTTGATCTACTTAGAAAAATAAAACTATAGGTTTAGGGGCTGAAGAGATGGTTCAATGGTTAAGAGCACTGGCTGCTCTTGCATAAGACCTGGATTGGATTCCCACACCCACANGGCAGCTTANTGCCATTGGTAACTCCAGTTTCAGGGGATCCAACACCTTCTTCTGGCTTCCGTAGGCACTGCATGCACATGGCATGCAGACTACATGAAGATCTCTGAGTGTGAGACCAGCCTGATTTACTCCAGGCCAGCCAGGGCCACACAGTGAAACCTTGTCAGAAAGAGAGGAGAGAGAGAGAGAGCTATAGGTTTAGTTAATGAGAACATGCAACCCAAACCCTATTATTTTTTTTTAAATTATGTGCATGGGTGTTTTATATCTGTGCATGTATATCTGTGTACCGCGTGTGTGCCTGATGCCTGCAGAGGATATCAGACTCCTTGGAACTGGCATTACAGATGGTTGGGAGCCACCACATGGGTGCTGGGAACCAAACCCAGGTCCTCAGAAAAAAACAGCCAGTGCTCTTACCTACTGAGCTCCCAAACCTTCCTTTTTGGTAAGCCTCACTCTTAAACGCACTCAAGCAATTAAAGGCATAGGTAATATTTGTGTTAGNAACTTTTCAGGTCACTGTGGCCAAATTCCAGGTAAGAAATGACTTGGTGGAGGATTAACCCATCTGGCTCAGAGANTAAGTTNGTCATGGCAGGGAAGGCACAGCTGTAGGAGCAGCCTGAAGTTCCTTGTTCACATCTCCGTGGACCAGAAAGCAGAGAGAAGCGAATGCTGGTACTCCGCTGGCATTTTCCTTTGTATTCAGTCTGGGATCCTAGCCCATGAGACAATGCCACCCACATTCAGGGTGTGTCTTTCTGCTCAACCAATCCTCCCTGGGAAAACCTCTCCCAGACATACCCAAATATTTGCCTCACTAATGTCCTGGGACTAGGTGTTTCTTAAACCATTTAAGTTAACAACCCAAATTAACCATCACCAGCCTACCCCTGGTCAACTCGACACCCAAACATATCACTTTAAACCACAATTTTCCATCCATAACCCCAAAAATCTCCTATTATCCAATAAATAAAGTCACAGAGTAAACAATCCTGTCNCAAATGAGAGGAACAAGAGGCTAGGAAAGAAGCTGNGACCAAAGAAAATCAAAACCCAGCAGGGAGAAGACAGCGGACCAGGGCCTCTGGCATCATGGGGACATGAGCAGGCCCTACTTTGCAACACTGTTGCCTGCTGAGGTTGTGACCTCTTTCCAGGGTCCCTTCAAATGGGCGTCTGCAGNTCCCCTCAGCAAATGCCCTACTTTTCTGGCTCTACAACTGAGGATTCCCATTGCAACTTGNGCTTGAACTTCTCAACTGTCATTCGAAGCCTTCTCAGGTGTTTCCCCAGGCTGGGAATCTGATCCTGCTATAGGTGGCCTGGCCTTGGTAGCTTTCTGGAACTTTCCCCACGTTGACATCCTGAATACCTCCAAGTTCAGCAGCACCATGTGAATGATGTCAAAGTCTGCTGCCAGCTCATAATGTCACTCAGCCCCTTGGACAACAGCTAATACTCCATGTGCCTCTGTTGCTGAACCACCTTCAGGTGGCCCTGCTTCATTGGGTTGCCTTGGTTAAGACATTCTCTTTCTGAGATTTTTTTTCCCAAATGCATTTTTACTATTATATCCTGAAGCTTCCAGTGGGTGGGGTATTGCTCTTAAAGCAATTTCCTACTGTCCTAATCACAAAGTGTGGGCAGCATGTCCTAAATTACACTAATCTTTTCAANAGTTAGAGCTGCTATGCCCACATCTGCCTTGTCTGTGCTCTCCACATGTTTAGCTGTACTCATATTCCTTTCCTCACCATGCTACACATTTTTCACATATTTCTGCTCTCTCTCTCTCTCTCTCTCTCTCTCTCTCTCACACACACACACACACACACACACACACACACACACACACACATACTGTAAACCTAACTAAAAGTAGCCATGTCACAGTCTGAATGTTTTGCTGTCCTGGAATTGCCTCCTCCCAACAACTTAGTCCATTTCTTGTGAACTTAGTCTCACTCACATGCTCAGGACACAGGCAAAAAGTAGCCAGATTCTTTACCAGAATGGAACATGAATGTCTGACAACCTGGTTCCTGGTGCAGCCCTTTTGTCCCCTAAAATTTCATGAGCCCCGTTTTTATTGTCTACATTTTCAGCATCACCCTGGTTTTCTAAACCCTGAAGAGAATGGCCCGCTGGGCTTAGCTCACAGTGTTCTAGCCTGAAGCTNTAAACTCTTTTGCACCCCCATGTTGACCCATTCCACAGCCCCGACNACCTAATNTCAGGTTTACTGCAACAATGATAAGTTTTCTTAATACCAATTTTCTGTATTAACTACTTTCTTCATTAATGCAACAAAATATCTATCTGATAAGAACCTGTTTAAAGGGAAAAGATCATTTGGCCCACAGTCTGAGGGTACAGCCCATCACAGTGGGGAAGGATGCTGGTTCACAGCTGCATGGAACAGGAAGCAGAGAGTGAAGAATGCTGGCACTCAGCCTTTTCCACACCCCTTTTTATGCAGCCTGGGCCCTAGCCCACACTGATGATGCCAGCCACACTCAGGGTAGGTCTCCCTCTCAGTTATCCCACCCAGGGAAAGCCCTCACAGACACGCCCAAGGGTGTGGCACATTAACACCCTAGGTGCTTCTTAATCTGCTCAAGCAGACAGTCAAATCAACCATCACAATTCACTTTAGGAAAAGTGGCCCTAAATTTGAAGGTCCTCACAGTTTCCAGGAATGATTCGTGTGCAGAATTTTATCAGTGTGAACATACATATACACTCTCTAAACTCTACTTTAAAAAGAGCAACTCATCCCTAAGTCCGTGAAGTAATGAGAGCCACCATCCATAAGTTCATGTTTCTCTGCCTCGGGAAACACGCAGTTCACTTAGGAGCACACTTTAGCTGTCCATCACTTTACCCATTTAGCCACCTTGTCCCACAAGAATTTATCTTAACATCATCATGACTTTGTCATATGGTTGCATTAGCGTTAACAATGGTACCTCAAAATATAGAACTGTGGCGGTTACCATGGCGTTAGCTGAGGTGCCTAAAGGAAGCGGCCCCTGAACTAAACCACTGAATCTTCTCCAGGCTGGTTGACTAGGGCTGCAGTGACTATGGAAAGGCTGAAACACTGCAGATGCAGAGCCAGGTTATCTTGGGCTACCTTAGCCTCTTAAGGAGCCATTTATTGGAGCTGGANAGATGGCTCAGCAGTTGAGAGTACTGGCTGCTCTTCCAGAGGATCCATGTTCAATTCCCAGCACCTACATGGCGACTCACAACCATCTATAATGCTGTTCCAGTGAATCCATTGCCCTCACTGGCCTCCACAGGCATTGCCCGCACATGGTGCACAGACATACAGGTAGGCAAAACACCCATACACATCAAACAAATAAATCTTAAGAGCAAAACAAAACTAGCCATTTTGTACCCATCTCTGTGTGTAATCTANCATCCTAGCAATTCTTGGGTAAATTCTTCTGGAATATATAAACAGACCACTAGTGTCTACCAACCCAAAGGCTAAGGATGTCATCCACTAGCATCTGAGGCCTACAGCAGAAGTTCTCCCGCCTTGCTGCAACCGACCTATCTGATGTTCCCATCAATGTCTTTGAAAAGTGTGTTGATTTATGACTATCTTTGTTCTGCTACTATATATATTTTTAAAGACTTCAATAAATTTCCGTTAGAACACAGTATTTGGGGCACCCTGGGTCTGCGTTCCTGGGCCATGGTCGCTCATGTTTGGCTCCAGAATAAACTATGTCTTCTTCCTTTTGTGGTCAGAGCTGTGCTGACAAACGGCATTTACTGAGCACCCGGGAACAGCACTGTTTTTTTTGTGTGTGTTTTTTTTTTATCTGTCTCTTAATCCTCACGCCAACTCTCAGAGGGAGTGTTCTTGGCTTCTTATTTTACGTTTAAGGAGAGTTCTCAGGGTCATACAGACAGCAAGCAGAGACTAGGTCCAGGCTCGCCTGAATCCCAAGCCCTGGTGGTTTTCAGGCCATGGTGANGCGTCTGCCCCCTAACAGCCCACCCAAGCCTCCCACACTGCCACAGCAAACAGACTCACTGTGCTTTTCTGAGCAGGGTGAGCTGGCACAAGCCATATTCCAGAAGAAAGTTGGGGAGGAAATGTTTTAAATAAATAAAGGCATACATACCCTGAATCACAGTCCCTGAGGGACACCAAGGAAGGAACTCAAACAGGGCAGGAACCTGGAGGCAGAAGCTGATACAGAAGCCATGGAGG
>LZPO01087210.1:85250-106357 GCA_001675575.1 Neotoma lepida | reverse complement strand
AAGAAGAAGAAGAAGAAGAAGAAGACCTTCGGAAGGCCCGGAATCCCTGCACTTGGACGATACACAATGATGAACCCACAAGAGCACACATTTGTTTCCCCGGTCGTGGAGTCCACTGCTCGCATCAGATTGGTTTACTTTTAAAAGCCACAGACCTGGAGGAGCCATGGCTACTCAGAAAAGAAGTGAGAATAAGGGGAAAGTAGTTCAGGAAGAGAGAATCGTATATAAAAGTAAGTCCAGAAGTGAGGAAGAAAGTGGCCTTTACAGAACCATAGGAAGTTCAGTCTAGGGTTAGTGAGGTGAGTCAGCAGAAAAGACACTGACACAGCACACCTGGCAACCTGGTCCCAGCCCTGCCACCCAGGATGGAAGGAGGGACCAACTCCCAAAACTGTCCTCTGACCTGCCTACCCACATACTCCNTGGTACGCATACACANACACACCAACAACAACAAGTTTTAGTCTGGCTGAAGCACACATACACAGGAAGAACAGTAAGAGAGGGGCGGTGCGTGCAGGATCTAGGCTGCCTGTGTGCTAACGGAGAGTGTTGAGGAGTTCCTCATGAGACAGTAGGAGAAAGCCACCCTGGCAGGTTTTAAGTAACTGAGGGATGCACCCTGTGTTTGTTTGGAGACAATTACTGTAGCTATACCATGTTAAGTGGTTTGGGGTCAAAGAAAAGCCTGGAAGCAGGTTAGCCAATGAGAAAGCCCCTGGTGCAAGCAAGGGAAAGAGTCTGGTGTCCCAGATTAAAGGGTTTGACCTTGAAGTCTTCAGACTTCACATTTGGATGTTGAATTCAGCCCTCTCTCAGAACCACAGAAAGCCCCAAAGAAGGATTTCACAGCCTATCAGATCTGAGTCCATGTTCTAGCTTCTACAAGCAAACTAAATGTATCCATGTCCCTATTTGGCAGGTGAAAGACTGCCAAGTGGGACCAGAAGGCAGAGACTCAACCAAGCAAGGAAGAGAAAAATCTTTAATTATCATACAAGATTCAAGAGGTCTAGAAAAATCACTGGCTCATCTCCAGACAAGCCCAATCCTATTTCTCAACAAATAAAGGCTTGATAATGAGAAAGGAATGGTCTGTTAGCAGCAGGTCTCTGAAGAGCATGATCTTGGAGGGAAGAAAAGATTGTGCTCGAGAGTCCTTATGTTACAGGATTCCCACTCCCTCCTGTCTTGAATGGTCTCTACTGTAATTTAGTCCTGTGCACTAGGCAGAAAGAGAGCAGGAAAATGCTTACCCTTTACTCAAGGATCCCTCACAAGTATTAAGATGGTGTTTTTAACCCTCACCCAAGTTCTAAGATGTGCCTTGACAACTCGGTGAGCTAGAGCTGAGGTCTAAGGCCCACTTCAGTTGTTAACTTCACGTGGCAAAAAGAAATACTCTATCTGCTCCTTGTCCTCCAGCAGTTGGTGGTCTGAGCCATTTAACTGCCAATGTCTAACTTCTATCTCCTGGGAAATAAGGATATTTCCTGTCCTGCCTTTATCCCTAGGCTGGGTAAGAATCAGGAGGCAACAAGAGTGTGAAGGCTGGGACTCAGGATTCAGTGAGGAAGATCACCCCAACATCCAGATTCCCTGGAACCTCATCCCTCCTTTACCTGCTTAGTTAATAACAAAAGGAAATCCCTGTGTAGCCGTAAAGATACTTCACATTCTCCCTCACCACTCTCAGAATGGCACATGCTACTACTGTGACTGCCACTACCACCATCACCAACAACAACCATCACCACCACTGCCGCCATCATCACCACCACCATCATCATCACCACCATCATCATTACCACCATCATCATCATCACCATCATCACCACCACCATCATCATCACCACCATCATCATCACCACCACTGCCATCATCATTGCCATCATCATTACCATCATCATCACCATCACCACCACTGCCATCATCATCACCACCACCACCATCACCACCACCATCATCACAATCACCACCATTGCCATCATCAACACCATCACCACCATCATCATCACCACCATCATCATCACCACCATCATCACCACCATCATCATCACTACCATCATCATCACCATCACCACCACTGCCATCATCATTACCATCATCATCATCACCACCATCATCACCACCATCATCACCATCACCACCACTGCCGTCATCATTACCATCATCATCACCAACAACAACCATCACCACCACCACCACCATCACCACTACCACCATCAATGACTATAACACACTAGGATCCAAAGAATGGAACCAGGTTATTCCCAAGGTTTTATTTGGGTTGAAAACCCAAGTATGTTTTGTTTTAGCCATTATGGTAGGACAAAGACCCCGAGCTCACATTCTCCTTAGACCTCAGCTCCTTTAAAACCATAAAATGCATCTTGATGACACGTACATCAAAGACCTCTGAATAAAAACATATCAGAACACAGAACACAGGTTAAAGGGCATAATAAAAAGACAAGGAAGCTAGAGAGATGGCTCAGCAGTTAAAAATACATATTGCTCTTGCACAGAATCCAAATTCAATTCCCAGCTCCACATTGGGCAGCTTACAGCTGCCTGTAACTCAGAGTGCAGGGATCCACACCTCTGGCCTCTGTGGGCACCTGAGTTCATGTGTGCATACCCACACATAGACACGTCATTTAAAAAATAATAATAAATAAATCTCTTTTTAAAGAGGGAGAGAAAAGTTGGCCTGACTGCCGGTTGTCACAAGAATTTTGTGTCCCCTGAAATAGAGATGCTAGATGGTGGGATGCATGAGAAAGTCTTACGCATTCCATAGTCACAACTAAAGGATGGGCAGCACACAGCCCTGCCGGCCTCTCTACTCAATCAATGCTAACAGCAGTGGAGGCAATTAAGTCATTTGTCCACTCCAGAGCTTTTTGCAGGCAGGATAGATGTAGATACTCTAGCAAGCACTCGGACCTTTAGTTTACTACATGTCTCCCATCTATTGTGGGTAGGACATGGTCAGGGGTATAGGTTCACATTCAGAACTATTAGGTCAGTGGTGTGGGATTCGCATTCGGAACCACCATGGTCAGGGGTGTGGGATTCGCATTCGGAACCACCATGGTCAGGGGTGTGGGATTCGCATTCGGAACCACCATGGGATGAAAAAACAGTGGCACTTAAGCCTGACTGGAAGACTGTGGTCACACTTCTCAGTCAAAAGAAGGCCACTTGTACTTTCTTTTCCTCTGGCCTTGAATATGCTGAGAGAAAAAGACTTCAAAGGAGCCACCTGGGCCTTTTCATGGTGAATTTATACATCTTAAAGCCAAAGCTGATAAGTAGGAACATTTTGCAATGTTTTGGGGATTTTTTTTAACCTCTACCAGAGCCAAGAGGTCTCAAACACATACAAGGCTTATGTAGTGCTAATAGGAGCACAGGCCAGGACAGCTGAGGGTCTGAGTGACATGTCTCAACAAAAGCAAAGAAAGGAAAACCAGAGAACTGAGAACAAACAAAAAGTAAAAAATTANATGCACTTGAGCACTCATGTACATACCCTTTTCAATTGTACTCACAGATATGTATATATACAAAATNTCTATGTCTCCTGGGTCTTCAAAGTGTGCGTGGCGGGGGCAGAAGCAATGGCTCAGCAGTTAAGAGTGTTTGCTGTTGGCTCTTGCAGAAGATCCAGGTTCAGACTCAGGTTCAGTTCCCAGCACCCACATGTGGCTCACAACCATCCATAACTCTGGTCCCAAGGGATGTGAGCCCTCNTCTACCCCTGTGGGCACCAGGCATGCACATGGTGCACATGCACACCTGCAGGTAAAACACTCATATACATAAAACAGATCTAAAATAGATTTGTTTTNATGTGCATGGCCTTTAGCCAAGTACGTCCTGTCATAGGAATCTATTCTAAGAAAATGATTAGAGGTGTAAATAACAGTTAAGATGCAGATTCCCAGGGAAACATTAGTTGTAACAGAAAATGCTGAGAAGAAGTACATTTCTAGCAAACAAGGGAATGAATTTTCAATTAGGATGGAAGCTTATGAAGCTATTGAAATTAGGATACAGACATGACATCATGGACACGGGGACGTGATAAGGATAGACGCTAAGTGCCGTTAGCATTTACTGAGCACCTGTTCACAGTGGGTAGTGCTCACTAAGCAGACACAAGCTCTTAACCTCATAAAGCTGATGACTGACAAGGAAAATCAGAGGTTAGGGAAGTGTTAAGGGAAGCAATAATACTGAAGAGAAGCGTAAGGTACCTGGTGACAAAGTTTGGAGGGGTCATGCAAGACTCCGCTAAGACACTGATGCTTACATNGTAATGAAGGATGGAGAGGAGCTAGGCAGANTGGAAATGGGAAAGAAAAGTGTTTCAGATTAATAGCAATTTTAAAATACATGTTTATTAAAGCACGGCTATTCAAATATATGTGAATGCATTTATGTTGAAAGACATGCTGTATACAGACATATCTATAAATAGAACATCTGAAAGAATAGTCACCTAGATGTTATAGTGCACATATTTATTTTAATTTTTTTTTTACTTTCTGCTTGCTCCCATTTTCTGATTTTTCTTTCTGTAATCAATATGTATGGAAGGTATTTGGATGGATAGGAGGAAGGATAAATAAAGGATGAGGGAATTAATGGTAACCAGACCATGTGGAGGGCTTGGGCAGGGAGAACATTAGACTGTGTTCNTCTCCATCCTCTCCTCCCTTCAATTACTAGAGGCCCAGATCTGTCCTAGGAGCATGCGCTCCCCCAACTGTTTCTGTTTTCTGAGGCATTTCTACTACCCACAGGCAGGCTCGCTGGAGCCAACAGTTCAATTCATCATATTTCTGAGCAGATTCCTCTGTCAATACTGAGCGTACAAAACCACGCATACAAAGAGTGCCTGACATATTGAAACTGTGGCTGAATAACTATTGAAGAGAGACACATTATTCCAAAATAACTAGTTGCCNGTGAAGGAAAGAGGGGAAGGAAATGAGGCCCATGTAGCTGGAGTTTGAGACCACTGTAATTGAGACCACTGTAAAGGGGGGATGGCTGAGATTCCCAGGTGGTGAGCACAGCTGGTTTTCCAGGCTATACGGGTAAAAGTCCTGTCCTGGCTCGTGAGACAGGATACCTGGTCTACTTCAGCAGGTGCACAACTCCAAGCTGAGACCAACTCCTTCGTGTGACGAGCCAGGGNATGCATACATGGGGAATTCTTACAGGGCAATACCCNGTCCCTTCCNACAAGGTCACTCCTGCCCAGCTGTGCCCCACAGTAGGGAAAAATTAGAGTCTATTGAGTAGAAATGTTAGCATTCAGTCTCTTTGCAAGCTCAGGCTGACTCTTCCTACCTTCACCCATTCACTGTCTTCTGTAGTGGGCATGTGGACTCAACCTCGACAAGACGTGTCTCCCAAGCACCTGGAGCTCACAATCAAGCAGGTGACACTTCATCCACACATGAACAAAACACTAGTGTCCTGCTGTGAGCATTTAAGATATGGTAACAAACAGGTCAAACAAGAGTTCCATCTTCATGAGAAATGAGGAGACAGGTTTAAAAAAAAAAACAGGTGGCTATAGTTTAAAAAAAAATAGTTATGATATAGGCTAGCAAGAGCCTTGGTGTGGAGCTATGTCAATGATAGGAGGGGGCTTTTCTGAGGGGAACATCACATGAGAAGCAACAGTTACATGAGGGTCAAGGTACAAGTGTTGCAGACACCCAGGCACAGGCCAGAATGTAAGAGGACGGACACCACACTCAGAGCAAGCACAGGCCACTTAGGAAGCATGTGGCAGGGACACCTGAGCAGGCTTAGCGTCTCACNAGCCCAGACGGCATCCTCCGACAGCAGTCATTAGAGCACTGCATGTATATGGCACAAGGAGGTATTGCAGACAGACAGCTCAGCCTATGGGATTCAGGGATTCAGCCCAGGTGTAACATATGTGAGACCCTTAGGCAAGCTGACGTCTTCCCTGAAAACTTAGCAAAGGTGCTGGAGTTTTGGCAGACACTGCTTGTTCTTCTGCCGTCATTTCTCCAGATGTCCACACCGTTAGAGAGGCTACAGGAGGCCCCTGCTCCTGCCTGAGAGAAAGGACCAGAGAAGAACAAGGGCAGTCCCTCAGGGAGAGCGATGGACCAGGTGTCAAGAAGCTAAGTCCTTACTCCATGGATGTTCTCTGCCTCAGCCATCAGCAGGCCCAGTAGACAGTCAGAGGTCCACACTGNGAACAAGCTTCCCCACACAGCTGTGATGCTGACGCTTGAGATTCACGGGCCCTTTGAGTCTATCTTTGTTCCCGGTGGGGGCCAAAGATTACATGGCCAGTTGGCCTGGCTGAGGCTGAGGCTCCCTCAAGTTCTCCATGTACAGAGCTCAGAACACAGATGCTCCTCATGGCAGGCTGCATAGCTCTGCCTCTCCTCCCTCCCCTCATCCTTGTCCCCCACCTCATGCAGCCACCCTCAGTATTCTCCCAACACCTTAGGCTACTGTGCGCCCTCGCCATACCTGTGAACATTGCACAGAAGTAAGGGCTGCAGGCTGCCAGGACCACACGGTGAGCCTCTATCTCCACGTCTTCTGCCACAATCATCACGTCACACAGCAGCTGCTTACTGTAAGACACCAGTAAGGTGACAGGAAGGGTCACAGCATGGACACCCACCCCTGTCCCACCGGATCACACACTATTAATATAGAAGGCTGGCACAGAGACTCTCTGTCTTGACACAGGCAGGGAGTGGGGCTCTGACATTTCCAAGTCCCTGATAAAGCTTGCATTCATACTTGCCCAACTACTCTGTGACTGTTAAATCCAATGCTCCTTCATTTATCCCTGTCACTCTGGTCCCCAAGTTCTGCAGCAAGGAATAAGGACAAGAGCAGCTCAGGAATGATTTAATGCCAAGGAACATGAGCAGATCACTGAGGTGTGCCACCAGCAAGACCAAATACTAGCAGTTCCTGCTAGGGGCTCCATTGCATATGCAAGACTAGTAAGAGACAAGTCAGACTCAGGTATTTCTTCTCCCACCCAGGTCTAACACCATTACCAAGACACCCTTACACACAGTACTCCCAAAGATCTTGAGCAAACACCAATCGCTGCAATCCCTAAGNGTCTTGCCTGGGCTGTAGCTCAATGGTAGTACACTTGCATAGCATACATACAGTCGCAGGTTCAATCTCCCGTACTGCTAAAAAGAAAGAGGAAAGCATTGTCTAGGGCCAGGTAGACAGCCCAGAAGGTGCAGGAATGAAGATTTCGGCTCATATTCCCCAGATCCTACATTAAAAAAAGTCAGATGCGACCGTGAGCATGCCTGAACTCTAGAGCTTGTGAGGGGACGAAGAGAGGAAGATCACTAGGACTTACTGGCTGCCAACCTAACTCCAAGTTCAGAGAGGGACCCTGTCCCAAAGGATACAGCAACAGAGATAGAGTGATTGATAAAGTAGAATACCTGATGTCCTCCTCTGACCTCTGAATACAGGCTCATGCACTCACACACACTCGCACACATGCACACATGCACACATGCACACACACACACTCGCACACATGTACACATGCACACACACACATGCACACATGCACACACACATGCACACACACACACACACACACACACACACACACACACACACCAGAATCTTGCAACTATCTTTTTATGTGGCTGTCACTGCCACTCCACTGTGAACTTGGAAAAGGACTTAGCATATTTAATCTAGTACCCTGAACACTAGGCTGCATACCTGCCACATAGTAGGCCCTACATCCTTTCAAACAAACAACTATATGAAATGAATCAATCCACATTCATCGACAGAATGGGTGATTGAGAACTGGGCTTGGTAGCACAAGCCTGTAATCCCAGCTACTCAGGAGACTGAGGCAGGAGGATCTCAAGTTCAAAGGTACAGAGTAAGTTCAAGGCTAGCCTAGGTAACTTAGTGAGACCTTGTCTCAAAAAAAAAAAAAAGATAAAATAGGCCTTTGGGTATAGGTCAGTGGAGGAGTGCCTGCCTAGTATATGTAAGATTTGGGATTCAGTGGTGCTGGATCCCCAGCACCTGAAAAAAAGATCAAAAAATGGATATTTGAACACTTTAAGGTGCTACAAGACCTTGTCAATCCCAGAACTTTTCCACTAGCCTTTCAAGTTTTTACCTCCCTGTCACTGATGTAACAGATATCACACATGCACACATGTGACAGCATTTGCTGAGTTAGAGATGCCGAGTGCATCTCGAACTCAGACACAATTTCATTTATCCTCTCTACAGCTAACTCACTGAAGTAAGGCTAATCGGTAGGCCTGCAGCCTACAATGAGGGGACTGAGGTCCAGAGAAATCAGTAAGTTTCTCAAAGGCACACAAGAGAGTAGAGATGGGATTTTAAGGCAAGTACCTGAGTCCCCAAGCCCCTTTTATGGTGCCCTGATNACCNCTAGTCTCTTCCTTAAAGTGCTAGTAACAAGATGGGAGGCAAGGAAGACAGGCACATCTCAGTCNNTTCATGTCCGGCTATCTGAGGATGTTGGATCAATGAGTCTGTCAGGNCTGACAAAGGGAAGGGAAGAATGAGTCTGTCNGGGCTGACAGAGGGAAGGGAAGTTATGCATTTGCTGTCTCTGGAGCAGCACATTTAGCCATTGTCAACTCACCAATGCACTGTTTCAGTTTCTCTCAGAGAAACAGAATCATAAAGCCTGAGGCAGCAGGAACTTCAGATGTTCTCACTGGCCTTGNACAGCATTGGGCCTCTNAAACCCAAGGNAAAGAGATGCCCCAACCAGAAGGCTGAATCCTGAGGACAGTTCTCTAGCCTGTAAATAGAGTGTTTTCTCCAAAGTATCCCCAGGCTTCATCACTGACTGGCACTTAGGGTGAGAAAAGTCAAGGAATGCAGTGCCAGTGGAGGGGCTTCTGGGATGGGTAAGACCTTTGGGAACTAAGAGGTCAAGACCATTAGGACCTCGTTCTGCAGCAGACAGTACAAATGGGAACAGAACCGACTCCTCCCTAACTAACCACAGAATATGGGCAAATAAGCCTCCGCTATTTCCTTGACTGCCTTAGCTAGGACAAACATTGTAGGGCCCAGTTTTGAGGCCACTTTGGGTAAAACAGTGAGACTCTTGTCTAAAAATAGACTTTTTTTTTAATACCNAAAAGATATTTTGTCTACAGACAAAGCTGCACCTGTTTTTTTTTCCTGAGTGCTGAAGAACTGAACTCAGTTCCCTGTGCATGGCAAACATGTTGTATGATATTTTGTTTGTGTTCTGACAAATAAAGCTTGCCTGGAGATCAGAGGGCAGAACTAGCCACTAGTTAACACCACAGAGGACAGGCAGTGGTAGCTCACTTCTTTAATCCCAGCACTTGGAAAGAAGAAGCAGGAAGATCAGGAATTCAAGGCCACCCTGGGNTACACGAGATTGAACCAGTCTAAAAGAGAAACAGGATGGGAGGTGGAGGCAGGAATATGAAGTGAGTGGAGACTGGGTCTCTGCCCATTCAGTCTGAGGATTTGTAGAGATAGGGGACCCCCCCACACACACACACATACACACACACACACACACACACACACACACACACTTTGGTTTCGTAGAGGTAAGAAATCCCTGATGGCTGCTGCTCTGCTTCTCTGGTCGTTCAGCTTTCACCCTTGATATCTGACTCTGGGTTTTTATTGATTAAGACTAATTAGGGTCATGCTTCATAAGCACTTTACTCGTAAGCCATCTCCCTAGTCCTTAATCAGCTTTTTACAAGTGTGCCATGAGCAGTCAATTGTGAAATAACAGTCTTTTCAACAAATAGTGAAGGATATCTGGATATNAGTGTGTAGTTGAATGGNGTTAGATCACTCCTTCATACTGTATACAAAAATTACTTCAGAGTAAACCAAATATCTAAGTGTAAGAGTCAGAAATATCAACCTATTAGAAGAAAACACAGGGAAATCATGGCTTCAGATAAACAATGGCCTTAAAGCTAACACACCAAAAATATGGATAACAAGTAAAAAAGATGCTAAATTAGATGCCCATGTTTAAAACATTTGCACTTTAAAGGACATCATTGAGAAATATGGATTTCTAACCCATAGAATGATTTTCTTTGGCAAAACATTATATGAAAATGGATATATATCTAGAATATAAAACCAACTCAAACTTACACCTGAATAATCAACAGAAAAATAACCTAATAGGGCCAAGGGATTTCAAAACATATCTTTCTAAACAAGACATTGAAATGGTNAGTAATCACAGGACACAATGCTCACAACTGTCACAGAAATTCAAAGTCCTCAGATAACACCTCACACCCATATAATACCTACAAGCAAAATCACATCTAATAACAAATATCAGCAGGAACTGGAGAATTTGGAAAAGGCAATCCCAACTCCTACATCCACACCCAAGAAATGAAGACACACATCACACAGACACATGNACTGGAAGGTAGATAGCAAGCAGTGCTCTTTATAGACAAAGGCCCAGATGTATTGTATGGCCAGGATGAAATACCACTGTCTAAAAAGAGGAATAAAATGCTGAAATGTGCTTGCTATAGCATAGATGAACTGCAAACCGTTACATGAGGCAATGTGGCCACCTCACACACCTGCAATCCCAGCACTTAAGAGATGGAGGCAAGGGGATCAGGAATTTGAGTCTAGCCTGGGCTACAAGAGTCAAAAATAGGACTGGAAGATGGCTTAGTGGGTAAAGTGTTTGCCTTCTAAGCAGGTCCTCAGTCTCCAAAACCCACATTACAAAATTAAAAAACAAAACCCTAGGTGTGAGGACACACACTTGTAATCCCAAGCAAGTCTCTCTGGGGTCCACTGGCCAGCTAGCCTGACCTACTAGGTGAGTTCCAGATCATTGAGACCCTATCTTTAAAAAAGCTGAATGGCACCTGAGGAAAGACACCTGAAGTTGTCTTTTGATCTCTAAATGCACATACATACATATGCGTGTGCACCTTACACACTTGCACCCACATACACAGGAAAAAGCGCACATACACACACACACACACATACACACACACACACACACAAATAATGGTAATTTCTCAAGAGGGCATAGAACTGTTTGTAGCAATGCAGAGGGCAGTGAAAACCAGCAAGGGGCCAGATGCAGCTCCCTGAGAGGATGTATCCTTAGCAAGCACAAGCAACCTTCAGCAGAGAGAGAATTGGAAACACTGGCTGGTTGCTCCATGCTTCCCTCTCCCCTCCCTCAGGCCTGGTCTGTGGTGATTATATTATGTTCCCCCAAAATATTGTGTACCCTAATAAAACTTATTTGGGGTCAGAGAACAGAACAGCCACTAGATTAAACATAGAGGTTAGGCAGTGGTAACACATGCCTTTAATCCTAGCATTCCCGAGGCAGAGATCCATCCAGATCTCTGTGAGTTCAAGGCCACANTGGAAACAGCCAGGCATGGTGGCACACACCTTTAATTCCAGCACCTGAGATCTCATGTCTTTGCTTGAGAAAGACACATGCCTTTAATCCCAGAAAGTAGTGNCAGGAAGCAGAAAGGTATATAAGGTGTGGAAACCAGAAGCTAGGGGGCCTCTTAAGCTTTCAGGCTTTGAGCAGAGTTGAGCTGAGATTCATTTGGGTGAAGACTNAGAAGCCTNCAGTCTGAGGAAACAAGATCAGCTGAGGAGTTGGCAAGGTGAGGTTGGCTGTGGCTTGTTCTGTCTCTCTGATCATTCAGAATTTACCTCAATACCTGGCCTGGTGTTTTCAATTAATAAGACCATTTAAGATTCGCTCTACACTGGTCAGGGTGTGCTGCTCTGGGAAGGACTAGCATCCACTACCTGCTGGTCTCCAGGTCAGGAGCCAGAGTCACCGGAGCTCTGCCACCCAAAAGCACCACAGTCAGAACCAAGCACTGAAAGGCAAAGGAGGAGCAAGCTGAGTGGTTGCCATGCCAACAGCTTGTTCTCTATCACAGAAGTGAAAAGAATAGGAAACTCAGGAGTTGTGTGATTCATAAATTGCAAAGAGCATGTGTGCTTGAACTAAAATAGCTCAAAAGTGAGNGAGGGGAACTTGGAGACAATGTGAGANGCCAGCCCAGGCCCCTGGGTACTCTGGAGCCGTTCATTAGCATCATCTCAGCAGAGTGGAGTCTGTGTACCTGCTCTCCACTAAAATCCCATTGAAGTCACCCAGGTCAATAACACAGTAGTGCAGGCCCTTCTGCCTGCCTTACCCATCTACTCTACTTTTTAAAAGACAGCCTTCAAATACCTTGGGACTTAATGTTGACTCCCAATACCACAAGAACACATGCTTCACTGAGGGGCAAGGCTTTGATTCTCTTACCCACTGCCCTACATCTGCAACCAAACACAGTGGTCACTGTTTGTCAAACTAACAGTGACAGATCGCTCCTGGGCCAGCCCTCAGCAGTAGCTAACGTATCATTACCATTGTCTTCCAGGCTGTTGAATCTCCTCTGTTTCCAGGATTGATCCTATAGAAATAATTGCTAAGGTGCACACATATTTAACAACTACAATGTGTGCTAGCACTATTCTGAGCACTTTATTCATCAACACTCTTAACAATCCAGCAAGAACGGTGTTATTTTTAGCCTCCGTTTATGGTTGACAAAAGTGAGGTCAGGGAGATTAAGTTGCCTAGGGCCACACAGTTAGTATGTTCTAGGACCAGTACTGAAAGCAGAGTCTGTGCTTGTGATTTGGACACATTGATGGAAAGGAACCGCTGAGAATAGATTTTCACATGAGGCGTTAGGAAATGGTACTATCCATCAGCAGGGAACTGACTTTTATTTTAAATATGCCAAAAGTGGAATACCATNTATCCATTTGATTGATGTTAGAAAATAGTGACGTAGGAAAAAAATTGTTCAACGATAGAACTAAGAGAAAAGTCAGAAGAGAAAGTGATTCCCCAAAGCCCTATCACTAACAAAGTTATAAGTGACTTTAAAAAAAATTAACCTTTATTTTTATTTTATGTATATGGGTGTTTTGACTGGATGTATGTCTGTGCACAGTGTGCATGCAGTGGCTGTAGAGGCCAGAAGAGAGTGTCAGTCCCCATGGAACTGGAATCAAAAATGGTTGTGGGCTGCCATGTGGGTGCTTGGATTTGAACCCTGGTCCTCTGCAAGAGCAGCCAGGGCTGTAAATCACTGAGCCATCTCTATATGTAATTTCTTTTTATCATCTACATCTTCTAAATGTTCTGCTGTAATAACTACAGCCCAGAGAAGAATACAGAGATAGGGCAGGAGCAACTCATGCCTAAACCTGAACTAAAAATTTCAAATATATAAACAGACTATAATCCATTTGAACAAAGCAGAAAGAGAAAGAACAATATTATTCATTTAAATCTCAGCGAAGGATGGTGGTACTCAGACCAATGTTTTCCCAAACACTAAGTCAAGTGTGTGTGGGAAGTCTTTCGTCAGGCTCAGCAGAGCCTGTGATATGCCTACGTGCATTCTCGAGCCCATTTGAGTCTTAGTACAAGACTCGGTTTTCCCACAACCTGTAGAAGGAGCTAGCATTCCTCAGATGTGGGCAGTGCCGAGTCCTAAATGGAGAAGGAAAGTACGACTCCTGGGCAGAGTCAGACCCAAGTCAAGCAGACACTCTTGGAGAAAGACACGAAATCCAGAAACCAACANGGATACCAGAGTGACTTCCAAATCTAAAACAAAGGGTGCAGTGGCTGGGGGTGAGAGGTGGGAGAAACTGGACAGACACACTCAGCCTGGTGAGAAAATCCACCCTTAAATCAGATAGCTGACATAATCTGTACCCCAAGGGACTAAACGTGGATCTCCAAGGGTGTCTAGGAAACCCCACAGACTCTTCAGTAACGGAAGATCCTCTGACTCCCAAATGCACACTGTGACACCCACACACCACACACATACACATATACAGATGCACGCTGTAACATAAACATGCCCCTGCACACAGACACACACATACAGGTGTATGCTGTGACACACACATGTACGTGCACACATACAATGAAAAAGTTCAAAAGATTTTCTAAAAGAATCAAATAGAACGTCTGTTTAAATATGGTCAGTCTCCCACTCAGCAAACACTTCCCTCAGCCATATACCGTTCTCTCTGCCTAGAAGTCTCCTCCTTACCCCCACTGCCCTTTGGGTCTTTCGCTCTTACTTGGCCTTCAAAATTCAGCTCAAGTGTCACCTGTATCTCCAAAATTCATTTTTCATCCTTGTTTCTGCTCAGCCCTTTAAAAATTAAAATAAAAGTGTGTGCACCTATGACCCGTCAGGCCTGGACCTCCTCCCTCCTGGCACACTTGTTCTCAGAGGCTCTTTTCAGTGACCTTTCACATTCCTGACCTCATGGCCACCACCTACTCCTCCCAGGGCCTTGTCAGTAGCTGAGATAGGAGGAAATGCTGCACGTTGGCTTTGTACAGGAAAACACATTCAGTGCCCAGAACCCATCTCGTGACATGCTTGCCAAACATGCACACTGGCCTTACAAATAGCCCTCTTGCCCTCACCACTCAGCTCTGGGGGATCGGATGCACTTTCACCCCACGTCTTTCTTTACAGAGTAAACGTACATTTCAGGAGAGGCATGTTCTGCCCGTTGTGTGGCTGCCTTCCCAAGAGGGATGATACAGGGAAGCTAAACAATACATGCTATCTACCGTCTCGTGTCTGCAACTGTGTGTCAGTCCCCAATTATTCCAATATGGGTTCCCAGGCTTATCTACAGACCTGCTCTAACTGCAAATGACTATCTCCTGTGATTAATCACCAAAATGTAGGTATTAAATAATTATAAAGGGAGAGATTTAAGTCTCAGAATCCGAAAAGGGAGTAGAGTGAGGGTGGTCCAGGAAGTCAGAATTCAGTAGGTGGTGTGGCCTGCAGCTATTCTAGGCCCCTGATGAAGCTCTCTCTTCAGGTTCCATCTGAAAGGGCCCAGGAAGGGTAGGAAGGTACCTTCGCAGCTCATTCATGACCTTGAAGGCTTTTCCCATGTGGGCAGGGTTGACAGTGACTGTCCTCTGGCTCTTCTCATCATCCTGGGCCCGCACTGTGGGCTGAGGGCTCAGCTTGATGCTGTGAGCAGAAGAGGAGGAAAAGAGATATCACGTATTAGCAAGACCAGTTTTACATCTTCCAGGAGTCAGTGGACTTAAGCCACCCCCAAGGGGCATCTCTGTCAGCCTGTTGTCTTCACCCAAGACAGCAGTGTTGGAAATACTGCAGCATTTCTGCAGGACCTTCCAGTGTATGGCGCTTTTCTCTGAAGGCTTCAGCTCAGCTTCTCCCATCAGGCACTGCAACTTTGTGAGATGTAGTTACCCTCCACTGTCTCCTCCCTCCCTCCCCAAAGAGGAGGTGGTGTAAGCACTCTAACACTCACTATATGGGGATGTTGGTCCACTTAGCAGTTAATGGGGGCTAATGTANGACAGGTATTGTATTTCAGTTCATGGGAAACATGATGGTAAACAAAGGCCAGACCCTCCCATCACAAAATTCAGTGTTCAGTGAAGGAGAAAACGATGTAACAGTCAAACATCATAGTTCTTAAAGATTTATTTATTCATGCATTTTATGTATATGAGTGCTCTGTCTTTAGGCACACCAGAAGAAGGAATCCGATCCCATTACAGATGGTTCTGTGCCACCATGTGGTTGCTGGGAATTGAACACAGGACCTCTGGAAGAGCAGTCAGTGCTCTTAGCTGCTGAGCCAGTTCTCCAACTCCCAAACATCATATATTAAGCATTACAATTCCATAGGAGCTNCAGAAGCACAAGGGATCTATTNAGTGATNCCAGGGTAGAAAAAANCTCCCAAAAGTTGAGGACTGGCAGAGGAACTTAAGGTAGCCAGTAACTTCAAAAAGCAGACAGTGTCCCAGACAATGGGAATGGCAGGCACAATGACCAAAGGGGAAGATACCNAGTGTGTTCAAAGTGTGTGTGGTTCAGGGAAACGAGACCTTAGGAGGAAGTGTTAGTCGGGGGGATTGTCCTCCTGGATCGGGGGAAGGGCAGGAATGGGTTTTAAACAGAAAGCAAATGAATATATCTATAANCTAGAAAACCACAGTGGCTGGTGTTTAGAGAACAGGAACTCAAAAGCGAAAGCTTTTGGGAAACCATAATTCCATTGAAGGAGAGGTGGTGTGGCTGGAGAGATGGCTCAGCGGTTAAGAGCACTGGCTGCTCTTGCAGAGGACCGCATGGTGGCTCACAACTGTCTGTAACTACAGTTCTAGAGGACTGGAGCTCTCTTCTGGCCTCCACAGGCACCACAAGCAAACACGATACACAGACATGCATACGGGCAAAACACCCATCTACATAAGATAAAGTAAAAGTAAGAATTTTAAAAAGAAAACTAGGAGTCTGTAGCTGTTACAGGAAACACAGACTGTATGGCCTATGTGAACAGGTACAACCTAATGCCCACTGTCTCAACGCTGCTTGCACTAAAATCGAGGTATAAAACTTCTGAATGTGCTGCAATGTCATGGGGGTAGGAGGGGGGATCAAAAGAGTGAACAAGGAAGAGATATTCTCCTCAGACAGGAGCTCCCAGGTCCAGTCCAGAACCTTGAGGGAACTGCTTAGGCGGGACTCNACTGTNTGAGCAGGAAAACAGAAATGTTCCCATTTGTGCAGAGTTGGGAGCCGATGGCTTATCCCAGCTCTCAGACCTTGAAGGCGGTCCTTAGATTCCCCTAGCGAGCATCCTCCATCTGCTGCCACCTCACCCCGCACACTGCTGGAGACCAAGANGCTTTTCTCAGAGGATGTACCAAAGTCCTGGGTGTCTTTTCAGAGTTCACACTGGTATTCATCACCATTGGAAATGCCAGGCCCACGGTTTGTCTGACCACAGCAGACCCCTCCTTTGGCTCCTACCTTCCCCGCCTTCCTGCCTCCCCTCCTTCCACCTGAGCATGTCAATGAGCTCTNGGGCTGTGTGGAGTCCTAGCACAAGGAAATCAACTGAACAGAAGAAGGTAAATGTTGAGATACACAAAGATGATTAGAATTATGTATTCAAGCAGGTTAAAAAAAATTCCCAAAGGGCTGGAGAAATGGCTCTGTGGTTGAGAATGCTCTTTCGGGGGACCTGGGTTTGATACCCTGAACCCATGTGGCAGCCACCTATAACTTCAGTCCCAGGAGATCTGACACCCTCTTCTGGCCTCCACCTGTATCAAGCATGCATGTGGTACAAAGACACAAAACACTCATACACATAAAAAATATATAAGTAAATTAAAATCTCAAGCCAGAAAATGTGGCCGGAGAGAGGAAGCACCCAGCAAAGATGAAAAGTTTGCATCCCAAGGCCAGAAGGGTATTCCAACTTCCTGGTAAAAGTGCAATCTTTTACTTGTAAGAGGCAAGCTCTTCATTTATTAGATACTGAACTTTATATCACAATGTCAAAAAGGAAGTTCACATTTTCCATTGGGTTTTTTTTTTTCCTGTTCCCTGTCATGCCACCGTAGTTCACAAGACTTCACATACGTAATGGTCTGTTTTTGTCTCTCTAGCCAATTGCATAGGTCAGTTTATACAANTACATTATTTCTGTAGCTTCATAATGTCTGATTTTTGACAGGTTAAGTCCTCAAGGCTTTGATTGTTCTTGAGAAATCACCTATGTATTCAATCTAGTCCCTTTATTCTTTCTACAAATCAGCTTGTCAAGTTCCATGGAAACCCTGAGAGGTCTTTGATAGAGAGTGCANTGAATTCATAGATCAATTTAGATTGAACCAACATTTCTTTTGAGTTATTTCTCCCTATCCATGAACATGGGATAGCTTCTGTTTACTTAGGTCCTTTAAATTTTTACTTATGTGTATGTATGTGTGCCTGAGTGTGCATATATGCACCACATGTATTCAGGAGCCCACAGAGGCCAGAAGAGGATTTCAGATCCCCAGAACTGTCTTACAGTCAGTTACGAGCTGCTGTGTGGGTGCTGGGAACTGAACTCCAGGCCTCTGTGAGAGCAGCAAACACTCTTGACCACTGAGCCATCTTTCCAGCTCCATGGGTCCTTTTTACTGTCACTCATGCATCGTGTGTTTCTCTGAAGATCTTATGCACATTTTATTAGATTTTGTCCTAAGTATATTACAGTTTTTCTTATTATTTTATGATAGAAATTGTCCTTTTTAGCTGGGTAGTGGTGGTGCACACCTTTAATCCCAGCACTCAGGAGGCAGAGACAGGTGGAACTCAGAGATCAAGGCCAGCCTGGTCTACAGAGTGAGTTCCAGGACAGCTAAAGCTACACAAAGAAACCCTGTCTCAAAAAAAAAGAAAGAAAGAAAGAAAGAGAGTGGGGGGAGAAAAACAGAAAAAAAGAAGAAAGAAATTGTCCTTTTTAAGGTATATTTGCTGATTGTTGCAATTTATGAAATATAGTTAATATTTACAAATTGATATTCTAGCCAGCCTCCATACCAAATGATCTCATTGTATCAAATTATTTGCCATTAATTCAATTAAATGTTCTTTGTAGATAAACTTTATATTATTAGTGTATAATGCCAGAGATGATGTTCCCAGTCTCTCTCTTTCTTTCTGCGTGTGTGTGTGTGTGTGTGTGTGTGTGTGTGTGTGTATGTGTGTGTGTCTTTGTATGTATGATCCTCCTGCCTCAATTTCCTGAGTAGCTGGGAGGATAGGCCTGTGCCACTAAGCCCAGCTTCTATTGTTTTTAATTATTTTAGGCTTACGGGTATTTGCCTCATATATGTTTGTGTACCTGGTGCCTATGGAGGCCAGAAGAGAGCATCTCATCCCCAGAACTGGAACTACGTATGTTTGTGAGCCACCACACAGGTGCTGGGATCAAAACCCAGCTACTAGAAGAGCAGCCATCTCTCCAGCCCCTTGAGTTTTTTTTTTTTTAATCAGTTTGAATACATAATTCTAATCATCTTTGTGCATCTCTTTACTGAAAGAAATTTTGCACTGGCTAAGATGATAAAATAATGCCAAAGAGAAAGAGCAATCATGAATATTCCTGTCCTGGTCCTGATTTCAAATGTTTCCCATTGCATATGCTTATTAGAGGATTTTGCTAAATGCTTTTTATAGAGTTTAAAACACTCCCAAGCTGGGTGTGGTGGCACACATCTGTAATCCCATCATATGCCAAAGCAAGAAGATTGTGAGTTCAAGGTTAGCCTGGGCTAAACAGTGAGTTCCGAGCCAGCCTGGACTAGATAGGGAGACCCTGTGTCAAAACTGGAAGGAAAGAGGAGAGGCCAGTGATAAGGTGGGGAGAAGAGTGGCAGGGGAGGGGAGGGCAGAGAAGGATTCTCTATTTTTATTTAATCTTTTAAATCGTATTTATACTGCATTTTTCAAATAATCTTACATATATAATAAAATGATGATATGTAGATTTTCCCTTTAATCTTTCAATGTGGAAAAGCCAGGATAAGAAGAGCTAATACGGAGCAAACCAAGGAATTACTGAAAGTCTAGACAGGGAACTCATAATTAAAATTCAGGGCAGCTCTTAGCTCCACTTCACAAATATGCCAAAGAGATAGCTGAAGGGGAGTGTTTGGAGGAACTGACACATTCTGTATGGTGACTCTATTGTTGCTTTTTTGTTTTCCAACCTTCCAAATGGCCCAGGAATAATACATGTGCCCGTTAGTGCAACACTGTTACAAAGGCCTCCAATATGGACTGCCTATAAAGTCCAACAAAGTATAACTCACACTGGGGCCTTCCTGAAAGGACAATGACTTGCCAATGTGCCCTGCCCACACCAACACAGGTTAGTCTTAATACCAGCAAGAACTTAATACCAGGCCGATTTCTCCTCCCGCCCTACAATAGCTCCATGAAGACACAGTCAATCCAAAATGATTCTAAACCTCTAGTTTCTCAAAGATGCAAGTTTCTTGGTGACATCACCATTGTTCAGCTCAGAGATGTGCAGAATCTGATGCATGATCCCACAGGAAGGAGAAAATGGGTTCTGAGTCCCAGTATCCTCAAATTTTATGTGCTGCAGCTTTTATGCTCAGCAAACTGTACACTATGTACATAAGTGCACACACACACCACACACACACACACACACACCACACACACCACACACACACACACACACACACACACACAAAGTGTCTCAGCACAGGGTGCATGCCCAGGGACAGTTACTAGACCCTGCCATTTCCTCCCCTAGGTCTCTCTCCCCAGATATATTTCATCGCCCAACAGCACTGAACATTCTGGTTCTTGACCCCCAAGAGGGCTGGTGGGCCCTCTCTTCTCACCTACGAAACAAGCCACTCTGAGTCATACTGCCACTCTCTCATCCAGGGTCTACAGCAATACTTCCCAACCCACTCAGACCCAACCTAAAGAGACTCAGCCTTCCAGGCTCCGTGAGCTGGCAAGGGGTCCACAGCCTATCAAATTCCCTTTATAACCAGTTCATCTGTGCACTTCCCAGNCGACCTGAGGCTCTGGCTGCTGATCAAAAGAACCTTCATCTACACCCCAGGGTCCAGGGATTCATGACACTGAATCAGACCATACTTAAGAGAAATCAGGTAACCGACCACGAATATTCTCAGAATAGTCACCTACACCACTTTCTGCATGAGCTTCAACAGACTCAGAATATGCCAAATGAATCCACTTGAACAAATGTCTAAGGATCTAGCTCGACAATTAATTTCACACACTATTCTGCTTACTAATCAACTTACTTGTGTGAACTAACACTGATGCCATGCAGTGAATTCCTTCAGCCCAAGTGGTAAAAATGCCAAGAACCGGAGCTGGAGAGATGGCTCAGAGTAAAGAGCGCTTGCTGCTCTTCCAGAGGACTAGAGCTGTGTTCCCAGCACCCACATCAGGCAGCTGACAACCTCCTGCCTCTCCAGCTCCAGGGAATTTGATGTCATCTTCTGTTCTCCATAAACAGCAGAAAGCATATGTGCACACATACACACACACACACACACACAC
>LZPO01087210.1:68546-81882 GCA_001675575.1 Neotoma lepida | reverse complement strand
TGTAGCTCAGCCCCAAATCCTCAGGTGTCTGCTCAGAGCCTTTCCTACCACCCTCCACTCGCGGCTTGACCAGTTCTCTTCCGTGCTCTCATCGTACTCCAAACTTCTCTATGTTGTCTTCAGAAGAGCCCTTGTCTGTCTTCCCCACACAGTGTGTACTGCTCAATGGTTGCAGCTGGACGGGGGTGGGGAGGANAGGCACCCTGACTAATTACAGTTACTTATTATTTCCCATAGTGTAAGTCATCCCTCCAGGAGAGATTTCAAACTACCAACTTGTCTCTTGGGATTTGGAGACAGATATATGCTCCTAATGTACAGTGGTTCAGCCATTTCCTGTGAGGTACAACAGACCTAAATTCAAAGGCTTAGATGAGAGTAATAGCTCTGAACATTTTAATATAATTTATGTTACTTAATTTTCATAATAGCCAAATTGAATAACTGAGTCACAAAATTCCTGAAAATGTAATAAGCAGCTTTGGCAAGTTTGACTCCACGAGACTTTGAGCTCCATGAGAACCAAGATGGTGCCTCAATTCTGTCTCCCTAGCATGCAGCACATAACAGGTAAAGCCCTGGGGAAATGACGATTACNTGGGCCGAGACTACCGACAGCTGTGTGCCTCCTTACTCTCTCTCTCTAAACTAAGCCTGGCTTTATCTCCTTCCATCCCCTCTGCTTTCACATCACTTTGGGGAGGAGGCACAGCCCAGACCCCTTCATGTAATGCAAAAACAGGAGGATTGGGGGAGACAAAAAGCCAGCACGACAAGAGGGAAAAGCAGATAAATCAGTGTTTACCTTGTGAGTCCTCGGATTCCCATGCGGGAAAAACCCAGGCAATGAGTCCAAAGGAAAGTTAGGAGGTAGGTGAAAGGAGGGCCTCCAAGTAAGCTACCAGCAGGGGCTTAGGGCCCTAGAGAGTGAGGACCTCCAGATCATTGACAGTATGGAGGATCTCCCAGGGGATAAGCAGTCCAGGGCAAGGCAGCCAAAGTTTATAGCTTAACAATTCCCCTCCACAAGTCTTCACATGACAGAGCTCAGAAGTAGTCAGTTCATGCCAGGCCTCATACGTGGGGCCCAAGAATGTTATATTCAAGCTAGCAATGAGACAATAAAGACAGACAAAGTCACCTAAGGAAGGCAGAGGTGCACTAAGGAAGGTCCAGCAGGACCAGACTTCACTGCATTCTCTCAGTAAAGAAAGGTCCTTTGGAAGGAAAAAGCCAAAAACTAGATATTAGCTGTAGGTCCCTCTCACCTCAAACTATATAGAAAACATCTAGAAAAGGGGTATCCCATGATGTACCTTGGTTAAGCCTCAGGTCAGAGCACAGAGCTGACGCCTGTAACTCACTACACAGGCTTTAGAGCAAGTTGGCCTCCCGTGCCTCCTGCAGAGTCCCCTTCAGAAAGAACAAAAGCAGCAGCCACTGTCAGTAATANCTTGCTAGTTTTCCTACAGATCAATGGTGAGTATGCTGCCCANTGTACCTAGGTTCTCACGGGGTCACCAGCAAGAGTCATCTGGAACACTAACAAGATCGAAGTTCTCAGGCTGGAGAGATGATGGCTCAGCGGTTAAGAGCACTGGCTGCTCTTCCAGAGGACCCAGGTTTGATTCCCAGACCCATGTGGCAGCTCACAACCAGGAGACCTAACACCCTCTTTCGGTCTTCGAGGGCACCAAACACACACACTGTGCATAGACATACATGCAGGCAAAACACCCATAGACATAAATAATAAAATAATATAAAAAGATCAGATTTCTGAGTTCATGAGACCTTGTATAAACTACAGATCTAGGAAGTATCTCAATCCTAAAGGCCAAGACAAAAATTACCACATTTTGTTGTGGGATATACACTGATTGCACTCTGACACTCCCAAGACTGCCAATAAAGTTTACTTTGAATCGAGGGTGGAGCTAGCTACTACCNGGCCAAAATTAGCCATAGAGGTTTGGGGAGACTGGGGACAGATAGAGGGACACAGGAAGTAGAAGTAGTAAGGAGGAGCTCAGAAAGATTCTCAGCCCTTTTGGGCAGAGAAAGGAGAGAGAGAGGAAGGAGGTCACTGGTCACTTCTCTGCCTTCTGCCTCTTCTCTGATCATTCAGGTTCCTACCCNGAGTTTTTATTGATAAGAAATAATTAGATAAATGCTTCAAAATTTAAATGTCTACTTCTTGATTGGTGAAGAACTTGGCACTTGAGTATGTCCAGCCACCAGAATCTAGACCTTAATAAACCCTGCCATCAATGGATGGAACTAGAAAATATCATCCTGAGTGAGGTAACCCAGACTCAGAAGGACAAATATGATATGTACTCACTAATAGGTGGATACTAGATATAAACCAAAGGACAATCACTCTGCAACCCACAGATTCAGGGAGGCTACCTAGCAGGAAGGACCCTAGGATGACTGTAGAATAAAAAAAGTCTGGGTTTTGCCCAGTCACTGGGCAAGCTTTAGTGAAACATTTCACTATTAGGATAAGAACTTGTACCTCTATTTATGTTCAAGCTATCTGTATATTATCTCTCCTGCAGTTGTACATCGAATGTTTTAATAATAATAAAATAAATAAAAAATAAAAATAAAAATAAACCCTGCCATCAAGTGACATCATTCACGCATAAGCCACATACTCTCTGAGCAGGACCACCCTGAATCCCAGCATCAGAGTGATGCTGTGAAATAGCCCACATAGGCACACAATAGCTATGCATCAGAAAGCTATGAATCCCAGGGGACGGTCAATCATAAGCAGTGTTTACTGGAAGCTGACTGTGCTAAAGGGTCTTACAGCCATTATCTAGTTCCATCTTCAGAACAATAGTATGAAGCAGGAACTGCTGTCTCCGGAGGCTCTGAGATAAAATTGGTCTGGACAATCCCACATGATACTAATTTTCCTGAACTTGTCAGCCCTTCACACCAGCCAGCCATGATTCATGAAAGCTGTTGGTAGCTGCTGCCACTTGTAACTACACCCTGACCAACTTCAAGAATAGGTGTTACTAATCACATTCCTGAAGGCCCAATTCATGACTTTCTTTAGAATTAGGATGGAAAAAACAAGTTATATAAAGATATAAAACACTTGAATTCATACGGATAGAGTTAGACAAGGGAAGAAACGCATTCCCTGCGATGCGGCTTTCTGAAAGCTGAGCTTGGATTAGGCTTGAATGGGAGAGTTGAACCCACTGTGTATGCTGCTAGGACAGAGGCCATGGTGTGAATTCACAAGTCAAAGGGAAAGTAGGGAGCTAGAGAGATGGCTCAGTGGTTAAGAGCACTGGTTGCTCTTACAGAGGACTCAGGTTCAGTACCCAGCACCCACATGATGGCTCACAAGCTCTTTAATATCAGTTCCAGGGGATGTGATAGTCTCTTCTGACCTCCAAGGGCAACAGGGACATACTTGGTACACAGACATACATGCAAGCAAACATTTGTACACACACAATAAAAATAAACAAGTCCTTTTTTCTTTTCTCTTTTTTTTTTTTTATTGGTTTTTTCGAGACAGGGTTTCTCTGTGTAGCTTTGGCGCCTTTCCTGGAACTCACTTGGTAGCCCAGGCTGGCCTCGAACTCACAGAAATCCGCCTGCCTCTGCTTCCTGAGTGCTGGGATTAAAGGCATGCGCCACCACCGCCCAATCCAAGTCTTTTTTTCAAAAGGGAAAAGCAGCCTAAGATCTTCACAAATCATAGAAAGTCACATTCTATCCTGGGATTCACTGAACTTACATAACAAGAAAAAAAAATCTTAGAACAAAGCATGTTCAAGCTATTTTTTACATAGTTTCTCACTGGTCTGTTCAATTTAACCTACTTTTAGGGTTCATCTAGAAATTTTAAAAATAGATCATTTCCATAGTGGGGTGTTATCAAATAAAGTAGACGATTTGGAACACACAGAGAAAAATGTTCTTGCCTGGATCGGCCTTAACAATCTGAAACTTATCAAAGAAACCCTAAAAAGTCAAACCTTGATGTGGAAAAACATGAACTAACAGCCCCTGTTGCTGACTTTGTTCCTTTTCCACATAAAAAAATTAAAAAAAAAAAAGTCCAAGATCCAAATGGAAAATTTGATTTCAGTTTTCACCACTGTAATGATGTGTGGTGTTTCAGGAGGTGTGGCAGCCCAGACATTTCTGCACAAGTGTCTCCTCATGACTTTTAGGGCCAAGGAGAGGACTAAGTGACTGGCCAGCAGGACTCGGACTAGAAAACAATGTTATGTTGCTGGACATGTGCCCTGTGCTGGGTCTCACCTGTGTTTACCTGTTGATGCAAACTTCAGTGTTCGGGGAAGGAAGGCCGGCTTCCCAGGCTGTCCCCAAGTGTTTCTCTATCTGCTGCTATCAAGGGTAAACACACCTCCATCCCAGGAGCTCCTGGAGGCACAGGAGCAGGCTCCCGTCAGTAAGAGACAGCCAAGAAGACCATCCCCTGAGGACACCTCATAGGTAGTCACAGCAGAGTTGTGCCTAAAAGCCCTTCTCAGGCAAGAGCACCCCACCCTNTCCGTGACGAAAACCATACAACTTTAAGAAAAATGAGCTGCCAGCGTCTCCTTTTGATGACGTCTCTACTAAAAAATGCTTTTCTCTGTAACCACTGCAGATCTGCCAGTCTGGACCTTCTGGGTGTGCGGGTGCTGTCTCTTATACACATCTAGATGTGTATAAGAGACAGCTGGAAACAGCCAGGCGTGGTGGCACACACCTTTTAATTCCAGCACCTGAGATCTCATGTCTTTGCTTGAGAAAGACACATGCCTTTAATCCTAGAAAGTAGTGGCAGGAAGCAGAAAGGTATATAAGGTGTGGAAACCAGAAGCTAGAGGCCTCTTAAGCTATCAGGCTTTGAGCAGCAGTTCAGCTGAGATTCATTCAGGAGAGGACTCAGAAGCCTGCAGTCTGAGGAAACAAGATCAGCTGAGGAGTTGGCAAGGTGAGGAAGTTGGCTGTGGCTTGTTCTGTCTCTCTGATCATTTAGAATTTACCTCAATACCTGGCCTGGTGTTTTCAATTAATAAGACCATTTAAGATTCGCTTCTACATATGTGTAACACACACAACAAAATTAATAAGTTTTATTGTGAAGCCCATTGAATTGCCATATAACCATCACCACTATTCCATCTCTACAACTTACCCTCCCGATTTGAAATCCCACANCTGTGAGGCAGTCCCTATCTCCCTTTTCTCCCCACTGGCAACCACTTCACTTTCTGTTGCTGTGAATTGAGTTTATCTTGAAAGNGGAAAATTCATTTTAATCCATCCACAAGGTTGATTTTCAAGTCTAAACTAAAATCCCAACAGCAAGGGCAACTGCCATTATAGTGTCTGAGATAAGCGGGGGAGGGGGGGGGNACGAGTTACTAAGAGCTGGAACCCCTTTGTTGATCAGAACCCCAAATCACCTTTCTCCACTCATCAGGCCTTGGTAAGTCCCCAGAGGAAGATTTAGCATCAGAAGACCTAGCAGAGAGCTGAGGAGCTCGGGATGCAGCAGAGAAAGCACAACTCTACAGGCTCTTCAAGGTCTTAGCCTGGGCAAGGAGTACCCAGCTCATGCCCACTGGGGCATCCATGTGCCACATGGCATCTNTAAAGGGAGGTAAAATAAAATACAAGCAATGTGGAGCTCTATGTGGCACCTCACTGTGTAGAGATCACGTAAGTGGGGTGATGCCTGCTAAGCTTTCCCTCTGTGTTCCTCGTGTGAACAGACCCACATAATCTGCTTTGGATAATTGATATAGGAAAATCCTAAAGGCTTTGTTAGCATCTCAGGGTCCAGGGATAACAGTANCTGTTACACTCTAAGTACCTACTCCATGCCAGAAAAAACAAAGTGAGGGACTAGACACACACTGCCTCACTTANTCTTCACAACAACCCCACAAAGANTAGTGGGATTGTTCCCTTTTCATATAGAAAANAGCTCAGTAAAAATACGACACACACAAGGTCATACAGCTTGTAAAANANTTCACTAAGTCTATGTTACTCCCAAGCCCACACTCTCAATTAATAATATTTCAAGGTAAAAAGTATTTTTGTACCCTCATAGCAAGGAAAGAAAATTATTCATAGAAATCTTTTGGCTGAGATGTTTTAATGCTTAAAAATAGCCCCAATTACGTTTCAGCAGGTTAAATGTGGAACAAGCCCCAGACGCAGAAGGCCTGCAGTCCCTGGAGGTCAGACTCGTGACCTGGGCCAATCACCCTTGGTTCCAGGAAACTTATAAACCAGAGCTACTTCCACCTCTTCTTTCATGTCAAGGCATTTCAAGTGGAGCTGAGGTAATCAGCTTGATAGCCAAGGATGTTCAGACACTTCAATATTTTCTCTCACCTTTTTAGTTACCAGAGTTCCTCACAAAAGTCACCATCTAAGGTCAAGATGCAGAGAATAAGAGACAATGGACATCTACACCGTAACCCCTCCCCCCTAAGCCCATGGGTCTTTGTGGAAGAGANGGGTGGAGANGGTNCAAGAGCCAGAGATACAGGAGAACTTCAAGGAAACTGTGTTTTCCCAGATAACAGGGCAGCTGCACACAGGAACTCACAGCAGCTATGACAACATGCACAAGATTGGTGCAAGTTCAAGCCATACAATCCCAACACGGAGGGGGAGGGCCACAGAGTCCCACTCAGAGCTGAGGAGACACTGGCATCTGATGGCTACTGGGAGGGGGAGTCGGGCTTCCTCACTGGTGTAGTTTCTGGTATACTGACCACACTCCAGGGCAGGCCCCACAACCAATAGTGATTGGGTAACACAAACTAGACTCAAATGGTTGAGAGAGGGGGTAGGATAAGAGAGAAGGAGCATGAACATGAGGCTGGATGGGTCAGGTGGGAATGGACAGGGAGTAGCTGGGGAAAGGGAGATGAATATGACCAAAATACACTGTATGAAATTCTCAAGGAATTAATAAAATTGGTTTATATTATCAGTTAACTAGAAAATCACTGCCCAGCACCTGCTCTGGCAAAGCCATACAGTGCTCAGAGAGAAATACTAAGGAGGAGNTACAAAGACACCATCTTCATGTGAGNACTTGTCAGTTATATGAAGNACAAGCACAAAAGACTTGCTCGGCCTCTCATTGGGTCTGAGATACAAACAAGAAGTGTGGCCAGGTAAGGTGGTACANACCTTTAATCCCAGCACTTTGGGGGCATCAGTAGGAGGATCTCTGTGAGTTCAAGGCCAACCTGGTCTACATAATGAGTTCTAAGACAGCCAGAGATACATAGAGAGTCTCTGTCTCAACCCTCACCACCACCACNGGCCAAAAAAGAGGTTTGTATGTAAGAACAGCAAGAAGGACTAAAAAGCTGAGTTTTCCAATAAGATGGGAAGAGAAGTAGTAGCGAAAAGAGCTCTGAGAATGAGGATTTGTGGCCGGAGAAAAGGAGTGTGTGTAACCACACAAAACACCAACAGAACTCTTGGTGGGTGAATGGCTATGCTTTGGAAAGAGACAGCAGACAAATCGAAGAAGACTTATTTGTTTGGCAGGTAGGCTGTCCCTATTCTAGGAACAAACAGTAATGATCTGGGCAGCCTGGTGAACGTTAGAAATTGTCAACTTGGATTTCTTGTCTATGTGCCGTCTGCAATAGACAAAAGCAAATGGGTCCTCAGGCACAGACACTGAAGATGAGCTCTTTGATAGAAGGACTTGTGAGCACTGAACTGTGGACACAATCACTGCCCCCACATGCTCAGCTGGCAGCAGTCTCACGCCAACCTCAGCCCAGGTCACGCAAGCAGACAGTCCGTAACTTCACACCTTCATCACATCCCTCCTTCCTTTGCTAGCTACAGACTGATAAGAAAGGGCAAGAACACTGTCCACCTCTGCCCCAAGGCCTCTGGATGTCCCATTGCTTAGGGGGACTTCTGTTGTGAAGACAGCCCAGAGGCAGCATACATTGTCTAAAACATCCTAGGCTACCGGTTCTCAACCTATGGGTCATGACCCTTTGGGGGTCAAACGACCCTTTCACAGGAGTTGAATATCAGANATCCTGCATATCAGATACTTACATTACGATTCATAACAGTAGCAAAATTAGTTATGAAGTAACAACAAAAATCATTTTTGGTTGNGGGGTCACCACAACATGAGGAACTATGTTAAAGGGTCGCAGCGTTAGGAAAGTTGAGAACCACTGCTCTAGACTCTTCCTGTGGGGTAGGACTGTCCAGAAGTGCTAGTCTCTAGGGCTTTTTCAGACATGAGAGTGAAAGGACTCACAGCTGTTCTCACTGGGCCGAGAGAGACAGGACAAGCCGTGCTCTCATCAAGGTGCTCTCCAAATGTGTCTGCACTGATTTAGTGAGCCTGTTCCCAGGGAACCAGCAACTCACAACTTGGAGGAAAAGCCTTCTGGCTCTCCCTGTGGTCTGCTCTCCTCAAGGAAAATGGCAAAGCCTGTTCTCTGCACCAACCCACNGATGAGGAGGTGGTGGCGTTCAGACTTCTGATCTGTAGTCTGCCAGATCTGGCCCCGCACTGAGCACCCTCACAGTGGGAGGGTCAGCTCTTCAGACAAAGTAAAACTGTATATGCTCCTGCTTGCCAGGAGACAAACCCTGGCCAGCTTGTTCCTGCTCATCATAAACACTTAAATGCCTTCTGTCAATTCCTATTTCGCTAGAAGTCTGTGGGTTCCTCTAAGACAGACCTTGCAGCATCTCTCAAACTTTTTCATAGAGACAAAACCGGTTGTGAGCAAATGTCAGTCGACTAGGTTTCTCCTTCACCTATACCAGCACAGAAGCCAGAGTCCATGAACATACATATACAGACTTGTTTTTAGGAAAGCCATCCACTTGGCATGTTTCCTGAAAATTCAACCACCTCGGTGTGAACGAGGCAAGTGCTCGCTCCAAGGCCAGCCCTGCAATGACATCAAAACCCCCCATCAAAGAAAGACACCCTGGAGAATGGGAACGCCTCCCTGAAGCCGCCTGGAAAGGACGATCCTGATTCAAGCCGTGCTGAAACTATTCCCCAACGCCAGCCAGGAAGTTCCTTCTTTTGGCGTGCGTTGCTGCCCAGCAAACCCAGACTTGCCTTGGCAAGAGCCAGGTCTCTGTAGCTTTGAGCCCTGAAAGCNGTAGGTTTCCAAAGGGACTTTCCTGCCCTCACTCTGCTTAGGGATCCCGCAGTGGCCAGGATTTGCAACTCTGCCTCGCTGATGCAAATATAAACACATAAACGCCGGTGGTTACACCTTAAGCTCACGTTTGCTTACACATGCATACCTCACACACCATGCTTACACATACGTACCTTTCGCCCTCCATTGTGGGAGGCCCGGCAGGGTTAGTAGCCACCAAACTGTGCATGCACCCGGGAACTAGCGCTGCTCTCTGGGTTCTCCNAGCAGCCCAGTGAGGGATTCTGATCAGCAGCAGTGATTCAGCATGGCTGCAACTGAGACCTCCTCCCTGTCCTCCTTCCTCTTACTCGCGGCAGCTTCTACCGCAGAAGCGACAGGGGTAGAAAATGTCTTACCCAGAGCTCCCTGCAGCCCTTTCAGCTGCTAAAAGCAGCAACCCACTCGCTCCCCCTCCCCCGCAGGCTGGCTTCTCCTCTGTCTCCTAGGAACAGCCACAGCTTCGGCTGCTACCCTAGGGCTATGCCACCTTTCCAAATGCTTCCTCATCTGCTCAGGCATCCCCAGCCCTAGCGACTAGCCCACCCCACGGTCTCCTGCCTCCCCTGCTGCACTGCAAAGAATCAGAGGAATCCTCACTAACGGAGAAAAGCTGACCCCTCCTTCTCTCCTCCTCCTAAACTATGAGTCTGTGGGCCTGGCCAGATTGCTGGAATGAGGAGGCCCCTCTGTGGCCTGCGGTGGAGTTTACCCACCTGGAGAAATTCACTTGTGAGAAACATCGGCTCTGCCTAATTCCCCTCCCCAAGCCCATAGTAGTTCTGAGAGGTGACAATACGACAGGAAGGATTTGGGTGGGTGGGTGTCACAGAAAAGAAATGAATAAGGAGAATTAGACATGGGAGCTGGAACCAGATGTGCTTTGTTATGGGGGTCGAGGGGGGGAAGACACTAAAACAAACTCCTGTATTACAAAAACCCCAAAGAGCATTGCAGTGATCAGTCACCACAAGAACTCTGCCACACTGTTGTCCTGGGCCACACTGAACGCTTTCTAAGGTCTGCCATGCTGAAACTTCCACAAGCTGTGGTTCAACTCACACGTCTACTACTGAGCCCCCATGTCCAGCCAAAGCCCCGTTCCCTCTAGCTGTTGGCCCTACCTAGACTGGCTCCTCCAACCTCGGTCCTTGAATCTTTATGGAAGGGCAATAGATGACAGGTCTTCTAAAACCNTCCCTAAATCACACCAATGACAGTCAATGGCCTCCAAAATAACTCCAAAGGGCATTGCTTTTATTGCCCATCTCCCCGAACAGAGTGTCTTGGGGAGCTCATTATTTACATGCCTAGTTTCTTGAGCTAAAAGACAATCATGTGGAAAGCCAGAAGCTAGCTGTGTCTCCCAGACATAACCAAAGGGCTCAGAGATAATCAGGTCACTTACTGATGAAAACTGGCTCAGTGGCTTCTCTGATGATGCAGAAAAACCAGACACAAGTGTCCCTATTCCAGGACCGATACACCTGGCATCTCCGGAGCCGCTCAAGCACAGACTGGCTGAGTGGCCTTGAGCTGGGTAGTCTTTTCCCTACTCCTGACACNGTACTCAATCCTTCATTCATGAGACAATCCCTAGAGTGTCTTTCAGCTCTAAAGACTGTGAGTCTACAAAAGTTGGAAATGTCCCACTTTCCTTCTGAGTATACCCNGTACATCTGCTTAAGAAGGAAATTTTACTGGGCTCTCATGTTCCTGGGGAACTTTAGGGGAATACAATGATGCATGTGAAATATAAGAAATGTAACACTACATGTGTTACTGTTATAATTTTGAGCTGTTAAATTTCTTNAGTGTTCCACAGACCTCAAGTCATCAAGCAAAGAGGGAGTCTAGAAACTACAAGTATTAATAACTTGAACTTGACATAACATTCTGACCTCAAACTGGCTAAGGTATGAGTCTCAAAGTTTATCTCCCTGATACCCCAGTGTCCTCTTAGCTAGGACCACTACCCAGTCATTCTCCCTCAAAGGAGAAGAGCCCTGAGTGACGACTCACACCCAAACCCTATCTCCCTCCCACCACTTCCCTTCCTCCTCTATCAGCTTCATGGTTCTGCTGCAGATATTTCCTCTGGCCATCAATCACAGGGACCACAGAAGCCTTAGCGTCACAAACAAGGAAGTAAGGTCCTAGAATCTGTGCCAGAGCGCAGGCCTGTGACCAGTGTAGGAAGACAGCTGGGTGAGTCACAAGAGGGGTGTAAAACTGACTTCCCTTGTGCATGCCCTCATTCATGTCTTCACCAGACAGGAAAGAGGAAGGGAAACAAATTTGAGAGGAAATACTTAAGACATGAACATATTCACGATCCAAAATAAATTATTAGAGTNAATATAGAACCCAAGTGGCTTCCTTGCAACCTGCTCTTGCCATACTAACCAGTGTCACTGCAGTGTATCAAAATTACACCCACACTTTCCCACCACCCAGCATCCATGAGCCAGGATGGAGAAGGCCATCCGGGAAAGCCACCTACCAAAACTAAGGGCCGAGCTGACCAAGAGCCCTCCTCTGGAGTGCTGCTGGAAATGTGTCCGTCACATTTTACATTTTCTACCTATTGTCCAAACCTGGTCTGGGCCACAGCCTGACCTGCTCAGTCTAGGCTCATCCTCCTGACAAGAACCAGATTAAGAAGGGCTGCTTCATTCTGGCAGGAGAAGCAAAAGGCTCGAAGTGGTGCCCGCCTGGAGGAAAATCCCCTTCGTGAACTGTCCTGAAGTGACATCAGAGCTCACTACTGCCAATGCCTCAGGCTACCTCCCCAGTCAGCCAAGCACACCTGGTGACCCCAGGCCTCCACCGCAAAGCCAGTCATCCAGTCATCATTCGAAATGAATTATTCTCCATCAACTCCATTCAGAATCCTCCAGCTCTCATGCTTTGCTTTCTTACATCTGCAGACTCCATCACACAGCACTGTGTCAAGTCACACTGTCTCTGAACCATCTACCTAGGTCATTAAAAGCATAAGCATTAGGGGATCAAAAGGCACAAAGGAACTTTTAGGGTGATAAAAATGTTCCTTATCTTGATGGCTTGGGGGGTCGTCAGAGAGATGGCTCTATGGTTAAAAGCGTGTATTGCTCCTGCCAAGGACCTGAATTCAGTTCCCAGCACCCATGTCAGGTGGCTCACAACCACCTGGGGCTCCAGCTCCAGGGGTACCTGCACTCATACATGCACATACGCAAACACAATCCTACACATATTTATATGATTAAAAACAAAATCTTTTTTAAAAGAAATTACTGTTTTAAAAATTATACACTTAGAAAGGGAAATTCTACATAAATTTATATATTACAAAAAGAATGCTGGATAGTTAGGCTCTGCCTCACACCTGGGACATCAGAGCCCAGGATGAGGAATTTTAATGAGCTCCATAGGTGACTGGACGCGCACAGCTAGGCCAGAAAAGATCNCATAGACTTCGATATCCTAATGACACGGCGCAAACGTGCTTACCAGACAGACGACCCCATGCACGTTACTTTAGGGGCATCATTTTCCCTTCTGTAAAAAGAGGCTAATATCAGTAGCTACCTCCAAGAGTTCTTAGGTTAAATATGGAAGTGAAGCGCACAGCAGAGAGCCTGGCCTATGACAAGCATCCAGTAACCGCTAGTAGCACCTAGTTCCACAGTCTTCTTCAAGGNTATTAAACATCCTTGACCCATGGATCTTGGAAAAAGGAAAAAATTAGTCAGGGTGAGAGGGCATTGTGGAGCCATCACACACCACTAGTAGCCACTATTGCCAACAGGTCAGCAAGGACCAGACAAAACGGGAGCTAAAGTACAGCCCACCCTCATCTCTACCACCAAAACTCCCTACCAGATCAAGACTGGAGCTAAAGCAACACATATTCACAGCATACAGAAAGACCATCCCTCAGCTAAAGTACAGCCCACCCTCATCTCTGCCACCAAAAGTCCCTACAGAATCTGGGCCACTTGCTGAATGGACTCTGCTTAAAGTGCCCTAGGCCAAGGAACGCTCAATCATTCCGCAAAGATACATGCTCAACCATGCTCATAGCAGCATTTATTTGTAATAGCCAGAACCTGGAAACAACCTAGATG
>LZPO01087210.1:9733-27680 GCA_001675575.1 Neotoma lepida | reverse complement strand
TGTGCAAAACTCTGGGTCAGGTGTGGTGACACTCACCTTTAATCACAGTACATCATAGTGGTCTCATCTTTGTCTTTTCGGAATTACTACGTGATACATATTCAATAAAAATTGGCTGAATTGGGACTGGAGAGATGGCTCAGTGGTTAAGAGCACTGGCTGCTCTTGCAGAAGACCTGGGTTCAATTCCCAGCAACCACATGGTGGCCCACAACGGTCTAGAACCCAAGTTCCAGACCCTCTTCTGACCCCCATGAACACTGCACACATGTGGTACACTAACTTACATGCAACCAAAACACCTATATACATAAAAATTAAGTTCTCTTAATTGGCTGAATAAACTAGCGATGAATGGACTTGTGTGGTTCAGTTCCCCTGAGCAAACTGAGGATTGAGAAGCCCAGTTAGCTAAGGAACAGCCATTTAGTGACAATGATGACTGGGGTCCAGATCTCCCCTCTTGAGGCTCCAGTCCTCACTAACATACTCTGTGGGACATCCTGTCTTAACAGATGCTGGCCTTCTTGAGTCACTGACCTTGTCTTTTAGGTCTGTCTTTTATGTGTATGGATTTTTTTGCCTGCAGTATGTCCGAGTACCACATGGGTGCAGTGTACAAGGAAGCCAGAAGAGGGCATCAGATCCCCTGCAACTGGAGTTACAGATAGTTGCAAGCTGCCATGTGGGTGCTGGGAACTGAACCCAGGGCCCCTGGAAGAGCAGCCAGTGCTCTAAGTGCATAGCCTCCTCTCCAGCCCTTTATGTGTATCTAGTAAACTAACAATGCCTTGATGTGTTTATGGGCCCCCGAACTTTACACAGTGCTGCATAGTATTAAATTTCTTATTAAACCCCTCTCTCACTGGGTGTATCAACCATACTTCAGGACAGGCCCAGGAGTAGTTGGCCAACACAAAACAAAATAGTATTTTTTTTTAAGTAAAAACCAATCCTCTCTTGAATTTTTGATAAAACAATTATTTATTCATTCGGTATTTTCTCTCAAAAGATGAATGTCTACACAATAGGAACTAAAACAATGACTGTTCTCATTTTTTTTTTTTTGAGCCAGCATCTCAGTGTGCCATCCAAACTGGCCTAGAACCAACTGTCTTCCTGCTTCCACCTCTCATACAGATATGTGCCAACACAAATAACTGTGAAACACTGATTATTGAAAAAATACTTGGTTGCTGTTAGTTTTGTTTGTGTTGTGGGGCTCCAAGTGTTGGGGTTACAGGCATGTACCACCACACCTGGCTCAGTGGTCTAGTTAGAGCTGATGAATTGCTTTCTGGTAATACATCTTAGACAGTGAAGGCTGTCTCCAGACTCCGGGGTCAAGGGCGTCTCTGCTCTAGGACCACCGAGGGACCTGCGTTTTAATGTGACAGCTGTTCATCTCTCAGGCATCCCCTCAAAACATGTGTTGGGTAGAAATGGACACATCTGTATTCTCTCCACAGATCTACCGTGGGCGCACTGCTGGCCTCTAAGGTAACTTCCCTCATCCACTGTGCTCTTGTCCTGCAGTCTTTCTCCCTTTCTTTACACCTATGGTTTGTGCAGATGCCTTAGCATGGCAATCCAGGTTTCCTCTTGGTAATGATAAGTGAGAGAGGCAGCCTCAGACCAGTTATTATTATTATTTTTTTAAATTGTTGTTGTTTTTCGAGACAGGGTTTCTCTGTGTAGCTTTGGAGTCTGTCCTGGAACTCGCTCTGTAGATCAGGCTGGCCTCAAACTTAAAGATCCACCTGCCTGTGCCTCTGGAGTGCTGGGATTAAAGGCGTGCACCACCACGGTCTGCCATACCAGTGATTTCTATACCTGCCTGCCAGTAAGCTCCTGGTGACTGTCACACGGGCCTTGCTGATGCCACATATACCTCTCCCTTCATTCTTAAAGCTGGGATGGAAATTCTATGATGCCGATGATTACCACTCTGAAGAGAATCGGATGAAGATGGGAAACGGGGTACCTCTGAGNGATCAGGTAACGTTGGCTATGGGTGTCTAATATCTCTGTATCATGCTTCCTTATCTATTAGCCTAGAACCTGAGCTTTTCCATGAACTCAGGCCCAGGAGTGAGCCACCTTCTGCCCTAACTTGTTGCAGGATTTTAATCTCTAATCCCCAAGTGGGCAGAAGCTCCCTTGCATTTATACAGGGAAATTAGTGCCTCTTAGGTCCTTTCACCTCCCCCCACACCATCAAGTGTGAACGCCAAGGCCACAGCGATCATGCAAATTCAATGTGGCCATGTGTCTTAATTACTTTCCTGTTGCTGTGCTAAAACATGACCAAGGCATCTTAGAAAAGCGTTGAATTGGGTTTACAGCTTCAGGGGGTTAGAGTCCATGGTGGTGGAACAAAGGCAGGGCAGCAGGAACAGCTGAAATTTTCAATGACTGATCTGAAACGTGAGGCAGAGAGCACACTGGGAATGCACGAAGCATGTCTCCAGTGACACACCTCCTCCAAGGAGGCCACACCTTTTCATCCATCAACTGGGGACCAAGTATTCAAATACCTGAGCCTATGGGGGCTGTTCTCACTCCAGCCACTGCACCAGGTACCATGTCTGAGACCCTTCAGGCTTTTAACTGATCTCACGTATGCCGAGTCTGATGGGAAGAGTACCTAACACTTTTCTAAAAGAGACTCGGCATACGTGAGATCAGTTAAAGTGTTAGGTACTCTTCCCTCTCCGCAGGAGCCTCTCAGCTCCTCAGTCCCTCCTGTGGCCATGCTCTTCCTCATAGGGCTTTTGTGTCCACTATCCACTGCTATCTGGAATATGTTTCCCCCTTCACTGAGTGACCGATGTTCATCCTTAATAACTCAGCTCCTAGGCCACTCCTTGGGGACCTCAAAGGCCATACCCTGTCTCTTATACACATCTAGATGTGTATAAGAGACAGCTTCAAGGCTGAGTCACTTTCTGCTACACAGGCCTAGGAGCTGCTTTAGGCCATATACCTGAGAGGCTGGAGATGTGGCTCTGGTTAAGAGCACTGGCTGCTCTTGCAGAGGTCTGGGTTCAGTTCCTAGCACCCACATGGCAGCTCCCAGTTCCAGGGGATTCCCCCACACTCTTCTGGCTCTGTGGGCATGCACTCGGTGCACTTATACATGTATGGGTGAAACACTCACATAAAATAATTAATACTTAAAAAGAAAAAAATATATCCAAGAAGTTAAAATTAAACAGTATCATCTTTTTCATCCCCTTAGTTCTTGAATGTTGTAGGAAACCTTGGCTAACCATAGGCANTGCAAGAGTCATTTTGAAAGACAAGTTACGCCACCTTTAATCCCAGCATCCAGAGGTGGAGGCAGGCGGATCTGAGTTCAAGGCCAGCCTGGTCTACAGAGGGAGTTCCAAGACAGCCAGGGCTACACAGAGAATCCCTGTTGGGGATGGGGGCGTTAACTCAAGAGCTGGGATGGAACTCAGCTGCAGAGAATGTGCGTAGCTATAGGCTCTGATTAAATGCATCGGAAGACTANATTAGTTACAGTTAGAGGAGTGTGAGCATCAAAGCCGCGGAGACATTNACACACTGGGGANGTTGGACAGGGCATAAAGTAATGTGCTTAAGGGGACTTATATTATGAAAGAGCCATTGACACCAGAACCAAGCATGTTTCTGTGGTTGTAGGCCTTGGGCGTGGCCCTCAGACTGCCCGTGCCCAGTCCCCACTAAGATCTCTGGAGTTAGCATTTGTGGCTATGGTACTACTGTCTCTGTACAAGCAACACCTCGTGCCCAGTCCCCACTAAGATCTCTGGAGCTAACATTTGTGGCTATGGTACTACTGTCTCTGTACAAGCAACACCTCGTGCCCAGTCCCCACTAAGATCTCTGGAGCTAACATTTGTGGCTATGGTACTACTGTCTCTGTACAAGCAACACCTCGTGCCCAGTCCCCACTAAGATCTCTGGAGCTAACATTTGTGGCTATGGTACTACTGTCTCTGTACAAGCAACACCTCGTGCCCAGTTCCCACTAAGATCTCTGGAGCTAACATTTGTGGCTATGGTACTACTGTCTCTGTACAAGCAACACCTGAGAAAGCTTCTAATTCCTGCTCTAATTTCAGGACAGGATTCCATGGCTCTGCAGCTTACATGACATTTTACTAAGGTAAGAAGTCATCTGGCCCTGGTATAATCCAGTACATTAAAAAAAAAATCACTTCTGAAATTACAACCAGCTGCACCCATTGGGNTGCAAACCAGGTACCCAGTCAGCTCTGTCCTCTGGACAGCTCTCACGGGGCCACTTAACAAGTGAGGAACTGAGGCCTGGAGATGGAACACTTGAGCCCGAGATTCCTCAGTTCACTGAGGAAAGAGCCTCTACTTAAGGTTGAGGGCACCCCAGCTTAATCTCCATTTTCAAGTAACACTTTACATTGAGAGACTAGTTCACCACCTAGAATTGACACAAAGTACCCCATTCTGCAGCCCTCATCCTGCGGGTGGGGTGGTGTTTTGTTTCTTGTATTTTGGAAACAGAGATGTGGCCTCGGGACAGCATGTTGTTCTAGCCTGTTCAGCCCTGAAGAAAATGTACAGAGACATCTTGATACAGGGAAGAAATGATGTGCCTTTGGAAAGTGATGAGTCAGCAAAGGAAAAGCTGGCTGGCAAACAGCTCTTGGTGGTCTACCTCTGTGGGTCGTTTGAGATCATTTCCAGACGCTTGTTCCAACGAAAAGGACATTTTATGCCGCCTGAGTTACTGCAGTCCCAGTTCAGTATTCTGGAGCCCCCATCAGCTCCTGAGAACTTCATCCAAGTCAGCGTGGACCAAAGTCTCTCGGAGATCGCTGATGCCATTATGGAGACGCTACAGATGAAGTAATCACTTCACACCTGTGGTGTACAGCACACTCTGGTTCCAAGCTCCTCACCAGTGGTGTATTCTAAATTCCTGAGAACAAACCGCAATTTGGGAAGATCATTGTTTGACTGTATTGATAGGAGTTTGTGGTATGCTTGGCGTCCTGCGGTTGTGCCAGGAGGAGGGGAAAGGACATTTAAAAGTTAAGCAGAAACTTAAGTTTAAATTCATGTATAATGCAATCAGATGGCCAGTGGAAATTCTGTAATCAATGCTAGAAATTACTACCGATCAAAAGAACAGTGCCTCCTGCCTATGTTTGTACAAATGCATGAAACACGCCACCCTGGAAATCCCTGGAAATGGGTGTCAGCAATAGAAATCAAACAAAAACCAGCCACACACTGCAAGTCATTTCATACCATACTGTCTTTGGTTTTTCAAAACATGATTTGTCTGTGTTAACAGCTCTGGCTGTCCTGGAACTCACTCTGTAGACCATCCTCAAGCTCATAGAGAGCTGCCTGCCTCTGCCTCCCAAGTGCTGGGGTTAAAGGCGTGGGCTACCACCACCCAGCTGCAGTGACTGTTTTTAAATATTTAAGTTAGCATACAAATTCAGACTTCATTTTCTCTTATTATATTATTTATATCTTCCTTTATTCTTGACTATTTTTTAATCAAGAAATTTTTTATTCATTTACACACCAACCACAGATCCCCCTCTCATCCTCCTCCCACTCCCCCCCAGCCTTTCCCCCCAACACCGCCCCCCATTCCCTCCTCCAAAAAGGTAAGGCCTCCCATGGAGAGTCAGCCAAGCCTGGTACATTCAATTGAGGCAGGTATTATGACTATTTTTTTGGGGGGGTGGAGGGGGACAGTCTCACTATGTAGCCCTGGTTGGCCTTAAACTCACAGAGATTTGCCTGCTTCTACCTCCCCAGAGCTGAGATTCAAGGTGTGCATTGCCATAACTGGCTTCATTTCCACACATACCTCATTCACTATACTTTGTTCCCCCACCCTGCGTCCCCTGCTCCTCTCTGGCTGGTTTCCTTCTTTCCCCAGGTGACCACCTTCCTGCACTCATGGTTTTTCACCTTTTCTTAACATCTATCTCTTCCTGCAGGCTTGAGCATGTACATCATATATGTATATAAAACTTTAAGTTTACATCCTGCTTGGGAGAAAATATGGGCCTTTTGCAACTACATAAAATTCCATTGTGTATACATACCACATTTTAAATTTTTTGTTTTTCGAGACAAAGTTTCTCTGTGTAGTCCTGGCTGGTTTCAAACTCAGAGATCCACCTGCCTCTGCCTCCCGAGTGCTGGGACTAAAGGTGTGCGCCACCACTGCCTGGCACACCACATTTCCTTTAACTGTTGATGGACACTTCAGGCTGGTTCCATTTCCTGATNGGGTTACAAATAGCTGACTTGCTAATAGAATCATGGGTTCTTTGGGTTGAATAGTGTGATGGATTGTCTTGACTGTCAACCTGATGGACTTAGAATCACCACGGGGAATATCTGAGGGATTTTCTTCTTGTTTTTAAAATCACTGTTTTTTGTTTTTTGAGACAGTGCCTCTCTATGCAGTCCTGGCAGTCCTGGAGTTCCCTACGTCAACCAGGCTGGCCTCAAAATCAGAGAGCTGAGATTAAAGGTGTGTGCTACCATACCCAGCAAGGGATTTTTTAGATGAGGCTAATGGATGTGGGAAGACCCAGCCCAATGTGGGCAACACTATTCNACTGGCTTGGGTCCCACACTGAATAAAAAGTACGTGAGTTGAGCAGTAGGCTTCACTGCTCTGTGCTTCTGGACTGGATGCAGTGTGACCAGTCACCACCAGCTCACACCACCATGCTGTCCTTGCCATGCTGGACTGTATCCTGTCAAACTATGAAGACAGACGAGTCAACCCTGGCTTCCCCAAGGTGCTGCTTGCCAGGTGCTTGGTCACAGCAACAACAAAGTTACCTACCATTCAGCTGGCACTCCTGTAGAAACATGAAGCTCTTTGTTCTTCCTCTTTGCCAAGTTATTTGGGGCATGTTCTCCCTGGCTTCAGACTTGACATGGTCCAATGTTCATACTCCTGTCAGAGGAGGAGAAGAGTTCCCCACGTGGGCCAGGCATGATGATGCTCACCTTTAATCCCAGATTCCAGAGGCAGCTGAATCTGTGAGTTCCAGGCCAGCCTGGCCTACATACTCAGTTCCAGGCTAGNCAGAGCTACACAGTGAGACCTTGCCTCAAAATAAAATAAATAAAAATAAGAGTTCCTCAAGAAATAAAGGAACTGTGAACCAGCCGAGCCATATCTATGGTATGTCCTCTGAAAGGCTGGAGGATGATAACACAGAACTGTGGTTCTTAGATGGGTCCATTTGGAGGAAGAGGGAAAGACAGGACACCTGTTGTCAGGCTCAAATCCTCATAAGGAAGGATTGGCAGGAACCTTGGGACTTGGTAGACCGTCCCTGTGCCCCACTCCCTTCCCAGGACAGAAATGAAAGCATATCCCAGATAAGACTTGTATCACCACAGANGTGCTACAGCTGGACCTTAGACCCTCTGTCATGTGACAAGAAAATGAAGAGAAAGGCATTGGTTCCCACCTCCAACGCACCTTAGTATCGATCGATGTCTCAGGGCTGCAGCTCAGTGTGGAGCACTTGCCTAGCATGTTCGAGGCCCCAGTCTGAGCCCCAGCACTACAGACACCAGCAGATGCCTTCCCAGCCAGCACACTAAACCATCTCAACCAGGGTGTTCCGATGGCTGACCTGAGAGCCTCACAGCTGTGAAGAGCAGCCTGGTCTAAAACCCAGGACAAGCTCTGGCCAATCAGACCTCATTTGGATATGCAGTTTATGTAGAACACCACCACTTGGAAGGAAGCAGAGAGACTTTTCATTAGGGTCAAATTCAGAGCTGGTGGGTTCAGACCAAGCCAAAAGCCCACTGGATAATTCACACAAATCTATAGAACTCCAGGTGAGACGCCACCTCTACCATGGTGCTTCTTGGGTGGTGATCAGGTGAGATCTCAGAGTAACTGTTATGTGGCCAAGACCAAAGGAAGAACAGAGCACAGAAAGGGGTGGGGTGAACTGGGCTTAGAATACAGGATAAGCTTGGCCTTTAATCTGGAGTCAGAGGCAGGTGGATCTCTGAATTCAAGGCCAGCCTGGTCTACACTGAGTTCCAGGACAGCCAGGGTTGTTGCAGAGAGAAACCCTGTTAAACCTCCCCTCACCCACTCCAAAAAGAATACAGGATAGACTGGGCTTGCTAAGACAGTCTTCCCACAGGAAAAGGAGACTGTTTAATGTCATTTGAAGAGGCCTTGGGTAATTCCACTCTCGAGTGACAGAACAGCAGTGGGAAACAGTAGTGAGGCTGAGAGTCTGGGCAACAAGGGGAGACTGCATTCCAAGAGAAAGAGCATCGGGAATTAGGCAGAGGTGGAAACTGAGCTGTCCAGGATGGAGACTGTCCTAGTCAGAAAAGCACACTTCTGACAGGCCTTAAGCCTGTCTGGCAGGCAAGCTTTGGAGACTCAATCTACTTTGTCACCCCCTATATCTCAGAGTGCGATAGAGTCAGCCACCATATGGAGAAGGGGATACTTACTGTTTGAGACCCAGACATTCTGGGGACCAGAAAGCAAGCAGCAATCAGGGATCCTGGGGACTCCTTGACATTGGGTTGCCATGGAGACAGCCACAAAGGCACGGAAAGGGGGAGGGCCGGATGTAGACACAGTGAGAGGCTGGAACACACTGGAGAGGGGAGCCTGGACTATAGAATGCAGTACTCATCCACTTCTGTGGTGTGGGACAAGCCTTTGAAGCCTTTGGCTTGTACATTACCATGGAAACAGAAAGCTCTGAGCACAGGTCTAGGATTGCACATCTTTCCAGCCTCCCCCCCCCCCAGGGCAGTTTGCTGCTGGGTGGGTCTGTAAGTGCCCAAACCAACAAGCAGAACTTGGAAGTTCCCTCCTCTCTTCCTGCATGCAGAACTCAGTGCTCGGCTTGCTGACCCCTCTCTCACACACTTCAGTTGGGACATTTATTACCTCTGGGTTCACAGAGGGGTGGAAGGGAGTGCTCTGGAGGGAATGGGAACCAGAACAGGTTACAGGCTACAAAGCCCAGGCAAGCCAGCAGCAGCTCCTGCTGCATGTAGCCTGGAAAGTTCTAAGATTAACTCAGCATTGACCCTGGCAGCTTAACATTGTCTAGCCCAGGCCTCAGCCAGTGGGAACCAAGGGGAATTGTAGTGAACTCCATCTACAGATGGAGTAAATCTCACCCAGAGGGCTAGGAGACTTGCATTAGAGGACCTGGAAAGAAGCTCCCACATTCTACTCCCCCCCAACTCTCTCTCACACACATTCAACATTTTACCTTTTTATTATATTTTACTATTTTTTTTAATTTTTATTTTGTTTTGTTAACACTCCAATAGCTGAATTCAATGCTATTAAAATGATTGAAATGCTGCATAAAGAACTGGAAGCCTAGTTTTAAAAAATGATAAATGGGAGACAGGCATGGTGGCACACAACTTTAATCTCAGCACTCGGGAGGCAGAGGCAGGTGGATCTCTGAGTTCAAGGCCAGCCTGATCTACACTGAAAGTTCCAGGTCAGTCAGAGCTACACACTGAGATCCTGTCTCCATTAAAAAAAAAAAAAAAAAAAAAAAAAAAAGACTGGAGAGATGGCTCAGCAGTTAAGAGTGCCTGTTGCTCTTGAAGAGGGCCTACATTTGGTTCCCAGCACCCACATGGTGGCTCATTCTGGTTCCCGAAGATCCAATACCTCTGCAGGCTTCTGCATACACGTGGTCCATAAACGTACTTTCAGAAACACACACACATAAAATTATTTTGTTTTAATCATGAATGACCTCAAGAGATTTTGGATGAAGTCAANTTACAATTTGGATGAAAAGTTAAACTTCAGTAAGAAATTCAGCAAAAAGGGATTCTGAAAAATAAAAATAAAAATACTGGAACATAAAGTTCAATAAATCAATTCAATGGAGAGCATCACCAACAGACCAGCTTCTTCTACACATGAGGACTGGTGGGCCTGGTGTGCACACTGAGCAGGCAGATCTCTGAGTTCAAGATCGTCCTCAGCTACATATCGAGTTCCAGGGTATCCAGAGCTACAGACCCCTCCCCAAAAGAAGAAAATGTGGGGCCACAAAAAATTGGCTATAGTAATGGTAGGGGGACAGGAAGGCACATCTATATTCTGTATTTAAAGACATCTACCTCACTGAAAGGAGTCTGCTGTATTTAGTTCATATGTATACACAATCAGTGGTTGGTTCTGAATTAGCACTTACTCCACCCTGCCCCTACAGCACAGATACCCCAGGAGAAATACAAGGCTGACACTAGCAGATGTAAGCTAGACTCAAGGTTCGAAGAACTGCCTGAGCCCAGACATGCAGAGAATGCCAAGAGATGGTAGAAGACATCACACGTCTTAGAGATCTGGCTGAGTCCCTAGAACAAAGGGACAAAACTGAACTCTGGAATGACTGGCTTTATGGCCCACCCCACCACANCCCCTGTAAGGTTGACTGACTGGAGAAGATGTAAGGCAGTTTTCAGGCAGTTAGACCCTACTAAGGTTGCTGACTTTGAATAAGGAGTCTAAAGGTTCAGCCAGGTGTAGTGGCAGAGGCCATTAATGCCAGCGCTCAGGAGGCTGAGGCAGGCAGATCTCTGTGACTTTGAAGCCAGCCTGGTCTATATTGTGAGTTCCAGGCCAGCCAGGGCTATATAGTGAGACCTTGTCTCAAAAACCAAAAGCAAATCAAAACAAAGATTTCAGTTGGTCTCCACTCATTGGACTTCNTGACGACAGACATCACAAGTGCCGGTAACAGGTTTCTGACATGCAATACCCACAGATTAATTTAAAATCAAACATGTTGAGAACCCCAGGTATCTCTGGAGCTCGGCTGTGTTGTAGTATGTTAGAGCAGCTTGCTGCTGAGCACGTGCATGCACACTGCACTGCAGTCACTCCACACACCAGCAAACACTGCTGTCGTAGCCTGTCAGAACACGGTCCATAGATGAGGCCCATGAGCTTTCTAAGAGCTTGTGAGAGAACTCCAAGTATCCAAGACAAGAGTTTTGTAACCTCTGTTCCTCCATAACATGAATTGTTCCTGTATGTGCTTTTGCGCCCCTGCCAGGTGTAGTAATTACTCCCAAGAATGGGTTGTCCTTGTGACTATATACCACTGAACTTTTGTCGCATGCCCTTGCCTAGCCTTCAGAATATAAACTGTCTGATGCTCTGAATACAGTTAGCTGTATTGACTTTGGTCTCCCTGTGGGGCATGTTGGGATTACAGATGTTTGTGAACAGCCTCTGAAACACCTCAGACCAGATTTGAGACCAGTACATGTTATGGATTGCAGGAGAAGTAAGGGGGAAATAAATAGAGGAGGGGGGGAGGAACTTCTAAATCACATGCTACTTCAAGCTCTGGTGTCATTCCAAGTATGTTCCCCAGATCATTCCTGATCATCATGGCGTCCCCTTGGTTTACCGTAACTATAGTCTAACCCCACCATGCCAAACTCCTTATTGTAGCCACGCCCACTGTGGCAATACCATTCTTAGGCAGGTGGTCCTGAGTACCGACCAGCCTGTGAGTGAGCCAGCAGTGTTTCTCCCTGGTTTCTCTGTGCTTCCTCGGCTCTGAGTTCTTTCATCAGAGGTAATGCTGTGGGGAATAGCTAGCAGGCCTTGCTAAAACTCCTGCCTTGACTTCCCTCATTGATGGATCATGACTTGGCATTGTCAACGCAATAGATGTTTTCTTCCCTAAGTTGCTCTTGATCACAGTATCTCTCACAGCCTCAGCAATGAAACTAGAACACATCTAGCCAGCCCAAGTGCCCGTGACCTTTCACCCTAGACTGCCACTTGCTAACACTCCTACTCCACCTTGTTTTCTCTAGACCCTTGGTTCTCAATTAAGAATGGCAGATCTAGGCTGAGGATGGTAAAGTGTCTGCCACAGAAGCAGGAGGAGCCGAGTTTAGATCCACTACAGAGCCTGGTACGCTACAGTGGTAGGTAATCCCAGGGCTGGGCAAATGGAGACAACCAGACTAGCCTCATCAATGAGTTCCAAGTTCAGAGAAACTGCCTCAACAAACAAACAAACAAAGGAAGAGAGTGATCAGGGAAAGAAACGTGACACTAGTCTTTGGCCTCTACACACAAACCCATAGATACACATGCCCACACTGACAAGCATGTTCACCACACATAACACACCAGGGAAAAAAAGCCTAAACTCTCTCCTTCATTAATAACCACAAACCATTTCCTCCATTCCTCCTCCTCCATTTCCCCACTGTCACTCCATTTTCCTTCTGACTCAGCCTTTCGTCCTTCTTTTCCCTTTCTTTCTTTCCTTCTTTCTTACCACTCCCAAGATAGTTAAGTCTCTGCTCACACGTCACCACCTTGTGTCAGAATGCAAACTCTGTTACAAGGCTGTATGTACTCCTTGCGGAATCTCCTCACGCTGGCAGGCAGTATGTTTTCTGTACTGTCTCCCTACATAGCCTGGCTCCACTACTGTCAGTATCAGACAGAATTGTATTTTACTGCTATACTTGAGTGACAGAGAACAAAGAGCTTCCACATGAATAGCATCACCCCCAAAAGAGAAGACCCTTCCAGTCCTCTTCAGCTGTGACATACCTTTGCATCAGATGTCCAGATCCATCGACCCAAGCATGCTCTCAGCATGCAATAAAATGGCAGGCACACAGGTCCAACGTAACAACGGTCTCCCTGTCACCCACATGGAATCAAGACTCACAAGTACTACTTACTCACTATTTGCTTTTTATTTTTTGCTTGTTTTCTGCTCTGTGGTATAATGACTTTGTTTAAAATGTCAAAAAGACCAGCAGATAGGACAAGAAAAAGAGGAAGCATTTATGTCCATCTATAGCATAGAAAGTCAACCCACTGGAAAAAACTGAACAGTGGTAAACCATCTTATGAATGACTACCAGACATGACCTGAAGAAAAAAGAGAAATTGTTGAAGGTCTGTGCTCAAAGTGAGCTAACAGTAAGGAAGAATAGAAAAACATGGCATAACGCTAAACTTGAAGTACCCTGATGGAGTATGGAAAGAGTGTTAGCACAGTGTTACCACAGTTACCACAATGTTAGCAGTGAACACATGCTGTTGAAGGTGTGCTGCTTGTCAAACANCCAACAATCAAGCAGAACTGTGAATATTCAAAGGCTGACTGCAGAAACTTAAAAGGAATGGCACTGACATTTTAAAGATATGTGACAAAACAGCATCTACAGCAGAGAAATTTATGGAAAACGTGAACACTGAAGATGTTCTAGACATTAACAATGAGCGAGGGGCTCCAGGTGTTCATTCATTTCATTCACTAGGCTGTGGTAAAACAGACGGACTGTCCTGCATCAAGATGGCCACATCGGTGATGAAGACAATGTTGATAGCACTGCAAAACAGTGGCTCTACACAACATGGTGCAACTGTGCAATGGGCTTACTGAAGGGCTAGGCTGTGTGCATTCACACCAGGAGTTAAGTCGGTTGATCAAANAGAGACTTCTGGGACAAAAAAGATGTTAATGAGGCAGATGATTCCAGAAGAAATATTTGAAAAAACCAGTCGCAACACATTCCCACACATCTCTAGAAGTCCCATTTCCCAGTTCCTCGGCTGCTTTTGGTGTTTCTCACTTAAATCATAATACAAGGCACAGTAACACTTCAATGAGAACAGCACTACAGCCGTTAACAGCTGACCTGGGGATTCTAGCCTGAGTGTCATTTTCTCCCACTGTATTAGTAGGCCATAGTTTTCACTGCTTATGAGTGAATAGGTGTAAGGAATTGGTTGCTCACTGGTGGCATATGTATTCAGCCTGGGTTATGGCAATGTCAAATAGCCAGATTGTCCACATAGGGAGGAGAGTGAGACCTTTGCTTCCTGGTGAGTCAGTGGACACAAACTTTGTTTCATCCACAAAGTGATTTAAAATACTGTGTATAAGGTATGAAAATTAATGAATTTTTTAAAAAAGATTTATTTATTATGTATACAGAAGAGGGCGCCAGATCTCATTACAGATGGTTGTGAGCCACCATGTGGTTGCTGGGAATTGAACTCAGGACCTCTGGAAGAACAGTCAGTGCTCTTAACCTCTGAGCCACCTCTCCAGCCCACATTAATGAATTTTATATCTAGACTTGGGGCATACTCCCTAGATATGTCATTAGATACAACAACTCTAAAACCCAAAATAACTGGAACTTTTGGTCCAGAGCATTTCAGATAAGAGATGCTTTCAACATAATGAGATTTCTGCTGCTTGTAGTGAAATGTTTCCATGCATACACATATTTAACTGTGGACTTCAGGAGTAGGGTAAGCTCCTGGCACACTTTTATGACACAAAGTGCAGCTAGGTAAACTGTGCTCTGAGGAAGTTTCTGCTCTCTGTAATATTATCCTATTACCTTGTCACACTCGCTGGTAACAACTTCAATCTATTTCCATAGGTTGTCTTTGTTTTTGATTACACACCGCTGCTGCCCCACAATAAAAGGAAATGCTATTTGTTAAAAAAACAAAAAACCCACAGAGGCCAGTGGATCTTTGTGAGTTCGAGGATAGCCAAGGATACATGGTAAGGCCCTGTCTAATTAATAATCCCTTTCATTACTATGGTTAGTGCCTCCCAGTTACAGGCACATACGACCCCACCTCGCTTGAAATTAGAAACCCTGAACACACAGAGACAGACCCAGCTGTCATGTGCCTGACTGTGTGCTATCTGGTAACTCGTGTAGTTTCAATTTTACCCCCTCCATTCTTTACTCACTTGTTTTAAAGGACTTGATGTAAGAACACTCTATGCNTACACTCTATGTCTTCTAAGAATTCCAACAACAGCTCTGCTGTTCGTACATGGGGTCAATTCCTGAACAAACCTACTGGGAGCAGAAAGCATCAAGTCAAAGAACACTTAGTAACCTAACCTACTCGATGGCTCACTGTCACAACACTGTACTTGCAGGACAGGACATCTCACACCTGTTATCGCAATACTCAGAAGACTTACTCAGGAGAAGGAGCAGGGCAGATTCCGTCTGGGGATACACAGATAATGAATTTCAGAATAGCCAGATCTACAGAGTAATACCCGGTTATACAAACCACTGTTGTACCCCGCCCCCCACCCCACACACAAAAAGAAATATCCAACTCTTTATAAAATCCGGGATAAATCAAGCCAAATAGCCTTTACATTAAGACATGATGAGAAAAAAACCGACATTTTCTACAAAAGAGGCAAGACAAACCAGTGTAAAAGCTGGAAATTTATTGTTATTTGTGATTAATAAATCAAACTGGTGATGACACTGCCCCGCCTGTGGTACCATTCACCAGTACAAAGTCCTTAACCCAGACAGACGGAGGTGTCAGGCAGAGCACAGGGACACACCAACACTATCCTCGCCAATTCCTCCAGCCATGCCTCCACCCCGACCTTTGTACATGCTGTCTTCCTGGGGAAAGTGTCAGAACAGTGCAGTCTGGGGGCAACCTGGCCTCTCAACCTTTTAATAGCAAGCAGTTTACAGAAGTTATGGAATTCACCTTCTAGTTCCCTTGATTTTATTCATCTGAACTCATTTTAGATTATTTAACATTAATTATAATTTCGGATAACTGTACAAGAGAGAATACAATGACCTAAGAGAATACTGAACCAGAGTCAGCCGCATATATCACTGACCCTAAAGTTATATTTTAATTGGTCCCGAAGGAATGTATCACCCCAACAGTGTGAGAGTTAGGCAAATAGAACTTCTTTGGGGAAGGAAGAAAGAGGCTATAGGATAGCCAAACTTACTCAAAACTGTTAAAACGGCTCTTTGTTTTCACCAGACTGACACTACTATATGCATAGAGTCTTCACAGAATCTTGGTTGCCAGTATTACTTAGTTCAGGCTGGCCCAATCCAGAATAGATTCTGTCTCACCCCTCCCCCACCCCCCTTCTCTGAGGCTCTGAACAGCACAACATTCAACTATTTCTTAATAGAACTAGGCAAACACTTCAGAAACAAGTGGCTCACTAATCATTTTAAATCCAGGTATTGCCTATGAATGAGAAAGCTGATAAACCCAAAAGATAGTTCTACTTTTATATGGCAATTAAAACGGAGACATCAGCACTTTCAGTGAAAGCAGCATTCAATCCAACTCAATGCTGCTTAAACACCTATGGGGAGCAGAAAGCCCCAGGCATATGCATTGGAGTATGTTACAGTGCTTCTTCAATCTGAACAAAATAAAAGTAATTTACAGCCATTATGTAAATGTTGAGATATTATTACATTATATTTTCTGTACAATTAAATGTCCCTAAAGAGATAACCAGAATCAGTTTTTCTTTATTTTCAACAAACCTGACTAAATGGCACTTCTGCTGAGAGATGTTTATCAAAGATGCTGTAAGATTCTACACAATTAAGAATCCTTATTTTACTTTTTTGGTTACAGGAATTTTGCTTAGATGATCTAGAAACGCGCAATAATTTGTACTGTATACAAATAAGCAAAATTGTCAGTAGTATAAATCTTACAGCATTATTTGCAAAAATACATGCCAAAGTCACAATAAGCAATACTGTACCACAAGTCATGGAGAGCAAATGATCTGCTTTTTAATGTCTTTATTCTACATAAATTACTACCATAGGGTTAGGTTTAAAAAGCAAGTTAGTTGGACAGATGCAGGACAAAAATTTGTTCACCCAATTAGAAAAGGTGATATTTTAAAAAAATTACAATAAATGCCAAGTGTTTGATGCATGCAGCAGCCTTAACTGAAAGCATTGATTCCCACTGTTCCAAAGATTCAGAAACCCGCACATCTTACTGCATCCACCTCAGATGCTTCCTGTTGGTTTCCTTTATAACAGCACAGAATTCCAATGAAATAAAGCAGGTTACTTTAAAGATTTAAGAGCCGTTATCAAAAATAAATTACATTTTTTTCAGGATACAGAAATGCTGCTATGATGGCTGAGAGCCCAGTAACCTTTCAATCGCTGCGTTGATATCACCCCCTGTCGCTATCAGTGCTTGCAAGTTTGCTTCACGGTTCAAAAACCCCATGGCACTGAGCTGTTCCAGTTGCTGCTGGAATCTGACTTCCGGACTCTGCAGCTGTTGAGAGGAGCAAAGAGGCACATTCTGAGGAAGGCAGGCTACACTAAAGGCGAGTCCCTGTCCAAACACTTCAGCTGCCTTTTAAATGATGTATGCGGGTCTGCTGAGCTTTCTTTAAATTGCTGCTGTGCTTGGAGATACATCTACCATATTTATTTATTAAAGAGAATGAACTTATTCAAGTAAAATATACAAGACCATCTATAACTATTTTATAAAGAAAGTGGATTATTTCCAAGTGTTATTTAGTTTTACTTCAAATGGCAAAATATGATTTAAAATAGTTTAGCTATAATTTATAAATATCCATCACATTTAAAAGTTGTTTAGCATTTTATTTTAGAATAGTTTATTCCTAAACCACCATGATAAATAGACTATATAATTCAGCCTTTTAAAAAAACCTCACAGGCTAGGGGTGAGTGCTTGGGGCCTTGGATACCTGGGGTCCTCCCTCTCTCCTTCTTCCACAAAGGGTAAAATAATAAATTAATAAATTCCATTACTTCAGAGGCTTGTCAACAAGAAGAAACTCTTTCTAAAGCTCATGCACAGACAGCTGTTGCTTTCTCATGTACTGATACTGAATGTGCTTCAATTACGATATACTAACTAGCCTGATGGTAGAATATTTTTTTAAATTTTATCTTATGTGTTTTGCCCGTACGTGTACCATGTGCATGCATGATGCCCACAGAAGTTAGAAAAGCCCTGAGACTGGAGTTACAGACAGCTGTGAGCTGCTATGTGGGTGCTAGAATTGGATCTGGGTCCTCT
>LZPO01087209.1:373544-388145 GCA_001675575.1 Neotoma lepida | reverse complement strand
GCTCCAGGGTGACATGTTGGTGGGGAGCTCTTTCTGACCATCTGACCCAGAGTTTGCTGCAAGGAGAAAGATCAGGGCCAGCAAGGCCAAGCTCAAGCCTGTTGTCAGAGGCCCTGCTTGGTGTCCCTACCCAGGGGAGGTCACAAAGGAAGGAGATAGGCTTTGTACCTGCTTCTCTTTAGACTCTGACACCAAGGAAAATGAACTTCTATTTTCTGCAGAGGCTGCAGACTTGGTTCTGGGGAACATAGGACTTTGTGCCAGGCTATCCTTTTGTTCAGAGTGTTCTTCCTCTATCATACCGGTTTGGCCACCTCAATATAGCAGCCTGAATTTCCTAGTCCTATTGGCAGCGATGGTGCAGAGAGTCATTACATTCCTCTTACTGAGAAACTTCATACATGTGGTTTCCTGGGGTTCTGGTAAAACACCCAGCCCTTCAGGGTCCTACAGGACAGTGACCTGCTGTGGGTGTCGACAAAAGGGGTTCTCCTCCAACACCAGTTCCTGATTAAACCTTCACCCTCTTAGCCCCAAATACATTATGTCTTGGAAAAGTATTCCCTTAAGGAAGCATCACAGTAGGTGCTGAATGTTGCAAACACTCCCCTTGGACTCTGTCTGCATTTTCTCAGAAGAGAAGCATCACCCATGTCTCTCATCCTATGCAGATGCTCCAGAAAAACTCACTGAAGAGTTCAGACTTGTCCCTTCATAACCAGCACAGGATGATGTGAGAAGCATCTAGAATTTGATTTTCTTTTTTGAAGATCCTTTCTTGTGGTGCTGCTCTTGTAGAGAACCCAAATTTGATTCTCAAAACCCATGTTTAACCAGGTCAGGACTGCCTCACCAGGTCACCTGGACTAGACAGTGAAACTATGTCTCAGAAAAAAGAACACACAAACACACCCCATGATTCTCCACAAAAGATAAAACACACAATGCCAGCAAGTGAGCAGTCCATAGGTGACACTGAAACTCTGATCACTGTGGCAGCCAGTCAGCCATGCCTTGCCACAGACCTTTTGCAAACTGGCTCAAACAGGTGGGACATTCACTCTTAGTGACTTCCAGCCCACGGCTCTCCCAGATTCACTATGCCAATATGAGACTTAGTTCCTTGATAGGGAGTATTCTGTTTCTGAACTGCTTGTGTTGGGAAAGACTTTTAAGCCCTGAAATCTTCTCAGAGCCTGGCCCTCAAGGCTGGACATGGGATGGAAGGAACCAGTCCGAGTACCATGGAAGCAGAGAAATTGAGCAATAAAACTTCCCACCCCACCTCACCAGGAAGGCTGCAATGCCTGAGGCAATATGAGGTGATGCAGCCCCTGGCAGACTAGCTCAGGGAGCCATTAGGAACGCATCCCAAGCAGCCAGACCACTTCCCTTCAGTATATCCAGGACACCCAAGTCCTTGGGGCCTTTGCTAAGCACAGGCACAGGGTGTGGTCACTTCCCTGCTCCTTTCAGTCTTCAATTCCACACTTCTGACCTTAGCACAGTCAAGATACAGTTTCCCTGGTGCCCGGGCTGCTCACCATGATGGGCATTGATAATAACCTAACATGAGTGCTCAGGCTCTCAGGAGTTCCCTGAACTCCACAGAGCTCATACTCTGCCACCAACCTGTCCCGCTTCTTGTACAGAGCTGCAACAGGGGATTGGGCACTCNGTGTCTATAAAACATCTGCTATGGACTAAACTGGGCTTGTGGAAGATGTGGTGAGATGAGGATATAGCCATCAAAGACTGCCCTTCTTCTGGCAGGAGAGACAGCTCCCTAGACAACATTCTTGTCAAGCAAGCATGAGGACCCGACTTAGATCCCCAGGAACCACATAACAGCCTGATAGGGCAGTGTGTGTCTCTAATCCCATCCCTGTGGAGATGAGGACAGACAGAGCCTGGGACTCCCTGTGCACGGGGTGTAGACTAATTGACAAGCTCTAGCTTCAAGTAGAGATGGTCTCAAAAAATCAGGTAAAGAGTGATAGAGGAAGAGACTTGATGCTGACCTCTATCCTACTCACACAAGACCAAGCACATGTATGTGCCCTTGAACACATACGTAAACCCATGCACCTGTACACAGACAGACAAGATGGGAGGGGTATGAAGAAGAAGAAAAAGAGAAAATAATCAGTTCACATTTCATCTTTCAGAAATAAAATTTCTTAAGTGTGAGATATAGTTTTCAACTATAGTTGAATCAGTAGTCATGATTTTGTCCAGGATCATGCTAGTGAAAGTTTCCTGCAAAACTGTGGTTAAATTTGATCCTTGCCTCATTAGATGTGTTTGCTGCACTTGGCTTGATTCTACTAAGAAAAGCACCTCACATGCCACACATCCTCATCCAGAACGTGGGCATACCGTCAAAATCTCCTCAAATGACTTATCATTGACTTTGACCCTGTTTGGTATTGGTAGATGGACGATGGAAATGAGTTCAAAATGCTCAAAGAGCGAGGTTCTGTAGTCTTGGTTATCAAGACAAGTAAACCAATCATCATGGAGAGGGCTGGACCTCTGCTAAGTAGATGCAGCAGCAAGCACCATGTCAGCATGAGGAACCCTCTGAAAAGTAAGTTAACACAGAAAGTGCAGAAGCCTGAGCTAAAGCAGACATGCAGGCAAAGACAGGCAATGTTCTTCCCTTATCCCCCAAACTCCTTCCGGCCTTCAATCAGTTAGAAGATGGTGGACTGTTCTGAATCCAGTGTTTCTAATGTTTTTATCCCAGAAAAACCCACAAAATGGTTTAATCTAGTCAGAATTAACCATCACAGTAGTCTATTTTTTTTCTGGTGGTTTTTGTTTGTTTTTAAGTATCTTTAGGAAATATGTTTCCTTTGATTCATTTATACTAGAAATAATCATTTTTTAAAATAAAATAGGAAACTAGCACATGTGCAGTTTCCCCACTTTTAATTTCATGTAACTATTAGGAAGCTCATACATAAAATACTAAAATGGATAATAAAAGCTTAATGGATATACTTTTTGCTCCCTCACCTCATGTGTCTTTCATGGATACCTCAACTGTTCTGTAACTTGTTGAATCACAGAAAGCCAAGGANCAGGCAGGAGTGCTCATTTGCAGATGAAAATGACTGGTGACTGGCCATGAAATTGTTGCTCTCTGGCTTGTTTAAATCTTTTCATGTGTGCATATCTATGTGTGTGACTGTGAACACACACATGTATTTATATGTCTGAATGCTGGGAAAGATGTGTTTATATGTGGTGCCTGATCCACAGACACAAAACTCACTGAGCCCTCGTCCTCTATGATGGCCAATTGGTACTATACAGTAGATTCCATGATCCTTTCCTGTTGGCATTATAGTTCATGGTCCTTATATCAGGCAGGGGCTAGTTCCTCAATGAACTGCCAAACAGGAACTAACATAGGACATAAGAACAGTTTCTGTAGCCGGGGGTAGTGCCACACACCTTTAATCCCAGCACTCAGGAAGCAGAGGCAGGCAGATCTCTGTGAGTTTGAGGCCAGCCTGGTCTACAGAGTGAGTTCTAGGACAGCGAAGACTGTTATACCAAGAAATCCTGTCTCAAAAGAAACAAAAACAAAAACAAAACAAAACAAACAAACAAAAAAAAACCAAGTTGGTGATTCACTCCACCCCAAAATCAGGATGGTAGTTTGTTCTGACAATATTTTTGTACACCGTGTGAAGATATGTCTCTGTCCTTCCTTACCTGCCTAAGGCACCTTTTGATTGGTTTAATAAAGAGCTGAATGGCCAAAAACTAGGCAGAAGAGGATCGGAGGGACTTCCAGGGAGAGATAGGAACTCTGGGAAAGAATCTGAGACATAGATGATTCTCCAGCCAGATGCAGAAGAATTCAGATTACAGTACTGAGGAGAAGAGAGGTAAGGAGCCACATGACAGAATATAGATTAATATAAATGAGTTATGTAACTTTTAAGAGCTATTTTGGAACAAGCCTAAGCTAAGGCCAAGCTTTCATAATTATTAAAAGTCTCTGTGTCATTATTCGGAAGCTGGCAGTCCAAAGAAAGACCCATTATATTTGGCATCCAATGTGGGGCACATATATCTGGCACAGGGCCTGAAAAGGCTAAGAAAAGCTCCAGACAAGGAGCTGAATGCAGTCTCTCAGACAGCCCCATGCTTGTGATGTACAGAAGTGCATGGCTCCTTTAAGAGGCCCTGCTGTGCAGCCAAGCACTTGAGTGGGGCCTGTGAGCAGCTGATGCACTACTAGCTGGAGGCTAAGTAGAAATGCCTGTCCCACCATAGGCCCAGCATCTTCCCAGAGCAGGGGCAGGTAGGAGCTCCTGGCCAGGGCCCACAGACATAAGGTTCGGCTGTCACAGAAGGGCAAGCAGTTGCTGCAGACCAGAACCAGTGGGATAGGCAAGCTGGACAGACCTGAGGGTGGAGGAGCCAGCTGCCAGTGCCATGTGCTAAGTGGAGCCACAGAAGGAGCCTCCAGATGCACAGAAGGACCTAAGGAACATTTCCCAGAGCCATGGTACACAGACGCCCCATTCTCTCTGGCAGGCTTGTGAGTGCTCAGTGTGTACTACCACCTCTTCCTGTTGGGTAGGTTGCAGTGGGTGACCTGGCCCTTTAAGGCTTGGCTCACATGCTCAGAGAATGGCTGCAGGCATGCAGAAAGCCAGCTCCAGACCAAGAAAACCTCAGAACAGGTACTGAATGCTTGAAAATGTGCCCAGGGACTGAAGAAAGAAAAAAAGAAAATGGATATAGACAGTCATAGAAAAAATAGTTTGAAAATAGTAAAGTGAAGTTCTTAAAGAAAGAATAAAGTAATATAAAAAGAACAAGCCACATAAGGACGGGAAATACCATAATACAGGGTACTTGGACCCTATATAGTGCTACATTAGATGGTTTAAAAATAGAAACATAAAATGAAAAGATAAATGACTTAACTGAGATTGGCATAACACCAGTTATGATTACTATCATTCTGGTATTTCATATTTTATTCTTAATAGCTACAGTGGCTTTCTGTGCCCTCTCAAAGAAAAAAAAAAGCTTTAGGAATACAGGAAAAAGAGAAATATAAAAGGTGGATTGATAAAAGACATGCCTTAGAAGAAAAATTAGAAAGACTTATAAATAAAAATGAGAAAGATACTGAGGCAGAGACAGAGGGATTAAGACAAGGGCCTACCACACCACCATATAATGAAATAAAAGGTCAGCAGAAAGTTGTTAGAAAACCAACCTTAGCTTATCCAGTTACTATATGACAAAAGTTACAGGCACTAGAACAGCTCGTCCAAGAGCAGCTGGAGGCTCGACATAGAGAAGAGTCCACCAGCCCTTGGAATTCTCCTGTATTTGTCATTAAAAAGAAATCTGGGAAATGGAGGATGTTAGCAGATATGAGAGCAATCAATAAAGTCATTCAGCTTATAGGTTCCTTACAACCTGAATCCCTTTAACTTATTACATAAGGCATGGCCTATCGTAGTAATTGATTTAAAAGACTGATTTTTCACGAACCCTTTGCATGAGCAAGATAGAGAAAAATTTGCTTTCACAATGCCTACTTATAATCTCAGCCTGTTAAAATGTACCATTGTAGGATCTTGCCATAGAACATGTTAAAAGTCTTACCTTATGTCAATATTTTATACAACAGTCATTAGAAATAATTTGTAAATAGTTTCCTCGATCTATAATTTATCACTATATGGATGATATCCTACTGGCTAACTCAGATGCAGATATCTTAGAAAAGAAAATGCTTGGTGAAGTAAAGAGAATTTTACCTTTGGGGATTACAAATTGCTCCTGAAAAAATATAAAGAGAAGAATCTATTCATTATCTAGAATATAAGATAGGTTTACTGAAAATTCAACCACAGAAGGTACAAATCAGAAGAGATCAATTACAAACTCAATGATTTTCAAAAATTGCTGGGAGATATTAATTGGCTAAGGCCCACAATTGGGTTGACAACCCAAGAGCTAAGCAATTTATTTCAAATCTTACAAGGTAATAAGGACTTAAATAGTTCAAGAAACTTATCAGCTGAGGCTGAGAGAGAATTGGCTCTGGTAGAAAAGAAAATACAGGATGCACACATGGATTCCTTGGATCCAAAGCTTAATTGTATTTTAGTTATTTTGCCTTCTATTCATTCTCCCACAGGAACGCAGAGAGAAGATAATATCTTAGAATGGATATTTTTTGTTAGCACACAAACAGTAAAAAATTAAAGACCCATGTAAAAAAGTTTTCTGAATTGATTCTGAAAGGAAAAATGAGACTTTGTCAATTAGCAGGAATGGACCCGACAGAGATTGTGATACCTTTTACTAATGCTGAAATTTCCTCATTATGGGCAGAAAATGAACATTAGCAAACAGCTTGCAGTAATTTCTTGGGAGAGATTAGCAACAGATATCCCAAAAGCAAGAGACTTCAGTTTATAAAAAGAACTAATTGGATTCTCCCTCATATAGTAAAAAAGGACACCAATTTCTGGTGCTCCAACATTCTACACTGATGCAAATAAATCAGGAAAGGCAGGTTATAAGTCAGAAAAAATAAAATAGTTTAAAGTCCATATACTTCAGTTCAAAAATCAGACTTACATGCTATTCTCAAGGTATTATTAGATTTTCCAGAACATCTTAATATAGTCACTGACTCTCAATATGCAGAAATGCTGCAAGCCACAGGAAAATGTAATGGAATTCAGCTACTATCATAAAAGCTACTACTTGGAAAAGTCAACGACTTTTCCAAAGGTCACGCCATGGCTTCAGAGGTCTTGGTGATATTTTAGCTTTTGTATATATATTAGCTGGTTCCTACAATGATTTTCTTGTAAGCTATGTGTGCTTCCAAGAACTCCTAACAGTGTATTTATCTAAAATACCTATCAAGCATCCAAGGACAAACAATCTCCTGAACAAAGGTAACAACCTTATGGAAACAACACCTGTCTCCTAGGTCAGGCAGATAGCTTTATTTGTTGTGCAATTTAAGCCGAGACCCTCCTTTCTTGTACAGCTTACTAACATTATAGACTCCTAACTTCTTACCTAACCACTTCTAGGAATGTAGACTGAGCACATACATTCCCTTTTTGATATACTAACCAATATTAGCTCTCAGTTGACCTCCTCCTTTAACCACTCCCTTTTTGGGTTATAAAAGAAAGCCTGATGGTCACTGCCTGAGGAAAATTCTTACCTGCCTTTATGACCCTGTAGGAATTCAAGCCTAGTGACCTAGCTGGAGGGGGAGGATTGCTATTGCTTGGGTTTATAGCTGAATACCTCAGAGACTTGGAGAAGAACCCAGAAGTATAAGCAGACTTAGAGGAGGATTTTGACTAGAGAACTTGAGGATGAGATGGAAGATGAGGAAGAGCCAGATGGGGAAGTACTAGATGAATAAGAACAAGAAGGACCTAGATGAGGCATTAATTAAGATGAGGCATAATTAAGATGAGAAAATTAAGATAGAACTTAGGGGGACAGCAGATAAAGGTAGAGAGAAATCAGGCAAGAAAGAAGCTAGGCATGAGAACAGAACTGAAGCTGTATAGACAGGATTTTATCCCAGAGGAATAAAGTAGACAGACAAAAGAGCCCAGTGTATTTAGATTCTTTTCCCAAAAATAATTCTCGCTGTTCGTAGCTTCTCTTATGGGCCCCTAGGAATATTATTAAGGCAGAAATATATTCGAGACAGAAAGAGTTCTTTCACATATTGAAAATGCTGAACTTATTCCAGATGATTCAACTACAACAAGCAATCAGAAATAGAAATCATCCATTATATATAACACTTATCAGATCCCACACGGGTCTACCAGGCCCTCTAGTACACAATAATGATAAAATTGATCAGCTATTAGTAGGAAATGTGCTAGAACAATCAGAATTTCATAAGAAACACCATGTTAACAGCAAAGGTTTGAAGAAAGACTTTTCTATTACTTGGCAACAAGCCAAGGAAATTATAAGGAATTGTCCTACTTGTTGTTCTTTGAATAACCAAACTCCATTACCTGCAGGAAGTAACCCAAAAAGTACCCAAAGAAATGAAATTTGACAAATGGACATTTTGCAGAGTTTGGGAAAGTAAAATATGTACACCATGTCATAGATACATTTTCTGGATTTGAACAGGCAACTGCTTTAAGTTCTGAAAAGCCTGATTCTCTAATTATGCATTTATTAGAAGTTATGACTATTATGGGGATAGCTGTACAAATTAAGACTGACAATGCTCCAGCATATGTCTCTAGTAAAATAAAACAATTTTTTGCATATTACAACATAAAGCATATTACAGGCATATCGCACAATCCTACAGGACAAGCAGTTACAGAAAGATCTAATTGTACTTTAAAAGAAATGTTTAATAGACAGAAAGGGGTAATAAAGATCTCCCAGGGATAGATTACATAGTGCTTTATTATTAACTTTAAATTTTTTAATGCTAGTGAGCAAAAAACATCAGCTGCTGAGAGACACTGGATTGGTGGGGGGGAAAACTGCTGAATTAAACCATCCTATATATTTTATGTGTTGCGTTGCAGGAGAGGTTATGCCTTTGTTTCCACAGGAAATGAAAAGCTAAAAATTCCTTCAAAATAAAGATCAGATTTGACTGGGGGAAACCTCCTGAAAAATCTTGGCTGCAGACATGAAGGAAGAAACCGAGAAAAACTACAAGACAGGTGATATATATGTTGATCCCACTCATACAACTCTGAGACTTGATGAGACATGATAAATCTTGTTAGCTACAAAGTCCTCATGACTTATTATTATATGTCTTCCTTTCAGATGGCATGGATGGAGATTTATATTACAGTTTATACAGTCTAAACACTTATAATGTTGACAGATACCTTTTATGTGCTCAAACATAAAGCAGAGAATCATCGTTATATGATTTGTGCACATTGCACATTCCGTACTTGTGTTTATGTAGATATGCACGTTACCTTTAGAAGTCTGTGTGTATTTAGAACAAAAGGACCAGACACCAATGAAGACAAGTAGCCAAGGTGATCCAGCCTCTCAGAATGCCTCTGTTGCCATTTCCTCAAAAATCTGCATGCATGACAACTTCAAAGCAGCTAAGATGGTCCAGCCTCATAGATTACTCCAGCCAGGACTTCATTTAAGCCCTGCAATTTCCCATCACACAGAGACTAGACAACAAATGATACAGCTAGCTTTCCCAGGACTTGACCATTATCCCAATTTTCTCAGGGTCCCCTAAAGATGCTGTCACCCCCAGACAACAGGAAGCAAGTTTAAGAACATGACACTCATATTCCTGAGAGGTGGGGTGGGCGGTTTTTGGTTATTCAGTGGGTTATGGATGTTTGTTGTCATTTAGAGGGGGTGGTTGCAAGTTGTTATTGGTCATGGTCAGAGGGTAAACTAACCAAAGGAGGTTAGATTAAGTGATCTCTTTCTTTTTGTTTCCTCTATCCTTCTTTCTCTCCTATCTAGTGTTTGGGCCAGGGGAGGGGAGAAGGGATGAACAAAAATAAAAGGAGGGATATAGAAAAGACAGGATAAAAGGGTAGATTATTGAATCACTTTTAAACTAAAAAGCAACTACTAGTCTCAAATATTTTACATTGGTATGGATTTTTGTATACTGATACAAATTAAAGGTTATTTTTGTTATGACAGTGGTGGTCCAGGAAGTAGGGCTTATGGAAGACTAGGTGCCTTTGGTTAATGAGCTGCAGCAGCTCAACTCTCTCCATGGGCTTCATAGCCAGAGGAATATGTGAAGCATACTGCCACCCTTGCTCTAGTAAACTATTCAGTTTTGGGAGTGTTCACATCCCCATACTTATATATTCTTGCATCTTTTCTTATCTACCTACCTAGACTGAGTGCATGGTAAAGAGGCTTTCAGGAGAAGCATGTTCCTATCCTTGGTATGCCCAGGCTCAGAGAGACACAGGGCAGAATGGCAGGGACAGGAGACACGGGAGCACATCCTTCTAGGCCCACTTGTTTTGTATGTGTACTCCATTTTCCTTTCTTGCTCCCATTAATTTCTGGATGCTTGATCTTCTGTGATGTCCCATCTGAGCTCTTCTGTTTCAGGAGCACAAGAACCCACACTGCTGCTGGGTGGAGAGCAGAGGGAACTGGAGTCCTCTCCAGAACATTTGTGGTCTGTCTCACAGGCCCCAAGCTCCTACCTGGATCCTGTGTGTTCGGTGCTCTTGGAGACAGGTCAGGATCTCCCCTCATTTGCTGCTGCCCTGTACTTGGATGTCAGGTTGAAAGGCCACCTCCTCTGAGCAGCCTGGCACTCTCTATGGCAGGAACACTGTAAGTGATAAAATGTCTAGCTGAAGAAAACCATAAGCCCTGAGACTAGACTCTCTAGCTGTCATTACTCAACTGTTACTGGTCAGCCACTTTCATATCTCAGAAAGAACTGTTTGTTGACACAGGCAGTTTCTCAAGATATCCCACTTTGCCTGAGCAAAACAGTCCCCAGAAAGGAGGTCATGGAGACAGTCTTTCTTAAGACTGTCTTAGCCTGCATGTAACCTCCACAGCTCTATCAATTTCTTTATTCCTAAATCCCCCACCCCCACTCATATAAGAGTCCTGACCAGCTCCCTCCTTTTTACAGACTTTCCATTCCTACAGGAGAGAGTCTGCCCCTTGCTGTGTGCTCTAAGAACAGTCTCATCTGTTGAGGTCAGAATTTTGACTCTTTCCTGACTTTCTATATCCTGCACTCTAAATCTAACACTTGGTGCCAAAACCTGGGAGAGCTTCTGGGGTCACACCCCACTGGTGGCTCTTGGTCCTCCTTCTTAATTTGCCTTACTTCCCTAGTCTACTCTTGGGATCCATTCCTTCAGGAGCACAGACACACCTGGTGATCTCAATATAAAGCTAAACAGCCACCAGTCTACTTGAAAGCTCTGATCTTTGTGGCCTCTGCTGCTGTGAATAGGTCAAGTCCCCTAGACAGTCTTTGGCTCTTTGGGCTTTATTGGAGCTCTGTGTAAACACAGCTCATTTTCTTGGAAGATGGCTAGATTGTTTTTCTACCTTCTTATCATTTTCTCCACCCCTGCTTCTCTCTCTCTTCCTCACTATCATAGTTGTCTGACCTCTAGATAAGAGGCCATTTTCCATTTGACCAGACCACATGTCCAACACAGCTAACAAGTTGGACAAGATAACTCATGAGAACTGAATCAGAGGTGTTCTGTTAGGTCTCTGGGACTCCAGGAGTCTTCTCATCTTGTCTTGAGACTCACTCAGTTGATAGTTCTGGGAACTTTGCACAGGCTCCACAGTCTCTTGACTCCTGGAAGGTACAATTCAGAGAGCAGCCTCTCCTACTTTCCACTTGTTTAATTAACCCTTACATTTAAGGGATACCTCAGTAGCAGACTTTGACTCCCATTTTTTACCTTGGTCCCACACCTGCTATGGGTTCCAAATTATCTTTACATTTCTTTAACCTTACCTTTAATCCTAAGATACTCAAATTAGGAGAACTGAGACCAGTGATGACTCTGCCTCTCAATACAGGTCTGGCCTCAATATTCACTAGATAGCAATCATTGGCCAGAATTTTGAACTTTTGATTTTAGTATCTTAACTGATTTGACTTCATAAAACAGGATGGAAAATGGTCTGAGGTTCCCCCATATAACCCCATCTACACTTTCTGCTATCCCTACCTCCATGTCTCTTTTCTTTCTTCCCTCATTCCTGTCCTTTCTAAACCCAATTAGCTAAACACTCTCTCTGATGTTAGTCTGGCTGCTACCAAAGCAGCTGTCAACATTCCTGAAAAACTACACCTCAGAGAAGTGGAACTGCTGTGAGTGAGTGAAGAGCTGCTGCATTGCAATGCCTGTTACTTCCACCTGTTCTCTCTAGGCCCATTTTCCTGAGGTAAAATGTTCTTTCCTCCTCAAACCACTTTGTTCCACACATGACTGTTTTTGTTTCTGCCCCATCTAACAATATGATTACTAAAGATCTCTAAGTTAAGTTTCTCTTTCACAATAAAATTATAAAAATATAATTGCAACAAACAATAATGTTCAAAATCTTAGTTTATTAAAATATGCCTTATATGTGATTAAATATATACAAGCTGTCTGTTACATATGATTATGGTTTGTTCCTTTACACCTTGTACTTAGCACCAAATTGACTCAGTAAATTTTTAATGCTCTCATGTATCATGGTATTAAGAAATAAAAATGTTATAAGGATGAAAAGATGGAAATTGTTTAAATATAGAAAGATCTGTGTATGAAGATGAAGCTTTTGCACGTTATGAATGTCTGAGTAAGTAATTTAAGATGCATAAAGGATAAGACTTAAAGATAATATATATGGTATTAAAATGTCTTAAGGTCTATCAACAGCAATTTCAAAAACGGCTAAAATGTAAGTCCCATCAAAGTTTATTTAAAAGTATCTGACTATTAAAATATTAAATAGTAATTAGAAGTACTAGACTTCTGGATGTTAGGAACCATCCTTGAAGGCTATTCTAATATAGTCAGAGGGACTAAAAGGGAAAATACTTCCCCCTCACCCTCCAAAGTCAATGAGGTCCCAGGGGTCTGTGTTCATCTCTAGAAATGTTCTGCAACTGGGGAAGTCACCCATTCTCTTGTTCAGGGAGGCCATGGAGACCCCACTCAACGAATTTAGCCAGAGTCCAGTCTACAAAGAGGAGGATCAACACAGAGGAATGATCTTTTCAGTGCTTCCAAGGGAAGCCACAGCCAAGGTGAGAAAAGCCTTTGGCTTACCCTCACATAGATGGACAACTGATAAAGAAAGGCTCAAGGTGTCAGAGGTTCCTCAAAAGCTCCAGTGGTCCCTGAGGACTGGATCTTCAATTGGCCTTAATGGTACAAAAACTAAAATTAATTTTGGCTACCTAGATAGTCTTCAGCACCCAACAGGAAAATATAACCAAAATTAATGTTCCTTTAACAATTTAAGGGACTGCAGTTCTGTGACATTATACTTAGCCATATAAAATGTTATGTGGACAACTATTTCCCACTAACAATTCTCTTACATACACACACACACCAGAGCTCAGATACAGGAAAAGACCTTAGCTTCCATCAGTAACTACAGTATTTATCCACAGCTAAACCAAAACAAAAATAAACANACAAAACCAGGCCTATCTTCTTAAATGCTAAGGATAAATCTAAAAACTGTTCTTACCAACTATAGAATACCAGCTCTTCCTGGAAGCATACTTCTCAAAGCTGCAATAGGTCCTTCTGCACCTTAACTACCCTGTTCCCTGATTAAAGAAGACTGCATGATACTCTGTTTTCAAACTCACAAGTTAGGAAAATTAACCAGAATATCCAAGCAGTAAGTATCCTTGGAACATTACTAGGCAATCCTATAATAATATCTTGGTAAGATTCTACTTCTCTTATAAATCATTGATTACATGCAAAGTCCTTTACCTTCTACTTTTTAATTCCCTATGTTCAGGCATTCTGTGTCCTTTACACTTTAATGTAAATTTTAGGGTTAGCTTGCCAAATTTCCACTCCCCCAAGCATCTGTTGGGATTTTGATGGGGTTTGCACTGAATACAGATGANACTGGGGAGGATTGCTGTCTTCATGGTCCCCAGCATCCACTTACCTGGGGAGAACTGCTGTCTTCATGGTCCTCAGCATCCACTCACCTGGAGAGGACTGCTGTCTTCATGGTCCTCAGCATCCACTCACCTGGGGAGGATTGCTGTCTTCATGGTCCTCAGCATCCACTCACCTGGGGAGAACTGCTGTCTTCATGGTCCTCAGCATCCACCTACCTGGGGAGGATCACTGTCTTCATAGTCCCTAGCATCCACTTACCTGGGGAGGATCACTGTCTTCATGGTCCCTAGCATCCACTCACCTGGAGAGGATTGCTGTCTTCATGGTCCCCAGCATCCACTTACCTGGGGAGGATCACTGCCTTCATGGTCCCCAGCATCCACTTACCTGGGGAGGATCACTGTCTTCATGGTCCTCAGCATCCACTTACCTGGAGAGGACTGCTGTCTTCATGGTCCCCAGCATCCANTCACCTGGGGAGAACTGCTGTCTTCATGATCCCCAGCATCCACTCACCTGGGGAGGATCACTGCCTTCATGGTCCCCAGCATCCACTTACCTGGGGAGGACTGCTGTCTTCATGGTTTCCAGCATCCTTACCTACAGATTTCCTTCCTCTCTGCAATGCTTCACTTCCAAATATCTAATCCTTTTGTGAATGAAACTGAATAATTAGTTTCCTTTTCATATTTTTGTTGGTTTATAGAAATATAATTTTGGTAGAAATACTATTTCCTATAAACTTAAGACTGTTTATTAGTTCTAGTATGTTCTGTTTTGTTTGACAGGTTCACTGTTGTTTTCTACAGAGAATCATGTACTCTGGAACTGTCAGGTCTAGGTACATTCCAATTTGGATGACTTTAGTTCTTCCTTTCCTTTTCTCTTTCCTCCATTCCCCTGCCCTTCCTTATACTCTTTCTCCTCCTCCTTTTTCTTCTTC
>LZPO01087209.1:356040-372379 GCA_001675575.1 Neotoma lepida | reverse complement strand
GGGGTGAATACTGTCCTATTGGTACCTCTGGTGATGCTGCAGGGGTGAATACTGTCCTATTGGTACCTCTGGTGATGCTGCATGTTTTAAGGCAGTCGAGTGGCTGGACTTACCTACACATCAATACAAGAACTATTCAGATAAACTCTCTCTCTCACACACACACACACAAAATAAGTGTGTACATATTCTAATTGAAAACTGGTATTCCAAGGTTAGAAATAACTACCATAGGATCCTGCATTCTGTATACACACTAAGCAACATAAACTCACATTTTACCATTCTCTACCAGTATTTTAATAATTCCCACATTTGCTACGTTTTGGCTACACCATGAGTGTCTGTCTACAGCAGCGGTTCTCAACCTTCCTAATGCGACCCCTTAATACAGTTTCTCATGTTGTGGTGACCCCCCAACCATAAAATTATTTTCGTTGCTGCTTCAAAACCGTAATTTTCCTACTAAGCAGTGTCTCAGTTCCTAAGACCATTGGAAATACGTGTTTTCCGATGGTTGAGACCCGCAGGTTGAGAATCGCTGGTCTAGAGGTAAACTCTAGCAAAAAAGTTCCTTAAAAGTTTTTAGTACTAATGATAAATAACCCTAAGGTTTTAAAAAGTCAGTCACTACCTCAAGCCTCTTCCTCCACCACCACTCTGACCAGGAGCAGCCTCTCTGGCCGGCCTCAGTCCCTGTCCCTCAGGGGCCATCCACACAGGTTCAGGCTGCGTTGGACACCAAGGAGGCCTTCAGGGCGACAGGATCTAAGCCTTTCTGAGCTCCGCAGTCAGTGGAAGCAGCGAAGTAGAGGGCGAGATGAACTGCAGCTCCAACGTCTGCAGTCTGTGACCACCGGACTCAACGACTGTTGTACATAAGGTCAGGGGAGGTCAACCGTCTGATCCCTAGAACACTTTCACGTGAGGCTCCGACTGAGCAGGCTGGCCCCACCCCCGACACAGTCCCAGCCCCTTCACAGGAGCCCCGCCTCCGGCATCTAGCCCCACCCCCTTCCCAGCGCCTCAGCCCTCCTGCCTGCAGCCCCGCCCTAAATAATCAGGAAGGCTCCACCCACTTGGGAGGTTCCCCTGCTCTGGGCTTCTGCAAAGGGGTCGTGGTCACGAGCCAGGATGGTGCCTCTGTGAAAGGTCCTCGTGCCGGGGACAATGCCTCGTGCCAGAGGCGATCAAGCAATGCACAAATGAAGGTGGACTCCTCAAGGATCCAGTTCCCCGGATCGCAGGATCTCAGCTGATACCAAGTGCTGTTAGCTTCGGGCCTAGTCGTCCCTGCAACTCTTTTCCTCACCACCTTCCCCACTGCTGCCTGGGACTGCAGAGTCCAGGAAGGCGCAGGCCCCTCAGTCCCTGAGACCTCCTTGCTCGAGTCCAGAGCAACCCGAACCTGAGGGCCCGAGGCCTGCCAGGGAGGCTGTGCAAGGCCAGGTTGATGGAAGACCAAGATGCTTCAAGAGTGGTTAATTTGTCTTTTTAAAATCGTGGTGTTAATCTCTTTACATAAAAACTTAGCGTATTTTTGTTAGAGAAATTTCCTAGATAGGTAGGTATGAGTGGGCTAGGGCAAAAGTTGTATAGAATAGGCAAGTTATGTATGTTTTCATATGCTGTTTTTGTGTGTGCTGCGAAGCTACATCTCCAATTCTAACCGTCACCTTAAAAAATAATTTATATGCACGAGTGTTTTGACTACGTGTATGTCTTTCTCAGTCAGGATCCCTACTCCCACATAACACCCCACCATGGANGTCTACTTTCTGGAGCTATTCCACACCAGAGCTTTGGCTTCTAGCCAGGGTTCCTATGTTGTATTGATGACTATCTTCTGAATCCTATAGGCGTGTCAAGTCTGCAGCATAGCCTAGGGCTACCCAATTCTTCACTGTTGGTGAGCCTACTTCAACCATGTTAGAGCATCAGAATCCTATTCCCTGTCACAGGTCAATTTTTCTTGAGAACCCAGGAAAGTCAGGCCACAACTGTAGAGAGCGGCTTATAGTAACCTCTGCCCTGGCAGCCTAGAGCTGTCAGTTTTAATCCTTTTCTCCGTCTTTCTGGCACCTGGGCACTGCTACACCCTCTTGCAAGTTCTCAAGATGTTTACATCCTTTTGTAATATTTTCAAGCCTGTATGTATCACTGACCTGAGAGAGCTGCTAAGACTGCATGCAATATTCTTTTCTTGTAGCGCGAATTCTAATTGGTCTTAATAATAAAAACCCAGAGTCAGATATGAGGATGAAAGCTGAAAGATCAGAGAAGGAGAGCAACAGCCACTAGAAAGACTTCTTACCCCTAGGAATCCTCAGAGAGAAAGGTGTAGTAGAATATTATTTTAAGGTGTGTTAATTTTGCTTTTGTTGCATTTGTTTAACTCTATGAAGTTGTGTTACTGNGCCTGTGTAAAACACCTGATGGTCTAATAAAGAACTGGCCAATAGCAAGGCAGGAGAAAGAATAGGCAGGGCTGGCAGGCAGAGAGAATATATAGAGGGATAAATCTGGGAAGATGAAGGAACACGAGAGGAAGGAGAAGGGCATCACAGGCCAGCCACCCAGCTACACAGCAAGCCATGGAGTAAGATTTACAGAAGTAAGAGAATAGGAAAAGCCCAGAGTCAAAAGATATAGACAGGTTAATTTAGGTTAAGAAAAGCTGGCTAGAAACTAAGCCAAGCTAAAGCCGGGCATTGATAATTAAGAATAAGCCTCCATGTGTGATTTTTTTGGTAGCTGGGTGGCGGGCCTCCCCAGAAAAGAGCAAAAACCTCCAATAGAAAGGGGCTGAGCTCCTGTCTCTGCCCCACCTTATCACTCCCTCTCTCCACCCAGCCACATCACTTCCCGACTGTTGTCTGTATAAACCTCCAGACTTCTATGGTTAGCTAAGGGCTAGCTCCACCCTCTGATCTTCAGGCAAGCTTTATTTGTTAGAGCACAAACAAAATATCACCACATTTTCTCCTTGTGGTTTAATTTACAGCCAGCCCTTTAAAGAGTTGGCTTCATTTTTCTGATATTTAAAATAAGAGATTTGCATCAAACATTTTCTAAGCCCTCCATCAGCTCATAGAAATTCCTTTGAGAACCCTTCAAACCTCTTTAGACAACTGATCAGGCTACCAGGAGCTAGGCAGCACTGACTGATTATTTCAGGATGGTGGACCCAGCCAGCACAGCTCACANTTAGGATCAGATAACTGATCTGATCAGTTATCCCCCTTAATCTAGATAAGTTCTTCTTCTGCACTGAGACAACTTTAATTGCTAGTGCAAAGTGCTTCATCTCTGCAGTGGTCTGGTCAGCTCTGTGCAGGAGCCCATGTTAATCCCACCAGTTGAGAATAAGATCACTACCACAGTTTAAAATCAAATTTGAAGCAAGCTCTCATTAAATACTGGCCAGGTTGGTGGACTATCTGGCTAGGTCCATCTCTGATTTCCTAGAAAATGACCCAAAGTCACATTTTGCAGGGGCTTAAGAAGGCAAAATCCAAAATTCACTACATTTTCCACAAGTCCAATCAGGGAAGGNCAAGCATACATCCTGATGTACTTCCTGCCTGCATACCTCCTGCCTATGTCCAATCAAGNACAAGAGTACATCCTGACATATTTCCTGCCTATGTGTGATCAAGCATGTCCAGTGCAGATAGGTCAAACAAACTTGCTTAGGGGAGTGAAAAACACGCGCCTTGTTATCTTCCATAAACAGTAGCCTCCAGCACTTCAGNAACTATCTGTTCTTGGGCAAGGGGCTTGCAGATCAGAGGCATTTTTGATTCATGAATCTCTTAGGCACAGTAATTAAGACTTAAAATGTAACTTTGGCTCTTACATTCCCCACTTGAGTTGTGTCCTGAGGCAAATACTTGACTGTGTGATAGGTACCTGTTTACATTGGGATCTAATAAACATCAGCTTGATGGTACCTAGACAGGAATGATCATTTAGTTAAGGCATCAGTGAGGTAAGAGCCAACAGCAATTAGCAGAAGCAGAAGGGACAAAGGCCCTGTGATAGCTGACATCAGAGTTAATATATAGAAGGAGCTTGTAAGTGAGAACGGGGACCAGGTATTTATTTCATTCCCCCTTTTTGCAATGCTTTTTTTGAGTACATCCAGATTATCTCTAATAATTCCTGAGTGTTTTATATAAAAACAACTTTCTCTTAAAGCCATACAATAATCTCTCTATTTTACATAGAGCAGGTTGAGTGCCCTATCATATTGTAGAATTAATTCAGCTAATAAATCTACCTGTTGATAGATCTGGGTCTATTTGATTTTAAAAGGTACTTTTCCTGGTATGCCAATAGGCATTATAGGTAGCCATTTTGTNCCCTANGCCAGGGAGTTTCCTTTTGATCTAACATTCCAATTTGTTGGGGGACAAAGGGGTACATACACTCTTCTGTAACTACTTCCTGCTGAAACAAGGACATTGTTGTCAGGGCCCAGGAGGGCTGGAATGCTAGTCAAAGGCCAGGAGGGGACTCAGGCAATGAGGCATTCATCAAAAGCATCTGGTTCCCTGACCTAGATGAAGAGACAGAGAGAAATCACATCAGCTGGACTGATCCACATCAGCTTTCAGCAAGCCCAAGGCTCACGGTCATTTGGAGCAGGTTTTAGTCAGCAGCTGATGCTTGGATGATGTCTGTCAGCCAAATGGAAATCTGCTGAGACAGATATAGACTAGGGACAAAAGATAAAATTTAGAAACTAAAAGGAAAATATTACATATGGAACTTCCAGGCTTATAGGCCTAGTAGTTGGGGGAGGGGAAGAGACCCAAGACTGAGAGAGAGAGAGAGAGAGAGAGAGAGAGAGAGAGAGAGAGAGAGAGAGAGAGAGAGAGAGAGAGAGATCCCATCCTCAGGAATAGACAGATGAGGAAACTTAGGCTGCACTTATCTGGAGCCCTTTACACCTGTAAGAGGTAGATCCAAGTCTTATGACTCTAGATTCTCTGAAGCTTACATGATTTTTTTTAGTTTACAAAAAGACATGAAAGTTTCAGATATATTAGCGTTACCAATCCATACTGAATTCCACATTGTAGAAAAAGAAGGTAACAGGTGTCTGTAAAACAGCTGGAGTAGACTCACACCTTTGAGTCCTAGCAAAAGCTATAGATTTGGGTTTAAAATCATGAACATTTTTTCCTGTTTTAGCCTGATGAAAAAGTACCTTTAAGTCTATATTTAGAAGACAACCAAAGGAAATTTAAAATCTTGAGCTCATGACTGAACAGTAAGTAGTCAGTGCTCTACCAGCTTCATAGTAGGGAGAAAGAAATCTGAAATATTTCCCATTTTCATGTACCTTAAGTCACTTACTTATACCTTTACAGCTTGCATTTATAAATCTTAAATCATTTTCTGAGACCTTCAGAACTTAATTAAGCTTTCACATCCTCAGACCTTTATATATCTTAAAACATTTTCTTAGACCCTCAAAACTTGCATAGACTTTAACCCTTTTTCTTTCCATCTAATCATTTACAAAAGACACAAGTAGTTATTACTCAGAGCAATCATTACGAATAATGTTTCTTTAGTGGAAAGTTACTTCTGAAACCTTTAATATGAAGACTATTAGCAAGGCAAACCTGTGTGCTTTTTCTCAACAGGATACCTAGTGTCTGAAGAAAAAGCAAGGCTGGAATTTTACATATAAAATGAGCTAACAAGTGCTACAAGACACAAAAATATGAAGTAGGAATTCAGCTGATATTGGCAAAGCTATTACCTGGAAAAAGTTACAGACTTTTCCAGAGGAAAGCCAAGACTCAAGAAGTCTTGGTGATACTGGCTTTTGAACATATTAGCTATATCCTGCAGTGAATTTCTTGTGTGCTGTTGTAGTTTCTCCATTCGACTCTTCCCTCAAGAGCTTATAACAGATCATTTATTGGGCACAACTCTCCTTATACATTTGGGGCAATTGGATAACTTTCCCTAGCTGTGTTTATTCTTCATTAGCGTATATCTGGCCAGGGCCATTCTCTGGACAAAGGTATTTCAACAAAGATACTTTTTATCCAAGGACAAACTGCACATAGATAAACATTAGCTCATCTCACCCACAGATAGAGAAAATAACCACTAACAATTAAATCCTCTACTCCTTACCTTCANCCNAGTTTACTTACCCAAGATCCTAATTTAAGAGATTTACTGCTCACATTTCTGGGATGATGTTTTAGCCACCTGCTAGTTACTGAGTTAAGATAGTTATTTCCCACTAACCCAAAGAGATTTCTGACAAGGCCAGGTGGATGATAGGTACCAAGCTTCATTTCTTGTGCAAATAAGCTTTAATATGCCTTCCTTTATCTCAGCCAGTTGCTATTCCTAGATTGCCTCCTTAGCAATTACTCAGAGCAAAAGTGCTTTTACTAACTAAATGCTACATATATGCCTATCAACCGAGCATACAGCCTCTGCCCTACCAGGAAACAGCTGCAGCTGGGATGAGTGGGAGAGGGTGGGGGGAGAGAAGTGGCACTTAAGAATAAAAGACAGTTTTACTTTACTAGTGACTTATACTGACAGTATATATTCCTAACATTTTACCAAACCACTTCTACATTATAGTTGGAGCACACAAATTCCTTTTTAGAATTCCCTAATTNATCTTAGCCTTTAGTTGACCCTACCAGAGAACTCCCCTTTAGTCACTCCCCCTTTGGGTTGCTATTTGAAGCTGGCAATTATTGCTCTTGTGGGGATCTTATCACCTCTCTCTGTGACCCTGAAAACTTCAAGCCCCACATTGCTTTGCCAAAGTATTACTGCTTGTAAATGGCCCCCCAACAGCATTTGTAGANTTGATTTAGAAGAATAAAGTGAATAAACTAAAGAGCTTGGTGTACTTATATTCATTCAATATCCCTAAGTTTAGATCCTCAGCTGGTTGTTAGATTCTTCCATGGACCCTGGGAGGAAGCAGTAGGGGTTGGACCCCTCTTGCTTTNGATAAACAAGGTAGCTGCAGCCTTGATGAAGAATCTGGTTGCCTTCTGCTGCTAAACTAGTAAAGTTGGCCTAGCTGTAAATATTGTCAGAGATCTGAGAAGAATAAATTATAGCAGGAATTATAATCCAAATGGCCTGTGTATCAATTAAAATGACAGAGACTAGTCCATTACCAAGATGGTCATCCCAGACTCCTGTGGTCTCCACAGTGTTGAGGGGAGAGGTATCAGGACAGCATCAGNCTTTGGCCTCCAGGCCCAGAAGGTGAGACACTTTCCTGTAGAGGAGGAACATGGGGAGGGGGAGGCTGACCTGACTTTGTCTAGGCAAAATAGGGCAATCAATTCTCCAGTGTCCTCCTTGTCCACAGTTTGAGTCAGATCCTGGCAGCAGGTGTAGCATTGGGGCAGTCTTTCCCAGTGGTTAGTATACCACAATCCAGGTGGAGTCATCATGGTGCCCAGTTATCTTTTGTGAAGATGTCGGGGTCATTGCCANGAGCTGGGGGTCTCTGTCATACTAAGCTTTTTCCATTAAACATTTAAAATACCATATTCAATAGATCTCTGACATATTTAAGGAACATTATCTATTAAGTATATCTGAGCTAAACAAACCTAGGCTGAACTCTGAAAACACATATAGGAGGCTAAATAAAGCTTTTTTCTATAATTAACTACATTAGTGTTGCAGGATATTTGATCACACTGTGAACCCCAAGACTGCATTATTTACTGGAAAAACCTGTTTCTAGTTGTGGTGTGGCTCAGCCCTAGCACACACCTTCAATCCAAGAGCTTTTTGCTTGAATGTTTTAAATAGGATTAAATAAAGTCAACCATAGGTCAAGAGGCAGAGCATACAACCAGTTGACAGGAAGTGAACAGAGGGTTATTAAGAAAAAAAACCATAGAGATTAAGATTAAGAGAGAGTCGGGGGATGGTTAGAAAGACACACAGGAAGTAGAAGGGAGGAACATTCAGTTTGAGAGGTTTGCTGTTCTCAACCAAGGGTGTAAGCCTTGGGTCTTGGGTAGCATGAGACTTTGTGCAAGCTTATCCATTTGCCTAATATATTCATCTCTTTCCTCATCCAGGTGGATGGTCTCTTCCTCACTTGATCTGAAGGACTTTGTCCTGAAGGAGCCACATCCAGGTGCATCTGAGATCACAGTTTCTCATCAAATGCACATAACAGCATTGCCGTAGCTGCTGTGTGCTGCTACTCTGTTTGGAGACAGTGTAACTGAACAACAAGGGCTCTTGTGTTGGTGAGTATGTTGGTAAGTATCAGCTCAAATAAGCAGAGATGGGGCATAGACAGTGGAGAAGACTTATGATCTATCACAGGGAAGGAAAGCATGAGCATCATTCTGGAGGCAATGTCTTCCTTGAACACAGAAAGCACAGGAATTTTGTACAGTGGTAGATGGGAGAGCCTGATCTTGAGCATACTCAGTGAAAGAGAGCAGCACCATCCTGAATGTGCTCAGCTTGAGATCATGGAAATAAAGCNCCAGAGATTTAAGTTATGGGACAGCTATTGAGATGACTCAGCAGGTAACAGCACCTACTTCATAGCCAGGCAATCTGATCTAGGCCCCAGATCCAAATGTTGGAAGAAGAGAACTGACACCTCAAGTTGTCCAAACCACCACACAAGTGCCTACAAGGTGTACACACACATATAAATAAATGTATTTTTNAAAAAAGATCTAAGTTATGGATAGAAATTATTGTGAGCATGCTCAGTTTGCACTGTTAATATTGAAGCTGAAAACAGTGGAAGTGATATTTTTAAGGGTATTAATAGAGGATTTTGCCTCAGAAGGTGTCTACGTTGCTTTGAGGCTGAATCCNCCACAGTGGACACTGAGGCTCATGTTGCCATCCCTGAAGCCATCCCTGGGTCACAGGGAACAGTTTGAGCATGGGCGGCCACTTCTACTAAACTTCATATTGAAAAATTGCTGGTGAGCTGTGTCCACTCACTGGAAGGAGGAGAAATGCAGTTATAACATGCCAGGAAGCATAGAGTGAAAATNAATGACACGTGTCAGTTTGTGTCCCTCTGGCCTTCGAATCTGGTCTCCTTAGTCCTTAACCATGTGTGGCTTTATTTCTATGCATGGGACCCCCATGCTCATAGAGCACAGATGGCACCTATATGGCACTAAGCAGTTGGTAGATTATTGTTATCATTATTATTATTTTCTAGTACAAGAGGTTTATTGGGGGGAAGGGAGAGTGAAAGAGCGAAAGGCCATGTCGAAGTGCATGAGACAGGCAAGCAGACAGACAGAAAGACAGGGAAGAAACAAGAGGAAGAAGAGAGGCAAGATGAGCAAGAGGGGTAGGAGAGGAAAGAGGCAAAGAGAGAGAGCTGTGCCTGGCGGGCCTGTCCTTGTGCTGTGCCTGGCAGGCCTGTCCTTGTGCTGTGCCTGGCGGGCCTGTCCTTGTGCTGTTATTGCAGGGAATCGTCCTTGTATTAGGCAGGAGGCTAGCTCCCTGGAGTAACTGACAAACAGTCCCCAAAACAGANCATGAAGAACAGTACCTAAGCCTGCTCGGGGCCTTGAAACAGGATGGAAAGATAACACTGGAAATTAAATAATGGCCTGGATATAAACAAGGTGGTAGTTCATTCCACTCTGAAACCGGGATGCAAAGATGGAAGGAGTCCATGAAACAGGACTTAAGAGAGAAGATGCTATGGGTCAGTGGCTAGATCAGCTTCTGTTCTCCTAAGGGAGTTCCTGGCCAGGGAAGCATGTGAAGAATGCTGCCATGCTTTCCTCTAGGAGACTNCTCAGCTTTGAGGGTGCTGAAACACCATGCATAGTCTTGCATTTTATCTGTCTCCATAGACTGAATTCACGGTAAAATGTGTCTCAGTGAGATACTCACTCCTGTCCTGGATATGCTCGTGCTGAGGGAGGCACAGGGCAGGGATGACAGGGACAGGAGACATGGGAGCCCATCCTTCTAGGCCCACTTGTTTTGTGGGTCCCTGCCCAGCATTATCCCAACCCATGTCTCCTGCAAAGTCTCCTATCAAGTAATACATCTAACAGACAAGCCCCTTTACTATTCAGGCCCAGGGCTTCAACCACCTGGGGGAATTCCAATTTTTATCTCAATAGCTTGATGGCCAAAGTGAAAGACACTAGTATCTCTTTGGAATATCCCCATTTCTTCTCTAGGCAAGCGGGTAAGGACCTTGGTTGTTCTGTGTCNAACCCCAACTTTCTCAGCAGCCCAGGGTTGGAAGAAAAATTCCAAGAAAGCTCTGGTTCCTCGGAACACATGCTTTTAGTTTCAAAAAGATAAGTTAGTTTAGGTAAAATAGTTGTTAGATAATTAACATATGTATAACAAAGGCAACCAGAAGGCTCAAAGTAATAGTAAAGTACTGCAAAAAGTCATCCAGATTCAGATGCCTCATAAACCCTAATAAGAAATCAGTTTTTTATTTAATAAAGTNATTTCAAAGTGACTTAAATCTTTAATAACTTAAGAAAACATGNAACTACTGGTGTATTTTACCTGNATTTGTAATCATTAGATATTTAAGATATTATGTATGCTTTCTGGGCTTTAGATATAGCCTGTTGGGTTATATAAAATTATCTTTTTAAATAAAAATTGGGAACAAATTTTAATAGTAATAAGAAAACCATCACTTCAAGAGATCAAGGCTATAAATGTGAGGTATATTTTGGTAAAAGATTAAGAAAATATAAGTGTCTTATATGGTAAGATTGTCCCACAATAGCAATGAAAATATGAGAAGAAAGTTGTTGTATAAGGATTGTAAGCATTAAGCTTAAAGTGGGCATGGCCTTCTGCCTGCTTTGTTCCTGGGTTAAGTACTTCATCAGAGTACAAAAGTATTTTCCTTTGTGCCCACCAATGTACTCTCACGTTTACTAGAGCATGTGGCTTGCTGAGGGTTCCTCAAANGTTACACATTCGTGTGTGAGAGAGGAAAAGAAACAGGCAGAGGGGCTATGCAAACCCTCTCTTTTTCTGTATTCCCGGCTTGGATGTACAGCCTCATAAACCCTTCATCTTTTCTGCATGTGGGGTGTTGGTGGCTACTTGTTGCCCAGTTCACAGCATCCTGGATGGAGATGGCAAGCCTGGCTGTGCCAGGAACTCCTCAGTCTCATGTCTTTCTTGGTCTGCAGATCACCATGGTGCCTGTGGCCCGGTGGCTTACAGGGACGAGCACCTCTCTAGGTCAGTTACAGACTCCATCCCCAGACTGTGAGCATGGGGCCCAGGAGCTGCTGAGTTGCCTCTGAGGCCTGACCCTCGAGCTGTGCAGCTTTGCTCCCTGTGCCTCATAGAGGTGTCTGAGGAAGAATGAAGTCAGCACTTTGTCTTGTATCTCCTTTAGCACTCCTCTTAACTGTTGAACAAACAGCTGCTCTTCTTTCGTACTGAACTGCGCCTTCGTGGTCAGGTTGCCTAAGAAGGTAACTCTAACTACGAGTGCTGTTANTCTGGCATTGTGAACTGTGAACTCTGTAAGGAATCCATAAGATTCATTTGGATCCTGGCAGACTGTGGCAGGGCCCATCCATGCCTATACTTTAGATCTTTCTTTCTAATGGAAAGGTGAACAAAATGAGACAGTTTGAACTCGTTTGGACAAAACCCGTATAATCGCTGATGAGGCTTGTCCAATATGGACACCATACAGAGAGAAGTGTAACCTCATTTTCTGTATGAATANACTGTAGCTTAACCTTATAACCAAGCAATTGAATCTCTGTCAATCACAGCAATGGAATTCCAGCCAATCATAGAAACGGAGTTCTATCCAGTCACAGGCTGCCAGGGGTGCCCGCATGCTGCCTGCAGCCAATCAGGCTGTTTCTAAACGGTTTGTGGCTCTTTGGCTGTTTAACGGCCAGGGTTGCAGTGCCGCTGGAGGTAGAACAGTCCAGGACCTTGTTAATGTAACTGCTGTCTGCTTTCCTGTAAGGATCCCCACCCAGGCACTAGAGGAGAATCTGTCTGTGTCCTCCATGGCTTTTGGGGGGAATTCAGAGGTGCTGGGGCTGCTGGGACTTAAATGGGAAGCTGAATTCCTTGGCAATATAGAAGCCATAGTATCTGGGGCCTCTGACCTCTCTTAAATTGCTAAGTGTAGCCAGGCCTGAGAGCCTTGCAGCATCCTAGCATCNGGGGAGATGGTGACAGCAGAGTTCAGCACAAGGGAGGAATGAGGGGACTATGGGGACCACAAAGTGGAGGAGGTTCCTAGGGGAGTGCGGGAGCCAATGNCTGGAAGGGACAGGGAAAGCCCAAGGGGCCCTGGGAACTCAGGCTCTACACTGCCCCCTGTGGGCTCCTGGAAAGGTGCAGGCCTTCAATTCCTTTTCCTTTCATCCCAAGGTGGTGGGAGGCTCATGTCTGGGACCTGTCCAGAGGAAGAGGGAGCTACACCAATTCAGGAAATGGAGTGGAGCAGTGTGCAGCTGCAGCCAGCCAGGCTGAGGCTTCAGGATTCACCTCTCGACAGGGAAGACATTTTCCTTTCAGTGTCTCGGTGCCCTTCAGCCACTGTAGGAGCGGGCGTGGTGTTGTCACTGCAGTCAGATCCTGGACATGGCAGCTGACTAACTACTATTCCTTATTTGGATGTCGGCAGGTAAGTCAGAGGAGCCCGGACCCCAGCCGAGGGGCAGATGTGCACAGGCTGGGTGGAGAAAGATGGTTTGGAGGGACCGAACCCCCTGAGGCCCACGTTTTTAGGGTCAAAGCTGCAATGGCTTTGTGGTTGTAGACGAGACCTTTACCATCAGAGGAAATTATGGAAGCCCTCTGCACGCCGTGTGACAGGAAATGACGTGAAAAAAAAATGACCTGAAAGATTATCCAAATCATTTTGTCATGTGTACTGTGACTAACAGATATAAACGCTAACTTTTGTGCTAAAATGACATTGCTTGATTTTATTGGAAAAAAAAACGTTATTGTTATGGTTTAGCAAGGGAAAATCACATTAGTGACAATGCATAACAAATAAAAGCAATGAGAGAAAAACGATCCACATGGTTACCAGGGTGTTTCAGTCTGGCAACTCACTTCCCTTCATGCAATATTAACACTCATCCCCTGCCCCATTTTGTAGCTGAAGCAAGGGAAGTTTCAAAACACTATAGTTTTCCTCACTCCAGGGACCTGGACATGCTTCTCTCTGAGCTCTCATTGAAAATGGTGTGTAAAATGTTCGTGGTATCAGGTTACCACAGGAATATAAGGGACTTAAGTGTGTGGGGTGCTTATTCCAAAACTTCAGAAGGATCCCCAAATTGAGAGGCATCTTGGGGGTCATGTGACCATTGCTGAGACTGGCAAAGATCATTCAGGTGTCAATAAGCAGGTAGTGGGAAGTCCAGGTCCTGAGCTAAGGGAGAAAATGCTTCGGAGTCATCACCCAGATGAGAGCAAATGGCTGGAGCCAAGTGAAGTCAGAATCAAAAGGCCCTGGTGGCTACCTTTTCCTAGATGACATGTTAGCATCTTCTAGTCCCTGTGTAGTGTGGCTAGCATGGTAACATGAGCATGTCTGTAAGAGTTTCTATGAGATCTCTGGGGACTCTGAAGCTCATGCGCTATTTCTGTGTGTTTCGGGTGCTATTGCACGGCNTTTCTGTTGATCAGAAGTATCTGGGTTCTCAGTGTGAGCACTGCACAATTCTCTGCATTTCTGTGGAGATCTGTGGCCAATCTAGAGGGCTTAGTGAGAGTGATTGTGAGGGTGTCTATGAAAGTCCTCGTGGGAGTGCTAGGGGCTCTCTGTGGAGGGGTCTGTTGAAGATTGCAGGGAATTTCAGAGGTCTATGGATGGTCTGTGAAGGTCTGTGGAAGAGAGGGTCTGAGGGGGAACTTCGGGGTTCTCTGCATGGGGGAGGGTCTAGGGGTGACTTCAGGGGTCTCTTCAGGGGGAATGTGAAGGTCTCTGGAGGGCATGTTTAAGGGGAACTTTGGGTGGGCTCTATCAGAGTCTCTAAAGAATGTTGAAGGGCTGGGGAGATGGCTCATCAGTTAGGAGCACTTGCTGAAGACCTAGGTCTGGTTCTTGGTACTTACATCAAGTGGTCCACAGCTGCCTGTAACTCCAGTTCCAGGAATCTGAAGCCTCCACAGACATTGCAGGTGTGCAGTGCACATACAGACAAGCAGGCACACACATGCGCATAAGTTAGGAAAACAGTGACTGCTATCGTCATGGTGGGAGTCTCTTCTGTTTTGACACATCTTCATGTCCATGTGGATGGGCCCTGGGACTTGAAGCCTGGCTGGAGGCTGAGGGAAGCCCAGGCTGCACCCACAGTTTGGACAAGTCCCTTCCCTATGNGAACCAGCCCTGTAGGATAGCCTGATCTCCTGCTAGTCTCATGGGAAGACAAGGGCTGGAAGCCCAAAATGACTTGCTGTGTGACCTCAGGTCATGCTCTTGATGATGTTAGGTCCCCTCCTCTGCCCTGAGTGCAGTGGTAGTGCCATGTGTATGTATGAAAGTCACCAGGGTATGAGTCCCATTCAGAATTCCTAGGTCTGGCTTTCCCACCAATTAGTGACTCATCCTTTCTGGAATTAAACGGGCAAGAATGTGCAGAGTAGTCAGCTCTGCTCTTAGGAAATAGTATCCCAGCTTGAAGGTTCTGTTTGCTCTCATAAGTCTGTGATGGAGCTGAAGGGTCTCTCCAGGCTTGTGGCCAGGAGCATCCCAGGGTCCCTGGGATGGTATCAGAGAGGATGGCTCAAAACCAGAGGTACTATGTCCTGTGAAGGCAGAGGCTTCCTGTCCATGGCAACCATGACTACACACATAGGCCTGAACAGATGGAAAGGCAGGAGACCCATGGGCAGGGTGACACACCCCTCAAATGCCATCTTGTAGCCAACACACTGCAGGGCTTTGGGTTCAGTTTGGCATGAGACGGAAGAGGGAGGCAAAGACCCAGGCAGAGTTCAGAGGCTGCAGGGCTCAGGTCCCATAGACTTGGAGGATGACACTCCATTGTCATCCAGGCAGAGTTCAGGGGCTGTGGGGCTCAGCTCCCACAGGCTCCATCAGGGAGAACAGGTGCTTCTCTCTTGGGGGTTTCATTTCCCCCTCCCAGGAAACACAGGATGCAGAAGTCTTCTTTTAGCTCAAGACTACCACACCACAACATTCCTGAACCTTGCTTGTGACATGTGAGGTACTGGGCCTTCTCATGCCTCAGCATACCGATATCTTCGCCTGCACAAATGTAGGACAAAGCCAGAGGGGCAGGTTGAGCAAGACCCTGAGGTGGGCTCACTGGAGGATTAATGCATCTCCACATATGTAAAGGCTTTCTACGTTGATTTCTCTGATGCTGGGATGGCAAGCCTTATGGTGCAGCTAGGGTTTTGGGATGAGAGTGAGTCTCAGTGCTACGGTCATGTCTCTGTGCCCTTCACTTCCAGAAGCTGCTTCAAGGACGACCAAATGCTGACCTTGTCTTGTGCCCAGCTCGATGCAGACAGAAGCCAGTACACTGAAAGCTGAAAGAGAAACNAAATCAAGAAGCAGTCCCCATCCTGGGAAGAAGCAGCCATTAGCACACAGAGGGTGCTCACACAGAAGGAAAGCTTTTCCTTTATGAGGATGAATTTTTACTGAAAATCCTTCCTCTGCCTACATGCATGAGAAACATTGGGCTGATCAGACGTGCCACCTTATTGAATGATGGATATGGTAAAGGTAGCCCAGAATCTGTCCACTGTGGACTATGTGGGAAGAGTGTCCTGGGGACATAGACTCTCTGGGCAGCAAAGTCTGATCACTGTCCCTATCTGTGACCCACCTGTTCTTCATTGGATGACTGTGACCCTGGGGCTGGTATGATAGCCACAGCTCATGTCTCCTGTCACTCTGCTTTCTTCTAGGTCATAGTGACCGCTGCTGGTGATGGGAGTAGCTGCCCTCAGAGGGCTGGGGTTTCTTGTCTTAGCATCCTCAATATGCTGCACCTCTGTGTCAGAGTCCATCTTTTCTATCAGGCTATCTTTAATGATTTCATGAGCATCCTACTGTCCCATGTATAGAAAGAGATTCCTCTGGATTTAGGCCCAGCTCTGGACTATAGATGCAGGAACTTCAGGTTTATTCAGAGAACACTCCTTTCTCTAGACTCTGCTCTTTGCATACTGCAGAAATTCCTAATTCTGCTCTTGAAATGCTGTTCTTGGAGAGATTGTCACTTCTTTGACAGGCATAGAGAGGACTTGCTCCCAACAGTTCCTGCCTGTTTTCCTGACCTGAGCAAGGGCTCAGCTCACAGGC
>LZPO01087209.1:321045-332655 GCA_001675575.1 Neotoma lepida | reverse complement strand
AACAGGGCTGGTTTTGTTCTTTGTCCTCTCCATGGTGTTTGGAAAGCTAGGTGCTTAATAGTATTGACTGACCAGATGCTGTCTTTTCCTGTCCTTATTCTAGGTCTGGAATGAGGTTTCAATGACCAAGGAACTGTGGAGGTGAGTGAAGGAAGAGCCAAGTGTGGTCCTGTAAAGGAGAGATGTGGCAATGAGTGATGGAGAGGATGTGTGTAATGATGAGATCTTATCTCATGCTTGGAGCTGCCTTGCACACACACACACACACACACACACACAATGTGCATGCGCCAAAAGGTCTATTCAGGACAGAGAAAAGATTATATCCCTAGTCCTTACACATGAGGAAACCCCTCTGTGGATAATAGTGTAAGACTGTGTATTGGCAGGACTGCTGGGTTCATTCCCTGCGGTTTCTGTCAGTATAATCAAATTACTTTAAATTAATAAATGATACATTTTATAGCCAGGANGGCCTTATACTTACTGTGTAGCCTAGGCTACCCTGGAGCTTGTAATCTCCCTGCCTAGCTCTTCTGAGTGCTGGAATTGCAAGCATGTGCCACGGTGCCCACCTCAGATTACTTGAAGGGTACAACTGCAGAAGAATGTAAGATTGTATAAAACAGAAGTAGTTAAAAACGTTAAATTTGCTAAGTCCCTCTAATTTATTCCTTCTTTGGAACCTGTTATCTTNTATTTTGTACTAAGATAAAACTAACAGCAGTGGGGGTGGAGGGGANGGGGACACACAACACACCGGCCAATGAATGCAAGGCCCATAGCCTTGATGGGCAGGTAGGAGTTACATTTTTCAGCCTTAATGGAGAACAACTGTTCAAATGTGAAGCTTCCTCAGAATTGGGAGGTAGTCTTTGCTTTTATTTAGGATAACTGTGACACCCTGGGATTCTTGGTTATGTCAGGGCTATCTTAGCATATTCCATTTTCAGCATCATAGAACATTGTTCTTTCTGTTGCTTTTTATTAGTATTATAACTAATATTGACTAGAAAAATAATCTCAGTCAGTTTTGAAGCGGACTTTCATTGGAATCCATTCTNTTATCTACTCTTTGAAGAACTGACTTTTAAGTAATTGTAGGTAGCTTAGGGAAAGGTAGAATTTGCCAAGTATGTGACTCAAAGAAATTGTCTAAATGGCTGNACTGACTGGTGCAGCTGTTGATGTGTGAAAATCCAAGTTATAATCTTTAAGGCAGCCACTAAAAAGTAACTAAAAATATNGTGGAAGAAATAACAAAGAAATGGAAACAGTACACTCGACCATACTTAACAGAAAATATGGTAGTAATGCAATAGTAGGGGGAAAGGCGCAAGACAAAGTATTAAAATGACAAAAATATGATTGCACCACCTAATGACAAGACAAAGATTGACAGAACTGTCAAAAATAGTTCAACTTAATGCTGTGTACATGAGATACANTTAGTTTTCTTTGTTTTTCTTACAAGATTTGGAGATCAAACCCGGTACCCATGTGCATACTTGGCAAGCACTCTACAACTGACCTATGTCCCCATCTCTGAGACACACTCTGGATTAAAAGACAGATATGTTGACAGTAAGAACATGGAAGAAGATACACATGCAAACAGTATGAAAAAGCAGAATGACTAATGACATCAGCCAGAGTAGACTGAGATCAGACATGTAAAGAAGTATGTTATATAATGACAAATAGATGAGCCTAAGGAGAAGATATGGCCCTGGGTATGCCCTTGGCAACAAGCAACAAAACACAAGAAGGACTGACAGAACCGAAAGGGCAAATGGACAGTTTGACACAAACAGGTGGAGACTTAAAAAGTGGGCTCCTGAATCCCAGTTGTTCAGCCTCTGTGTAGGATGGTGGTGAGTGCCTTCCCCAGAGGGCTGCCATGAAGGGCAGTTTGTCACATAAAAAGTATAGCATGGTTGACATGTCACCACTCATTTACTCTTAGCCCTGCCCCCATTTGACAGAGGAGAAAACTGAGGACTAGTTAGGGACAGTGAGTTANCCAGGGTTTCAAAGCCAGAAAGAGGTAAGGCCAGAATTCAAAGCTCCATCTCCTGCCTTCAGAAACCAGCCTGCTGTACCCTGCCTACGCTTGCATCTGTGTTTCAGGCGGCTGTGTCTGAGACGCTGGGCCTCCTGCAAAGCCTTCCCAGTGGTNGTGGGCACACAGACATGGAGGCAGTACTATTTCTGCCGGTCCGAGCTGGAGTTCCGTGTGGAATCTGGGAGGCCACAGGACTTCATCTGCAAAGCTATTTCTGGGCACACAGGTATGAGCTGGAGAGTGTAGTAGCTATGTTCACTCCCACTGTCCACCCTCTTCCTGGTNAAATCTCAGGGATCTTGGCATCTTAGCTAATGGTTTGGCAAGTGCCACTTAATGAATTCAGGTCTTGCTGGATGCTCTGTCATCTGTACTATGCCATGGAAGGAAGGAATGAGTTGTTATCACCTTTTCAGAGTAGACTGAAAAACTGAAATAGAACAAGCCAGGCCTCTAGTTATAGCTGGGTTCTGCTCCCTGGAACGCTCGCCCACCAGCTGCATGGGTATGAGCTACTCCCCATCTCTTTCATGTGCCCTAAGCAAGCACTCATTGTGTTCCTGATACTGGAGAAAAGGAACAGTTGTGTATCAGATTTGAGTCTATCTATGTGTGTGCTCTCTTCCAGGAAAGATAGATCAGCTGGCCTACATCTCACCCCATGAGTACCGCTTTGATGAAANGGCAAGATCCGTGGTCTGCACTGTGTCTTCAGACCATACCGTGCGTGCCTGGGATCTGCANGAGGTGAANGGCTCCCTGGGGAGGGAAGGATCNCTATTGTGTCCTTGGTTTGATTATCTTAATGCAGAGTAGGAGCCCCATTTTGCAGATGAGAAACCTGAGCTCTGCCATCAGCTACCACCAGTAGGACATACTGATGACTTTGGAAACTGGGGTGTAACCTATCTCATGTGACACATGCTTGGCTTCCCCTTGGAACCAGACTTTGCCAGTGGTGGTGGGGGCTGTTGTGCCCTGTGCCTGGGATGACAGCTGCTTTGCCATCCCTCACATTTACTGCAAGCCACTTAGTCATGAGCCTCCAGGCTGGAACTCAGGCTGCCCAACTAGGCAGTTTTGGTCATCCCCATGTGCGCACCAACTGGACAGCTTGCCTGGAATTTTAAACTTTGTTAGTGCTTATGCAGATGTAAAAACTGAAGACTTTTTTTTTTAGACAGGCTCTCACTCTGTAGCCCAGGCTTACAGTCTGTTCTTTCTGCCTCATGCATGTGTGTACGCGCGCGCGCGCGCGCGCACATACACACACACACACTAATGGATAAGTAAATAATTTAAAAAGAAGTTGAGGGTTGGGCTTTCCTTAGTTTGGGCTTTCCAAAAGAAAATAGAGTGCCTTGCTGTATGGGCCAGCAGTGTTTTCTTTAAACAACTAGACCATAAATATTTTACCCTTCTTAGACCAGAATCTCTGCCATAACTAACTACTTAACTCTGCTGCTGAGACACAAAAGGAGCCACAGACAATGTGTAGACAAGTGAGAGTAGCATACTCCAGCAATACATTATTTCATTAAATATTCTGTTTTTAAACCAAATACAAAAATACTCAATGGCCCNTGTGGCTGCAGGTGGCTGTGGTGTACCAGACCTCCATTGTTTCCAGGANGGGATACCTCAGACTGCCAGCAGCCCTTCCTGCCATCTGGCTGTGCTTCCCAACCTTAATACTGTTCATGANCAGATCTTAGCTGTAGTGTCTTCCTTAAAGATTCAGTTGTTAACATTGGTGCTGTGTTGCATTGTAACTTGCTTCCCAGTAGCACACAGTATTTGTGGGTGCTCTTTGNAGACGATTGAGGGTGTGTGACCCACAGCTGGCTTCTTTGTGTGTGTTTGTGCCTTGAAAGCTCCTAAAACAAAAATGGCAGGCTGGGACTTGAGCTCAGTGGGACAGCACTTGCCTGGCATATATGGGGCTTGGGGTTCAATTCCTAGCATTAGAGTTAAGGTCACTTTACTTTAAATCAACAACAACAACAANAACCTAGTTAATTCAAATTAACACTCTCTATCCCTTTCTCTGATCCTTCAAATTAAGTGTTAACAATTTACACTTTCTCCTGCCTTTTTCTTTGGCTTTCTGATACCAGGTTGGATGTTGCCNTGTAGTTCTTGCTGGTTTGGAACTTACAGCAATCCCCCTGCCCCATCCTGGCTGTCACTGGGATTGCAGGCCTNAGATACCATGCCTGGTTTATTTTGCTTGCTTTAATAATTCGCATCCTTCCACATCNAGATACAGGATTCCTTAAGCATTTTTTGAAGGTCTGCTTTGTGTCTGTGAGGTCATGGAGGTNAGAAGAGGGTGTCAGATCCCTGAGAGCAGCCCAGGACCCCAGCTCATCAAAGGTATCAGCTCAGTCAANCTAACTTAGAAACTCCTTCTCACACACCACAGAGGTTTGTTTCCTAGGTNATCTTAGAGCCTAGGTCACCACACCCTTTTCACCTGTGCTCCATGTGTGCTGTGGAACTTGGTAGAGTAGGCCTGGGTAAACCTGTGCTGACTGATGAAAATAATATGTAGCCATGAAATAGACGGTGCCCCTATGTCAGTCAGTTATGTTAATTTTGTTGTTGCCAGGGCACAGAGATTTGGTCCAGCCCTGTGCAGCCTGCTCCTCTGATGAGTTTGGTGGCCTATCCTCTGCTGCAGCTGGTTGTCACAGTGGACACACAGGGCTTGATCACTGGGTGGAAAGCGGAGACTGGGTCTGAGTGGGCCTCGTTCTGCCTTCCAACCTCCTGTTCATCCATGGAGGCCTGTGGCCACCCAGAGGGCCCCTTCCTGATGGTGAGTGACCCCACTCTCAGGAGCCCTACAGGGCCTAAGCACCTCTTGGTCTAAGCCACTATGATGGGAGGAGTCTGGATCCCTCTTCAGAGCAGACCCTGCCTCTCTGGCTCCTCCTTGTCCACCATCTGGAATGCAGGTTCCTCTGTCCTTCAGACATGTGTGGCATCAGCCTCTCTGTAGCCTCTTCTGTGGTGGTGGGAACCTGCTGTGTGGAGTTCTTGTGGTTTGCAGCCACATGGCCTTGCTTTCTTGTCTTTCTTCTACCTACAGTTTTTCTGCATTCCTTCATTCTTACCAGATTTTTCTGAGGAACTTGGCTCCTGTTTGTCAAGGGTGGGGCTGTCTTTCACCGTGTACTCCAGTGCCTACACTGAGCTTCCTGACACTCCTGGTTTTCAGCTTGACGGTGTCTGCCCTTCCTGTTGCCTCTACAGCTGCTTTCAAGGGCTCTCACCCTGGGGTTGCAACGGGTTAAATTTAGGCTCTCTGACTTGGGTTTCCTCTCTGCTCTCAGGACCCCAGGGCAACACCATTTTAAATAGGTTTCTTCAACCCACAGTGCCTGGATAATGCCCTCTGCATNACACAGTGACATGATGGGCNTCTTCGCCAGTATTGACTTATCCATTGGGGAAATCATGCTGTCACCCAAACCTGCAGCTGGGTGTGAGGGTTGTGGACTTGTCTTGAGTAGAAGATAGGTAGTACTTGTCACCAGATGAGGCCTGGCTTACTTTTTGATGAGGCTTCAGTACACACACACACACACACACACACACACACACACACACACACACACACACACAGCCATGGTTGGAGCTGTTTGTCTTTCTGGTGCCAGCTGTTTGTCTCCCTCCATATTCTCAGCTTATATCACCACCTTTGTGAGTTTGGAATTGTGTCTTCCTAATCTGACTCTTGTCCTTCACCACATCACATGCAGGCGGCCCAGTCTGGACAGGCACTTTAAGAAGTCTTAAAATATTTATTTTTCTACATGTTAGGTGGGAATGTGCTCAGAACTAGTTTCCAGAGTTTTCTGGTCATTTTAATTTTGTGAAACATTTTAAATATGCTTACTCTTTGACCTAAGATTTCTAATTTTAGGCATCCCCCTGGATGTACGCCTGCATGTGTGTATAGGGTCTAGGNAGGAGCACTCCATGCGGCAGTAATTATAGTGACATTTGCACTCCCGGTAGATCTTCCCAAATTAGTANACATTTTCTATTGACTTTTAAAATTGCCATCAGTGTGAGAGGAAACATTTTAAATGTAAAACACATAGGCATGCTGCCTCTGTCATTGGCTGGAAGAGCAGTGGAGGGTGACATGCCAAACTCATGCAGGAGACTTGGGCTCTGCTCTGAAGCCTTTCATTGCTGTGGGGTGTGCCCACTCTTTGGCGGGAGGGCAGGGGCACAGCCCTTCAGAAGATGGTGGTACTCCCCATTGTTAGTTGCTTCTGTTCCAGGTAGCCTGTGCTGAAGGGAACCTCTATACTCTGACAGTACCTCAGCTGCAAGTGGTCTGCAAAGTGGTCACATTTCCTCATACCTCTGTGAGCCTCATGTGCTCACCTGATGAACAGTGGGTGTTTGTGTTTGCACAAGGATCAGACTTAGGTCCGAAGGTCAGTGCCTGGGAACCCTGTCCCTGGTAAACCTAATGCACTGGGAGGTTGTTGTGGAATATTATTTTAAGATGTGTTACATTTGTTTATGCTGTGGAACATTTGTTTAATGATGCAAAGATGTGTTGCATTCTTTTATGTTGCATTTGTTTGACTCTGTGAAACTGTGTTACTTTGCCTGCCTAAACACCTGATTGGTATAATAAAGACCTGAACGGCCAATAGCAAGGCAGGAGAAAGGATTGGCAGAGCTAGCAGGCAGAGAGAATAAATAGAAGGAGAAATCTGGGAAGAAAGGAGTTTGAGGAGCGAGAAAGGAAGGGGTCAGTCACCCAGCCACACAGCCAGCCATGGAGTAAGGAGGAAAGAAAAGATAGACAGACATAGAGAAAGGTAAAAGCCCAGAGGCAAAAGGTAGACGGGGTAATTTAAGATAAGAAAAGCTGGCTAGAAACAAGCCATGCTAAGGCCAGGCATTCATAAGTAAGAATAAGCCTCGTGTGATTTATTTGAGGAGNTGGGTGGTGGGTCCCCAAAAGAGTCAAAGAGTAAAAACACAACAACAACTATAGCTTGTTGTTGTGTTTTTACTCAACACAACTTTTTGTGTTTTTTACTTACTTTTTACTCATTATCTCCAACCATATATATATGGCTAGAGATCCTGGACCCCGAGACTGCAGGACATAGGTTCTCAGGCCGTCACCACAGGACCAAGGCCTGTAACCAGACAGGAGGATGGCCCTCTCTTCCTGGAAGCTCAGCCCTGCCAGTCTCTGCTCCTTCCCACCTGCTGTGCTATGATCTGGAAGGGCCAGTTCTGTGCTGGGGAGGGCAAAGTCAGTTCTGAACAAGTTTGGATATCTCCACCAGCATGCTCCTAAAGAGCTGTCTGGTGTGCTGAGGATGGTGTGAAGACAATGGTGAGCAGTGAGGCCCAGTACAGGAGAAGAGATCGTATGATGGGGGAGGGGGGCAGTTTGCTCTGCCTCCAGCACTGTGGCCAGGAGGAATGCCTTGCAAGTCACAAAGTCTTGACTGTGACCTGGTTCATAGGCACAGACATGTCCAGTCATTTGCCAGAGGTGCAATCCTTATTGAATGCCAGGACCTAAACTGAAAAACCACAGAAATAAGAGCTAGTGGGGCACCAGAAGAGATCTGGTAGCCAGGGAAACAAGTCATTAGAGAATAACGGTTTGGTACAGAGGACATGGGATGCCTAGAAAGGGGCCATAAAAAATGATTGGACCGCCCTGAAAGGCCCAATATAGAGGGTGTGGGTATGTGGGCAGCCAGCTGTCGAAGACAATCCTGCCAGAGGCTGAAGTCAGATTGGGGCTGGAGGGCTTTGGGGGCTCTCAGGCCCCTCACTGCTCTGTGATCGTGTGGGGTGTTTCCCCAGGTGTTCTATACTCAGCCCTTGCTCCACCCATCCGAAGACGGGCTTCCTGTCTCCACCAGCCTCCCTGTCAGGCTGAGTTCCAGAGCCTGCTGGGCTCCTGAGGAGGCAGCCAGGCTGATGGTGATGCACAGAGATGACAGTGGCATGCATCTGGTCATCACTACCTTCAGTTTAAAGGCCAGCAAGTCCAGGGACAGAGTGAGCATCCTGGGTAAGGTCCCTGTGCTGGCCACAGCCTGCAGTTTGGTGCTTCAGGACAGGCTTCTCACAGTTCCTCTAGGACATTTTCTCTTCCCTGTCAGGGAAATAGAAGCAGAGTGTCCTACAAGCTTTACTCTGTGATTTCACATACTGAGTGGTGGAATGCTTATGACATGTTGGTCCCTGTGTGTTCCTGTGCTTCAGATGTAAATCCCATGCCCATGGTCTCCTCCTGTGTGGGTGGCAGCACCCCAGCATTTTGCTGCTGCTGGACTGGGATTTGAGGTCTGAATAATTGGCACAGGAGCAGAGCTTTCCTAACTGCAAAGCCATGCCCTTTACACTGTACTACATCATTGGGCGCAGCACATATCCATGCCTGAAAAGCAACCAGTGTGTTTTTATTCTCCCAAGCACAACAGCTGGCCAGCTTCCCCCTGCCGGACACTATGACTCCTCACCTCATGCAGGGACACAGCTCCCAAGTGATCCTGCTGGCCTCCAGGTCAGAGCTGGTGCTATTCACCATCCACGGCCTGCAGCTGGTGGCCTTCCAGGACCACCAGAGGCCCATCACGTCGATGTGGGTGGTGAGTGGAGCACCTCCTGCCCGAGGCATGCTTTCCACTCTTGGGAATCTGCAGCTGTACCTCATTTGACTTCATTTCAAGGATCCAACCCGTGTCATCACCTCTTCCTTGGACCTGTCCCTGCGTGTCTATGTGTGGAATAAGAAGAAGACATGCCCTGTCCTCAAGAGCTGTTATCATTTGCTTGGGGGATCTCACAGATGGGCCAGGTAATTAGTTGTTCTCTTGCCCTGTATCTGTAAAGTGGTAAAGGAATTGGTTTTCTTTCTTCTGGAATAAGACTTGTCATGGTGCCCAGGCTGGCCTTGAACTTCCAGCATCAAGTGATCCTCCCACCTCATCCTCCTGAATAGCTGAAACCAGATGTGCATATCACATCTGCTCAAAGGAATGATTCTAAAGGAAATGTTGGAGAGAGTATGAGTAAGTCCAGCCTCATTAACTGATTCTTAGGATTAGCCACTGTGAACATCCTGTTTCTTTTTCTGCTAACAAACAAAAAGCCTCAAACCAGATTTCCAGNTCTCACTGTGTGCTGTACATTGTCTCCTATATTGTACAAAACCATTGGTATTACCCACACTTTGCAAATGAAATAGCTGAGAGATTTAGATGTTTTGTGCATAGTCCACAGAGAACATGTGTCCAAACCAGGGTTAGACCTTGAAAAGGTCTTGTGAAAAACAGTCTGTCCTGGGAGCTCTTATGGGCACACCACCTTTGACCACTGATGGGTTCATTGTAAATTCTGGTAAAGATACACTTAGTATAACAAAGGCACGTCTAGGCCAGTCCCCCTGATGTTTCTCACCACACTAGAATCATTGTGATGCAGGCAGCACTGCCAGGAGGGACCTGACACAGTCTTCCCACTAAAGAATGTGACAACATTTCCCTTCCAAGCCCAGAAGAAACGGGTGGCAGTGGGCTGGATAGGGTTGCAAAGATGAGGCTGGGTTCTATCCTCAGGTAAAAGCTTTTCCACTTAAACATTTGCCTTTATCCCAAGGTTAATGCCTGGCATGTCCTTCTTCTTTGTAGTGGATTTACCCATGTGAAAAGTGACAGCCTGAGCATCGCTGGAGTTGAAGCCAGAAGCAATGGAACAAGTATTCTNAGGTCATATTGCTACAAAGTTCAGCTTAGCTAGACTCTGCCAGTTGAAGATGCTCTTGCTTTGTGTGCATGCAAACACCTTACTGAAGATGTTGTCAACTTTAGGAAACAGACTGATAGGATGACTACTGTCTGATCACAATGAGCCAGTGGAGTATTTTCTGTTGTCTTGCTCAGAACAACAAAGGAGACTAAGTAGCCATCTTCAGCCAGTCTTCCAGATGCTAAGCAACGTGCCTAAGACTTCTCAGATTTCTGGTCACAGATGGTGTAAACTGTGATAGAGCTAGAGAACCTGCTTACTTACAGTGTCAGGACTGCAACAAAGTTGTTCTTGTTATCCAGAATGTCATTAAAATATTTTTGTCTGCCTGTACTCTGTTATTGACTATAGACACACATTCATACATNGTTTGCTATCATTGAGATGAATTCTGTGAGACCATCTCAAAAACTCAAAGGTGCCAACAAAACAGAATGTAGATGATAGCTTTAGAGTTGGTCAGCACGGGAGCCCTGGCTGGGTTAGTTAGTGAATTATGTGCTGACGGTCACCCACCAAAACCAAAAATGGAACTTGGTGGAAGTCAATAGAGCATCTCACTTTCAAAGAGAAGGCTGGAAAACTACGATGGAACAAAGTAGAATGGCAGTAGGAGACAGCCAGGCCTGCTCAGTTCTGGCTCTCTGTATGCTTAGCATTTCCCCCAGGCTCTGTCCTCTGCTACCATTGAACAGATACCAGCTACCTCCATGGAAAACACTTCCCAGCTGCTCCTGAGGGAGATTCAGAGTGTTGTGTGTGTGCACATATGTATGTCCATGCTTTTGTGAAATGCTGTCTTTGGGTCACAGGTCCACACATAGAAAGGAAGAGCCTGATTCCTTCAGCTGCAGGAGGTAACTCCAACTAAGACTCACATAATGGGGATTTTTCTATCTTGAATTATTCCTTATGTTTGAAGAGTAAAGATAGGAATTTCAGACTGCTTTGCCTAATATCTGAATGCACCCTGTTTATTACGTTAAGCCTTTAGCGATAGTGTCTAGACACCATAGATGACCATGGTCAATGTAGGACATAGATGATGATAATGCCATAGAGTGCCTGCTTTTCCATGCTGAGCCAGCCCTGCCCTTCACTGGCCCTAAGATAACTGACCCTGACCCTCACTGGACACTGCAGCAAGAGAGCTGCTCCCCTCCCCCACACTTGGGAGAGATGGCACCATCCCTCACCATGGGANGGGGAGAGCTGACCCTGATGGCATGGGCATGGGGAGNTGGCTCTGCCCCTTCCCTGAGGGGGCAGCCCCAGTGACTTGGAGTGACTAGCTCAACTACTGCCCAGGGCCACAGCCGTTCCTTGGGCTGGCCCACCCAAACATCTACCCCATCTAGGACCTGCTGGAGCCCATGAAGGGACTGGTCCTGTGGAATAATAACCACAGGATCTCCATGACTCTGGGTGACTGTGGGAGATTCAAGAGGAGTTTTTGTGAGGATCCAGTGATGATGGTGTACCAGAAACCAGAGGCCTTGAACCAGACCAGTGACTCATTGCAATGAACATTTGCAAGTAAAGCTGATCGGACAAAAGAGTATACTGTGTGACACACCTTGACTCCCAATGCCACCAGGACAAAGGAAGAGGGGGTGGAGAGGGGGGAAAGATGGAGGAACAAAGAGATTTTGTTGTTGTTTTATTTTTGTTTGTTTTTCTCTTTGGTTTGGTTTGGTTTTATTTCACTAGGGGTTATACATCTGTTTAAATTG
>LZPO01087209.1:279199-289576 GCA_001675575.1 Neotoma lepida | reverse complement strand
ACACACACACACACACACAAACACGTATATCATACATTGATGAATTTATACACTGTGGTTTGCGTGAGAATGTTTCAGCTCAGATGTTTGAACACTTAACCCCCAGTTGGTGGCGCTGTTTGGGGAGGCTTAGGAGGTACAGCTCTGCTGCAGGCAGTATGTCACTGGAGGTGGACTTTTAAGAGTTTAGATACTCTAGTTCAGTCTCTATGAATTGTGCTTGTGGTTCAAGATGTGACTGCTCAGCTTCCTGGTCCTGCTGCTATACCTGCCATGCCTCCCCTATATGATGGACTCTTACCCCTCTGAAACTGAAAGCCCAAATTGTATAAATTGCCTTGGTCATGATGTTCTATAACAGCAATGCAAAAGTAATTAATACATTTAACAAATGACCTCTTTTTCAATGAACAAATATACATATTTTATGTACTTACAGATAGATATATATCGCCAGTGTAAATGCCCAAGACATAGAGAACTATCACCCACATTAACATTTAAATTACAAATACAAACCACCCGTTGATCCAGAATTATCTCTAGCTGCTAGCAAACACTTCTTATATCATCAATACTAACACATAACCGTATTATAAACCCCAATGCANCAAATAGTTGCCACACACTTGCAAATGCACAACCTCATCTATCCATCAGATACACACATGCTTGCATATTTTCTATATGCATACTAACTATTCACTATGCATAGAGCATCAGAGAACATTCATTCAAACTGCCGTGACACTTTAGTAAACATTCTGTCACCTAAATAATCTCCACACAAAAATCTGGTCATATATAGAAAATATAAACATTCACAAGCCATACAAGAAAATACAAACTCCATACCCAAGTATTTCTCCACTAACATCAAACATTTATATAACACCTCAAATGTNCAAATATATCTGCCCCCATATGTACAATCTCATCACTTGCATAAATGAGATGACACACTTCAAATATCCACAATGAAATAACTCCTCCATCTTCCATATGAACCTGACACTACAGGAGTGCATATCCATTCTACAAGCCACCACCCCCCCAAAATAACTTGTCACACACCTGCCTTCACATGCTAAGAACACAGTAGACAAATCCTGTAACCATCCATGGCATTCCAAACATGAAAATAACCCTGCATTTTACCAACAATATTCTCCCTTTTGTATTGCCACAGAAATAAGCACGATTTTTTAAACATTGTCTGCATGCACTTATTTCTTGCCCAATGTGAATATATTTCTTCCAAACTCCACAACAAACAAAAGTATCCCAACTTTNAAGGGAAAAAGAGATAAAATATTTCCAAACTCAAATTACAAATACCTAACCCCAAGTCCAAGGTTTCACGCATGTCATTTCACATTGTCTAAATACAATAAGCTCGTACTATGAAAATCCCTCAATTTCAAATATCTAAACAAACACCATCATCCACATGAGAATACACACATCAGATTCTCACCACTCATAATCCAAAACTACCAATTCACACATTAGTCCCAATTTATGTCCTAAAAATTATACAGCAAATCATACATACTCTGAGTGACTCCCCATAAGGTCAGTAAGCACAGCACCACATTATAAATGAGAATACTCACTCCACTATTCTCATTTCCAAAATTAAAACACTTTTTCACCTTCTTGGTCTCAATATCCTACACACACACACACACACACACACACACACACACATGATTACATAATAGTCACAATTTAATAATAAAATAGTCTTTGTTGTAAATTCCTTTTACTCATTTGATTTTCACATAATGCTTTTCTTGACTATTTGCCACCCTTAAGGTCCAAAAGGAGATGCAAGGCTGAATTTAAAAGGCCAGTTATTCAATTGCGAAAAGTCACTAGCATCAATGGCAATTAATGGAACTACAGCATGAAGGTTGTATTTCTGGCTAATATTTATGCTTGCATGTCAAAAGTTCACCCATTTTTCAACAACATGAGAAATTTGTTTGCTCAACTGAGCAATGCTTTCCAACACTTAGGAAGCTTCCTGAGAATGTAGGGGACACAGATGAGGCACACTTTCAAAGTTCACACCTCATTTATTAACTCTGCCCATCCACCCCATCACACACATCAAAAGCCAGACAGCCTACAGAATGATGGAAAGAAGCCCTGGTCTGGGCACTTGCCAATGCCAGTGGTGTAAAAACTCCCAGGCTTCAGGCCGGCCTCGGGAGGACACTCAAGTCATTCAGGGCCACACTGCCTACAAGACACAAGGAACTAACAGCCAAGGACAGCAACAGTGGTGACTGCATGCTCAGGAAGTTAGGCCTGAGTTTCAGTTACCTTTTTCTCTGTAACGGACTCTGGACGCCGCCATATTCACCAAACGTTAAGAGGCACGCTCGCTCCAGCATCCTCCATGCTCGCGCTGGCGTGCTCGTGCCCTCTTCCACGCTTCCGTCTGAGCGGGTGCACAACGGACGGATGCAGGGAGCCGAGGGAGGCAAGCCGCTCGCGCTGGAACTCCAATAGCATGCACAAACAGGAGCGCTCAGGTGAAGCATGGAGCTTTGCGAGAGAGGACAGAATGCTTGTGGAGCATCGCCCTCCCCCCGCCCCGCCACCTCACAGAACCTGGGCGGCCATCCTTCCTTAAAACCCGTGATTACAGACCTTCTTTCCACCCATGCACTTAGCATCCTCATCGAAAACTGTTGAAGAGGTCTGGCTCCTTCTGCACCCAATGCTTTGGATGGCATTTGTCTCCCTTATACCTTCCAAAGAACAGAATGTCCTCTCCCACACTTTCTGAAAGCTCCATTTGGAACACTTCCAAGTCAAAATTAAAAAAAATTCAGACCCAGGAAACACTCTGAGACATGATTTACCTAGACTCTGCCTCTAGGGTCCTTCCTATGGCATCCACCATGCTAAAATCTACTTCACAAGGAGAGCTCTGCCAATAAATGTCCATCACAAACACTTCCTATGGAATTTTTCATTCTACCTTTAATTGAGACTTGGGTCCCTCTAAACCTCTCTTCCTGTCCCAAACTCTGCCACAGCGGGAACACTCCTGACTCCTACCAGGGAAGTGGGGCTTGCACCCAGCAGCTTCTGCGGCAGCTCTCTGGATTCTCAGTCCATGTGCCCCCTCAACCATTTCCTAGCAACCCTTCTTGTCACAAGGCAAAATGAGACTACTGTCCTCCAGCATTATGACACTGATAAAATGAGACACACATATCAAATTAAGAACCAGACAAGCTTTCTTTAAAGGGGTGCTACAACTATACCCACACACAGAAAGGCACCTGCTCCTTCCGTTATGATACTGTATCGTCATCAGAAAATATCACAAGTCAAATCATATTTAATTTACCAAACCTCCAAGCATTGTACCTAGCTTGATCCATCTTATTCATGCTCAGAATGACTAGACTATAATGGAGCAAAATTATCTAATGCAAAGTTCTTTTTATGATAGAGTATCAAAGATTTCATGCTACTAAAAACTTGCACTTGGTGTCTTTGCAATTGGTGTCAAAAACTCCAATATGCAAAATGCAAACAACTCACCACAGTGTAGAACATTTGGGTCTTTTACCCAACATGCGTTGTGATGCCATCAGGGTTAGGGTTAGGGTTAGTCTGTGCAATGATCAGACTACAAATGAAAATATTATTTGTTGTGAATGCCTTTTGCTTTAGCATCCTAACATTAACAATTTCTAAGGTAAATTCTATTAAGTCAGAGATAGTCTTTTCCTGCAACCAGGGACCATGATTCCAAGGACACCGGCATATAAAAAAACACGATGGAAGTCTACAGCTAGTGAATCCAGGATCATATTGGAGCATAAGATGGGCACATGCACACACAGAAATCAGTATTAGGCAATGGTAAACGGAATCCTGGCTTTGTCAAAATGTACACAGGTAATGGGTTTCTATGCCTGGAAAACCAGGGCCCTAAGAATGTTAAGCCTCTTTGTCTTGGAGTAGAAGAATGTTTTTTCTCTTCCTGTCTCTCACATTTAACCCTGTTCCCATTGAGAAGCTCAGGAGGACTAATTTGTCACATAAGCCTACACATTATGTTTTGTGGTAGGGAACAGATTTTTAATTGTCAAATGTCTGTTTGCAATAAAAGGACTCAATACCACTGATCCAGAGAAGTGATTTCAGTTTTGAGTCCTGTGGGCTACAAATACTGGGTGAAGCCTTGGTGGGCTGGCGCCTCTAGCAAAAAGGGATGATGAATGAGACTATCATGCTACAGGGTGCAGACTTACCAGCACTGTACTGGTTGGACACACAAGGACTGCTTCATAAAGAATAGCATGCATATGGCAAGAAGATCCATGGATCCCCTGAGGTCATATTTTCAAATATGTCCGACTCTGTTTCTTAGATCCTCTATCTTCATCTGAATACGTTCTAATTTGTTGAGTAAGTGTAAACACTAAAAATGTTCAAGAGCCTACCCTCGGTAGGAGGTGATGCAGAACTCAGGATAAAGGGAATGAAACAAGGTCTATTGAAGAAGAGAAGGAAGAGGCATCAGTGACCCCAGTGTGCAGTGTATATAAGAAACAATCTAAAATTTTCCTAGAGGCAAACACCGAGCATGTGCAACCACCTCCAACAAGGATGCATCGTTTGAACTGACCCCAAGGTTCTTACGCACCTGCCACAACCCCTCACGGAATGTTCCCCAGCCCTGTCTTACTCTCTGCTCCTCCCCCGCTGCAGAATGTTAAATGCCACATTCTGGAGCTGTTTACTTTCAAACTTTTCTCAGCTGTGGCTGGCTCTCTTGAGTATCTGTCACATATTGGCGACTCTCGGTGTGATTTGTCTGAGTTTTCTCACCATGGATCCTAGCAGACAGGCATGGTTACTGTCCAAGCCTGTAGGAATAGCTTCAGAAGGTAAGCCTGGAGTATCAGGGTATGGGACCTGACTCCCTGCCACGGGCAATTTAAATTTGATACTAGCAATGACTGACTGGACCAAGGGAGGGGATGGGAGACAGCTCTGGACTTCTGCAAGGACATCCCACCTTGAAGGCTGACAAGGCTAACGTCAGGATGAGCAGTCCATGATGGAACTAAGTTGCCACAAGGAAACACATTGGATCAGGAGATAGGATGAGAGGTCCTAGACAGGCTTCTCTTGTGTGGCAGGCAGGTCTCCAGAGCACAGGTCATAGGTGTGGTAGGATAGTTCACTGTGGTGGCCCAGGGAAGGCTCATGGGCAACAGCTGAGCTCTAGGTCATTTCTCTAGGCTGCTGGAACTTGTGCTACGAAATTATGGATCCCAGGAATTTAACTGGGCCACCCTAGACCTTGGGAGGACAGTGTAGACTAGGCAGGAAACAGCTCAGTGGTCCTCTCTGTGAGGATGGAGGTTTTTCATCAACTGGCAGCCCAGAATCCCCCACACCTTCCCACTGAGGGAAGGCAGGTAGTTGATGTTTTTGATTCTTCTGAAGCAGAGCAGTTAGGAAATACCAACTAACAAAGAAATGGGTGATTGTTCTCAATTTTTAGACCTACTTTTNAAATATCAGTTTAGTGGTGATGTCTTGGGACTATCTGTAACTGTGTCAGGAAGACTCTCTTCCCTGACATGGAGTGCTGTTGGTTTGGATGGGTTCTGAGGTGGCTGGATCCTTTTCCAGAGGCTTTAGAGAGAAGCATTTGTCTTGGAACGTGTTCTGTGTTACTGTTAAGCAGAGCTAGAATGTGTGCCCTGGCCTTTTGGACTTGGCTCTCTTTGAGGGGGCCCTCATGAGTTCCTGCTTGAACAGCAATGAACTCCAGGGAATTATGTACCACTTGGCACCTGGCTCATGACTGTATCCCCCAAATCATTTCTTTATATTAGTGGGAGCTCACAAGAAAAGGACAAAAAAGAGAAAAAATAAAAGGACCACATGTGGTTTTCATTTCAGGGGNTCCCNAGAAACCTCCTGACAGTGCCCCCACTCACCATTCCCTGTTCATTTACAGCCTTCCGCAGCCACTACCAGGCTTGCAAGGACAGGGTGTCAGGGNACTGCATGGNTGTCTTACATACATCAGTGCTGTGGGAATAGCCCCCAACCTTGGTGGGAACCAATGACCATTAGGGCAGTGTGGGGCCAGAATCTATCTCATTGCTGTTTCCTGTGGGAGGCGTTAGGAGAGGGAGCAGCAGCATGCTACAGGGTCACCTCCAGGATTCCGGGGTGCCGACTTGGACGATTGCACAGAGTTGTTTTTGGTTTGTTGTGCTGGACTAGAAAGGGAGGNAGGTTTGAGAGTGTGGAAGAACACTCAGAGGGGGTGAGGTCAATATCCGGCCACCTTCCCAGAGGCCCTTCTAGAAACTAGCCCTCATTGATGGTGACTTGCCATCTGTGGGCATCATTACTGGGGCAGTGGTTCAGAGAGAGTCAAACTGATCTACTTCCAAAGAGAGAGCTAGAATATTGATGAGTTTTCTGCCAGGGATTACAGAAAGAGCCTCTCAGAGGTGGGAAAGCTGAGGGCTCCTCTCCATAGACAGGGATCAGGGAATCTTGGTAAATGGAGAGGAAGATCCCTGCTGGAACAGTGCTCAGCCAGCTGAAGCCAGCAGAGGGTTCCCTCCGGGATATCTGCAAACAGTACAATCTCCTCTTCCCCATGACCCCCTCCCAATTTCCACTGACTCTCAGGACCACAGAGTCACCGTCCTGTACCCTTTCCCCTCTTCCATCCATTCTCTCCTGTCTCTTCACAGCATCTTCATTGGGACAGAACACGACTGTGAACCCTGGCGCATCCATGCCTACATTTGCTACCCTACCTGTTCTCCCACCTGCCCCCCAACCAGCACCCCAGTTATTCTGGGAGCCCCCAGCACCCCTCATGACTGCAGGCATCTCTCCCAGGAATCCGCTAGTGCTATCTGCCTTGCCTGGGATGTCTTTGGTGGCAGAAGATGGAAGCACTTCTGCCCTGGGTACAGCTGTACCTCTGAACATTGTACAAGTTGGGACACCAGGCAGGCCTGTCCAGCCTGTGCACAATGCCAACATTGTCCTCACTCAGGTGCCCCTCAATTGTAATGTCCCTGGGACCCAAGGTGGGGGTATGGGGCACCCTGCTTCACTCTTCATGACAACACCTGCTGCAAACACCTTCATAAATGCTCGAATTGCTTCAGCTGTCCAGCCCCAAGAAGGAACATGGGTCCTGGGCCCTCATCCCCCTACCACACAGCCAGTCATCCCGCTGGTTTCTGTCAGGTCCCCAGTGAACTCAGCACCACCCACAAAAGGAACATATGGGGAGAGTGATCCAACCAACATCAAAACCAGCTCCCCAGAAAATTACTTGTCCAAACCAGACAGCGTCTATGGGAACTTCCGGCGCTGGCAGCATATGAAGACTCTGGTCCAGCGGCACCTGTCCCAGACTCCTGACATGGCAGCTTTCTCCTGCTTCCTCATGTGAGTGTCACCTGTGCCTAGAAGGTTCTATTGAGGCTTCAACATGATGAGTGTGAGGTGGACAAGGAAGGTCCTGAAGGGGATGGGGCCACTCCAGAGAGTCACACTCTGAGGAACAGCAATGTCACACTAGGGATCCTGGAGGTGCGGGAGCTAGGATTTGGATTTAGGCCTTTTACTCCATTAGGTANTTCTTCTCCTTAACTTTTTACCTGCTGGCATTGACCTCAGTGTTTGGTGTTGGGAATGGGGAGAGGGCCAGACTCCAGCAAAAACTGTACATCTGTCCCCATCCCACTGTTCTGGGGGATTTCCCTTAGGCCAGAAAGGCTCTAGGCCTGCACTGGGGAAATCTTTGGTCTCTTTGTTCCTCCCTTCCAAGAAGAGAACTATCCCATCCNGGGAGCCCCGCATCATGNCCTAAGCCTGGCTACCACCCAAGGTCCCGTTTCTAATGACTTTCACTTTGACTTTGTCACCCATACTTCCATGTTGGGAGCCTAAACCTTGTTCATTCTTCCACACAGAGTGATAGAAGGAGAATTCACATGGGCAGCCAGGGAAACAGACATAGATCATTGTGTTGATGTTTGCTGCATGGTTAGACATTCCTAAAGGCTGGCTTTACACTGGCACTGGATATAGATGTATCTTGGGCTGGGTCTGGAGTGCAAGCTGNTTACTGGNTTGNGTGGTTCTAATGAATTGCAGTCCGGTGCTTCGGTCCCTGGCCCGGAGGAAGCCCACCATGAATGTGGAGGAGGGCCTGTGGAGGGGTCTGCAGGAATGGCAGTGCACAAGCAACTATGACCGGATGATCTTCTTCGAGATGGCAGAAAAGTGAGTCAAGGGAGTCTTGTAGCAGGGTGTGTGGGGAGCTGTTTAACATGGGTGGGTCTGTTGAGGCAGGAGTCTTGAGGAGGGTGTGTGTTGGGGCACTGCTCAGCTGGAGCTAGGTCTGGTGAATTTGTNACCCACACCCTGCCAAGAAGATTACCTAACACTTTGGCCCCTCATGGCAATCTTGCTGTCCAGGATATTGTTCTCACTTCCTGGAGTGCTAGGCTATCTGCCCCATGGTCCCAGCAGCTCTGACCTCATTAGTCATGAGTCTATCCCTGCCTTTCTTTTAAGGGTNAGACTGGGAGAAGTGATCCATCCCAGCCCCATGGGGTCTCCTCCAACATTTTGGGTTGTGCAAAGCAAACGTGTTCCACAAGTCTTAGGCCAACTATCTGGCATTGAACCACTGCTTTTCGACAGTAGAGACCACCGTATCTCAAGAGAGTGGCCTCGGTTGTATCCTCATGTACCTGGAGTGGATATGAATGGGAGCATGCACAGAGGACGAAGCCTCTTGCACATTCTGAGGACATGTCTCTGGGCTTTCTGCCCTTGCTCCATGTGATGCTGTTGTGCACACAAGCCAACAAACAGCTCTCAGAGGAAAGCAGCCACGCCTCTCAGCTTCCCTTCTACTTTATCCTGACATCTCCTGGGCCCTTGTCTCCCAGGTCATTCCAGTTCTCCCAGTTTCAGCTTCAGCATCTCTGGATCTGGTCCAAGATCCCTGGTGTACTCCATCAGTCATATCGGTGGCCATCTTAGCAGTTGGCTCTTCTATGTGGCTCTGGACAAGGTCAAGATAGGCCTTAAGGAGGAGTCACTTGAAAAGCCCTTGGACCACCTCAAACTGANNTGATTCTCTGCAAATACCAAGGGATATAGTGTGCCCCAGAGCTGTGGTTATGTTCCAAGATCAGCAACTTCATGGGAGTGTACCAGACCATCCCAAGACCCTGTGCAAATGATCACCTTAAGTAATCTCCTTTGCTGGGCCCTGGCCTTCCTCATCCCTAGGTTCACAGAATTTGAGAGTGCAGAAGAGATGGAGAATTCAAGGCTGGAGATGATGAGAGGTGCCCAGTGCCAAGTTCTTGTGACCACAACAAGGCAAGATCCTCCAAGGCCCCCAGCTCCTGAGATGGTTGAGGAACCAGGTAGGGCTCACATACCTTTAGGTCTCTATGTAGAAGTCAAATCAGTCAGAATAGACTTTTGCCCCACATGTAGGCTTCTTCTTTCAGGGTGGGGCATTTGCTATGTAGCCTGGGGTCCCTTGCAGCTCTTAGTCTTGAACTGGGTAATCATTGAACTGGCCATGATTATTGCTCCCTAAGGACCCAAACTCCATGTGATCAAGATCTGGGCATTGAATGTGGTGGCTCCAAATGTTTTCCCATATGACTGTCCTAAACATATCACCCTTTGCAATGTCCCCTCTCACAGATGTTTAGAGAAAACTGTGTTGGCTTACCCTAGGCCATTGCAGTTCCCCTGAACTATGCTCTGCATGGCATGGCTGGGGTGGAACTGAACCCCATCCATGTATTATCATGCTCTCCTATCTCCTAGTTTGCAACTCCATGAAGGCTGTCCTCAAGACTGACTCTGCCCACCTCCCAGTACTCAGACACCAGCAGTTACTGAAGACTGAGGCACCCATGGAAATTCCACCTGAAGCCCTGCAGGAGTACATGGATATTATGGACTGGCTGGAGAGGCTTCCACAGTCATTCCCAGGAAAGCCCAAGGAGGAGGAGGAAGAGAACATTGGGCCGGAGCAGGAAGGAGATGACTTGTACTCAGATGCAGGACTCCTGGACTACATTGACGAGCTGTGCTCCCAAAAACATTTTGTTGAGCAAGTGAGCTGCCTCTGGAGCCCTGGTGTGGGCCAGATTCTGAGTTTGGCATCCCGGTCCTTGTAACTGAACCTGCTCCCTACCTTCAGAGCTCTCTGTCTGTCTCTGTCTCTGACTGCCTGTCTTTCTCTGTGTGTCTATCTCTGTGTGTGTCTCTCTGTGTCTCTGTCTGTCTGTCTGTTTCTCTCTCTCTCTCTCG
>LZPO01087209.1:238177-264610 GCA_001675575.1 Neotoma lepida | reverse complement strand
CTCTCTGTCTGTCTTTCTCTCTCCCCGCCATCTTCTCCCCCCCCCCACTTTCTAATAAAGCTCTGACACTGGATTTTGTCATGACCTTTTCAGTAACGGTAACTGCAGCGCTGCATAAATGCTAAACAACATTGGTGCCGTAACTCGTGCCTCATGGCCTTTTCTCGCCCGGTAACCGCTGCATAAATGCAAAACAACAGCCTCCTCACATCATTTTTGTCCTTTCCTATCAGTACAAAGTAACTTCAGACATATAAGTAGAGGTAAGCTGTTTTTCCACAGACCAGGGCAATGACCTCAAAACTCAAATGACTTTTCCCTGTCCATTCAAATCCTTGTTGACCACACATCCATGGACATTTCTGAAAATGCAAATCTCACTCTGCACTCCCTTGAAGAATTCAAAATACAACCTGTAAAGTCCTGTCATCCTTTATGTGAATTTTCACACTATGGCATTGCTGCTGATTTCATCAAAAGGTGAAGCCTAGGGCTGAGGAGGAGTGTAGCTCAGCACTACACAGATCAACACACATGAATGCACTCACATTGACAGAGAAATAAAAGTATAACTACATTCTAATTGAAAATTGGTACTCCATGGTTGGAAATGACTGCTACAGGATTCAGTCTTTTCTGCACAGCTACTAAGCAACATAAGAAAAGCACATTTTACTATGACTTGTCAATATTCAAAATATGCTCCTTCCTTTTCCTTCCTTCCTTCCTTCCTTCCTTCCTTCCTTCCTTCCTTCCTTCCTCCCTCCCTCCCTCCCTCCCTTCTTTTTTGTCTTTTTTGAGACAGGATCTCACTATGTAACCCTGACTGGCCTGGAACTCAAAAGATCCACCAGCCTCGGCTTCCCTAGCGCTGGGATTAAAGGTGTGCATAGCCATGCCAGGTCCTATTTACTACATTTTGATTAAATCACACCTATCCAGAGACTAAATCACTCTAAGATAAACAAATCTTCATCTGAAACGCTTTTTGTTTGTTTGTTTGTTTGTTTTTATTAAACCAAATACTGAACTCCCCACCCCCAAGCATCTTGGTCCTCCATCAACCTGCCCCACCCCACCCTACCCAGCTCCTCGCAGACTTGCTGCCCAGCCCAAGTTCCTCAGAGGGTAGCTCCAGCCATAGATGCACTGCATGTGACCTCCTGACCTGAGGCCCGCTCCACACAAGGTCGGAGGAGGTCAGATGTCTAGAGTCCCCTCTATTCTACCAGCTGCTCCAGCTGTGCCCTGCCCTGACACAAGCCCCGCCCCCTCATGAGCCCTGCCTCCAGCACACTATCCCTGGTGCTGCCAAGGAAGCCCCACCCCTGCACCTGCTTCCACTGGGACTGCACATCTGTTGTGAGGAGCTTAGGCTGAGAGGAGTGTGCAGTATATGTGTGAAATAATCAATGAGTATGATCTCACGACAAAAGCAAGGTTAGGTTTTTAAACCACCAAAACGTCCCCACAGNCCACACACTACTTCTCAGTCCCACAAAGCAGCCCATGAGAGTTCTATTGCTTTACATCTTGGCATGTCTCGTCACTGCTGCGTATTCTGGCTGTTGCACACAGGGTGCTACTGTTTCTGTTACTTCAATTCGTGCTTTCCTGACATCACTCCATCTACGTGTATTTGGTTGGTGTCTATTGAGATCATTGGACCTTTAAAAATGATCTGTTTTCTAACTGTCATCTTACATGTAGCTCCTTTATGAAGTCTGTCTACTGTGGATATGCTTCCTAGCCCATGGCTTATTTTTTTTTTTGACATTATCACTTACAGAGCAGAAGTATTTTCTTATTTGCAGCGATGGAGATTGAATCCAAGGCCTCTTGAATCCATTCCAGTGAACTGCTATCACTGAGCTGCATCTGGAGCCCAGAAGGTTCTCATTTCAATGATGTCTGTCTTGTCCACAATTTGTTCCTTAATTTTGATTTGGTCTTGTATGTTAATTTGACTGGAAACTTGGCTCAGCAGTTAAGAGCACTTGCTGTTCTTGTAGAGGACTCAGGTTCTATTCCAGGATCCACATGATGGCCCACAACCATCTATAACTCCAGTTCTAAGCTATATACCACCCTCCTCTGGCCTTTGTGGGCACCAGGCATGCAGTACACAGATATACAGAAAGTCAAATCACCATACATATAAGAAATACAAATTTTTAATAATTAAAAAATACTGCCTTACTGTAAGTCATGTAGGTATTTTCCAATGTTACACTCGACATGTTCATAGTTTTTCATTTTACACTTTAGTCTGTGACCCATTTTGAGTTGTATTTTGTCATGGCATATGACTGTGGCTATATTCATTTTTGTTTTGTTTTGGTTCTAAAGGGTTTTGTTTTCTTTTTTGTTGCTTATTGAATTCTAACTCTCCCTTGAACATATGCTGAAAAAAAGTGTTTGCTTTATTTATTCTTTGTCCAATACTAATTATATTTAGATGAGTGTGTTTCTAGGCTCTGTGTGCTGTTCCATTGCATTTAATCTACTATTCCATTTGGAAAAACTGACATATTGATAACATTGACAAGGTTTTTCTTTCAATATGTGAACATGGGATTTTTTTTTCCACTTAGTTGCTCCAAGATTTCATTTGGGCTTTTAAACCCCTTACAGATATATTGCATATATTCTTAGACTTGTATATATTTCTCCCTTCTCCCCTTACTCCCCCTCCTTCTCTTCCCCCTCCTATACCCTGATTCTCCTCCTCCTTCCCCTCCCTTCTCCTCATTCTTGGCCCTGTCTGGCACCTGCAGTTCTATGGGCATCACTGGGGGCTTGGCTCTCGTGGGCTCTGTGGTAGGCAGAGATTGGAACACACCTTTGACAAGGATGTGGAAGCCAGGCCACCAGGACTGGAACTGAATGCCTGAAGATGCAAGGAGTCTGCATCTTGCTGTGTGGCTCAAGCTGGCTCAGAATTCACTATGTAGCTCATATTGGTCTTGAATCCTCCTGCCCCTGCCTCCCATATCCTCCATGGCAGGTTTGCCCCAACTACATCTGGGCAGTGTACTAAGATTTTGTTGGGTTTTGCATTTGTGTTCATAGGAGACACTGCTCTGTCATTTTCTATTCTTGCAATGTCTGGTCTTGGTATTTGGGTAACACTGGCTGCATAGAATGAGTTAGGATGGATATATCTGCTTCTGTGCTCTGGAGAGTTTGTAGGGAATTGGAAGGGGTGGGAGTGATGTATCTCAGTGGTAGAACCCTTGCCTCCCTAGGGTCAGTCAACAGCACTGTTGGACAAAAGAGAATGTATTCAACTTCTTCCCCAAATGGTTGCTGGCATTTACTAGTGAGAGGAACGGTGTTTATTTAGTGTCACGTTTATGTGTACACGTACACTGTGCACATGTGGGTCAGGACAACTTGTGGGAGTCTGTTGTCTCAATTCATAACGTGGACTCTGGTGCTAGGTCATCACACCCAGTGACAAACGCCTTTACCATCTAAACCATCTTGCCAGCCCTGGTGCTTGATGATTTACTCAGTTTCCTTCCTATTCAGATTGTTTATACTTCATGTGAGCTTCAGGGAGTTGTATCTGCTGAGGAACTGGTCCATTACTTTGTAGTGTGTGTTTGGCATTGTTCACACTTCCCCTTCCTTAGCCTTTTGATGTCTACAAGGAGTGTCATGATTCCTCCCTCTCATTTCTGATGCAGTTCTTCCCTCATTTTTCCTCTAATCTAACTCTAGGCAGGATTTTTTAAAATCATTTTTTAAATCAGCTTCATTTCTCTATTGATTTCCTGTGTTCAATTTCATGTATTTTGGGCCTAATTCTTATTTCTGTCCTACTTATCTTGTATTATTTTACACTTCTTTTTCTTTCTTAAGATAGGAACTTAGATGACTGATTTTACATTAGTTTTCTAGTATGTCCATCTCATGCTATTAATTTTCTTTTAGCATTTAATTTGGTGTATGTCATAGTTTTTTTTTAGGTTTTATATTGCTTTCAGTTTCTTTCTCAGGCTTCCTCATTAACCTGTGTAACATTTGAGTGTTTGGGTAGTTGTTTGTTCACTTTTGCAGCAGAGTCTCCCATGAAGCCCAGGCTGGTCTAGATCTCACTATGTAGCCTGGAGTGTCTTTGAACACATGATTCTTCCACATTTATGCTGAGATTAGAGGCTTGAGACACCCCAGCTGGCTTTGATATGTTCTCTGCTGTCATTCAGTGTGGGGATTTTATGTTACTGGGACTTTTATGCTCCTGATTCTAGTTTGATTCTGCAGCAGTCAGAGAGCATATATCATACAATGGTAAACGTTTTACATGAGATTCAAGGTTGAATGCCTTAGTGCCACACACTTGTGAAGAATGGGCTTCAAACACACACACACACACACACACACACACACACACACACACACACACACACACAATGTCCAGCTCTTGGAAAGAGCTACAGCTCTCATAAGACTTTGAGCTTGACCTGGAGGACTCGTTACTGTCTCAAACCTTGGGCTGATTAGGTGTGACAAGTGGTAACCACCTTTTAATTGCACCAGGTGAGAAGAAGACCACTACCACAGTTTGATGCCAAATTTGAAGCAAGCTTTAATTAAATACTGGCCAGGTAGATGGACTCTCTGGCCAGATCCATCTCTGAGTTTCCAGAAAATGCCCGAGTCACATTTTGCAAGGACTTAAAAAGGTAAAACCCTCAATTCAGTGTATTTTTCATGAGGTCCAATCAGGGGCAAGCACACATCCTGACATATTTCCTGTCCACTTACCTCCTGCTCACTTGTGATCAAGCACATCCAGTGCAGATGGCTCAGACAAACAGAAACTTATTCTTAACTGCAACAGAACTCTTCACCTGCAAGGTAGATTTTTCCTGTTTTGGTCTCACACATTCTTTGTCGAGAAGACTGCACATCTATAAAAAGGATTCTTCTGGGTCATGTGTTGTTGGGTCTTACACTTCAATCTGCTTAATTGATGCATTACACCATTTGGGAAGTGATTATTGACACAGTTGGATAAAACCTACCATGTTTGTTATTCTCCATTCGTTGCCTTTGGCATCAGCTCTTACTCTTGGTTTCCACTCTTTCTGCCTTCTGTGGTCTTGGTTTGGAATTTTATATGGCTCCATTTGCTTCCTCATTGTACATTCTTATCTTTACAGTAACACTTTTACTCTTTTGGCTAGCATTTGCAATATACAATAAGTCATCCACATCCACCTTTAAACAAGACTGTTCCACTCCATGAGTGCCACGGCCTCCTCACAATGACAAAACAGCTCTAGCTTCTCTTTCCTACAATCGCATTTCTAGTGTTCCTATTGTCANCCATCTCACTTATACAGAGGGCTGTATACTCCTGTGTGTATTCACACATGCACACTGTATACGTTAGTTATTACTGTGCCCAAACTCAGAGTTCCCTCCTTTGTTTCTTTTCTTTTTTTGTGTACATGTTCACATATATGTGTATACATGGAGAAACTAGAGGACAACCTCAGGTGTCAATTAGNTGCCCTTCACCTTATGTTTTGANGTACAGTCAGTGTCTCACTGGGATCCTGGATTTGCTCATTAGGCCAGGCTGGCTATCAAGTCCCAGGGATCTACCTGTCTCTATCTCCCCACCTCTGNGATTCCATCACAATCCAGGCTTTTACAGGGGTGCTAAGGACCAATCCCAGGTGCTCAGGCTTGCACAGCAAATTCTTTACTGACTGAGCAATCTCCCCAGCTCTGTTAGATGAATTATGAGTCAGAAAAATGAAATTATTTATTTGCTTTCCTCTTTAATGTTCTTCCTTTCCTTATGCAGATTCAGGTTTCTGATCTGTATCTTTTATTCTTCTCTGAGAATTTCCCCAAGTTTTGCCCATCTGAAAAGTCTCTTACCTTTATGTGTATGTGTCTGTGTGAGCATGTGCATATGAGAGTTGGGTTCCCCTGGAAGCCAGGGGTTCAGATGCTCTGGGGCTGGGGTTAAAGAAGGTTGTGAGCTGCCTGAGGTGGGTGCTAGGAACTGACCTCAGACCCTCTGCAANACTAGTAAATTCTCTTAACTGAGACGTCTTTCCAGCCCTGGGCTCTCACCTTTGAAGGATAATTTCACAGCTGACAGCACTCTATCATTGTTGGGGTTTTCTCTGAATATTTTTAAAAATAGACTTTATTATTTATTGTTTATTTTTATTTTATGGAGTACAGGAGTTAAGGTCTCAANATGTAACTTTGGCTGGCCTGGAACCCACTATGTAGATCAAGCTGACCCTGAACTGGGGTGGAGGGTGAGAGGAGGGGATGGGGGGTCAGCAATCCTCTTCCCTCAGCCTGTCAGGGAAGAGTGGTTTTTACAAGCATTTGACATCATGCTCAGCTTTAAAATTAGGTTTTGAGTGTCTTTTATATTAAAGTATTTAATTTTAATAGTTTTAATTATGTGTAGGTATAGTAAAGTGGGGGCTTTCCCATTACTGCATAGGTCTCTAGGGNTTTGCTCAATGTCAATCTCTTTCAGGACAGCCCCTGCCAGGAAATCACTTACTGCAGCCCAATCAAACAATAGCAACACTGACTGAGACTCCTCTGGGTCAGACACACACCCCTCCTCCTGCTAACCACAGCATATCTATCCTCTACCTGGCTACTCCAGGTCCACTGGCCTGGACATCTGTGCCTCCTTCTGCCACATATTAACACCTGAAATGGGACCTCAGGCTATNCCACTGGAGTATTTGGTCCCCGACCTCAACACATGCTGGGTCCTTTACTAGGCAGATCTAGCCTGACTATGTGTCTATGTTTTTCCAGGCACCACTGGTGCTGATTATACAGAAAAAGTTAAAAGNTACAGCTCATTCTCTCAAGGAATTTCCACAGTATGCTCTGTGGTGATATTTTNTCTGTGTCCCCCAATAAAGTTAATCTGAGGATCAGAGGAAAAAGCCAGCCACTATAGTAAACAATAGAGGTCAGGCAGTGGTAGCACATGCCTTTAATCCCAGCATTTGGGAAGCAGAGATTTATCCGGACCTCTGTGAGTTCAAGGCCACACTGGGAACAGAGCCAGGCGTGGTGGCACACACCTTAAATTCCAACACTAGTTAANCATAAAGGTCTAGAGGTCTGTACAGACAGACAGGAAGTGACAGAGCTGGACAGGAAGAGGAAGTGATGTAGCTGGGCAGAGAGGAAATGAGATGTCAGAACAGAAAGGCATATAGGTATGGGTGTANAGGAAGTAGGTCTCTTTGGAGACTGAGGTGTCGGTGAGGCAAGGTTGGCTGTGGCTTTTNNTATTCCTCTGATCTCTCAGTGTTTCACCCCAATATCTGGCTCCAGGTTTTTTATTAATAAGACCGTTTAGCAATTCATTTTACAATGCTCTAATNTGCAGATAAGCTGATTAGTTGTAGTCCTGCCAGTTAAAGGAAATGATTGTGTGTTTACTGGTCTCAGGGGAAGGTAAGATTTTGGTTCATCTGATTGTTAGACGAGAAAAAATCCATTTCCACCACTGTCTGATTAGAGCAAGTGTATTTAGACTGACCAGGCCACTGCTTCCCCCACAGTCGGGGTTTCAGAGAGCAGCCCCTCACTGGCTTTTGAGGTCCCTTTTACGGGGAAGGGTTAGGCTGATAGAAAACATCTGTGGAGATAATTGGCTGTTACACCTGGACAGAAGAGTGGGGGACTCGGGGCTCCAAGCTGCCTGTGGGGTAGATAAGTGAAAGAAGACATCAGATGGAAGAGTAGGCATCACAGGTGTTCAGGAGTTTAGCAAGGCAAAAAGCAAGGGATGGGACACAGGGTTACAAGTTCAGCTTAGGTTGAAAACCATGGTTTGCAGGACACATTAGGCTTAAAAAACAAACTTATTAATGTAAAGTATGGAGACTTTATAACAATGTGGCTCCTGTTTGGGTTTCACAGATTCTGCCTTTCAGTATAATGGTGGGGCTAACAACATCCTGAGTTGCAGCTAAAAAGTGATGGCAATGGGGTTCAGAGCATAGTGCAGTAGTTCTCAACCCGTGGGTGGCAACCACATTGGGGGTTGCATATCAGATATCCTGCATATCACATATGTACAATTCATAGCAGTAGCAAAATTACAGCTATGAGGTAGCAACAAAATAATTTTATGGTTTGCAGTCACCACAGCATGAGGAATTGTGTAAAGGGTTGCAGTATTAGAAAGGCTGAGAACCACTGGCATAGTGGGTACTGAGTTGATGTATCTGTGATAGGCTTGAATGCCTGGCCTAACACCTGCAGGGTACTAGACAAGCACAGAGCCCTCAGAGGAGTGCTGTCCTTAATGGAAAACAGATGAGGGTCATCAAGGGCAATTTCAACCATATATTCTTCCCATCTTGCCCATTAATTTATGGGGAGGGGATGTGTTCTCNGCAAAGGGAGCAATAGTGTATGTCCCCACGCCTACTGCTGCCCATCAAATGTTTACACAAAATTATAACACCTGAGGGGGTTAGACAGAAAAGGACCAGAGATAATTTCTCCTATTATGCCTCCCCTCAATCCTGGGAGACAAGGCTTGGGTTTTTCCATAAGACACTGATATCTCTGCCACCTGGGCATGAAGAGCCTACTGCATGGCTCACTGCACAGCCAGTCTGGGTGATCAGTGGCCCCTCACACAGGAGAAAGTAGCAGCTGCTACATGGTTGGTTGAGGAGCAGCTTTAAGCTGGACATATTGAGCCCAGTATTAGTCCCTGGAATACTCCTATTTTTGTCATTAAGACAATGGAGTTATTACAAGACCTCAAAGCTGACAATGGTTCTGCAGCCTATGGGAGTTTTACAGCCTGGCCTCCCTTCTCCCTACGCTGTGCCTTTTCCTTGGCACCTTATGATATTGAAGGATGCATTCTTTACTATTCCTCCCTTCATCCTCAGGACCTCCTCATTCTGCTTTTAGCCTCCTTTCACTTAATTTTCAGGAACATATGAAGACATTTCAATGGAAGATGTTACTACAGAGTATGGCCAATAGCCCCACCTCCTGTCAACAATTTATTGCTCAAATTTTATTTCCAGTAATAAAAAAAAACCCTCTCTCATGATTAGTCTTCATATGGATGATTTGTTTTTAGAATCCCCTACTAGAGAATTATTACCTCGGATGTTTCTTACTGTCCATCTTCATCTATAGGTTCAGTTAGCAATTTCGCTAGAAAAAAACCACAGCTCCGTTTTCCTATTTAGGTCATATTATAGAGGAACATACTGTTTGCCCATTGAAGGTACAAATATATATGGATCAACTGCAAACACTTAATGACTTTCAAAAGATATTAGGAGATACTAATTGGCTTAGACCTTCATTAAAATTAATCACAAAAGATTGTTCTCTATTTTCCATTCTAAGAGGGGATAATGACCCATCTTCTCCTAGACAACTTCATCCGGAAGGCAAAAGGACCTTGTAAACCAAGCCACCACTCAGGCATAGTGACCCATACTGACATGGAGCTTTACCTCTTATATTACTACTTATTCCTACAAATCCTTTGGTTGTGCTCCATAGGGGGCCTAGAGAGTNGATTTTTCTGCCCACNAATGCTGGCTGTACTTTGACCCTTTACTATGAACTTCTTGCTTGGCGCCCTCAGTGGGGTCAGTTTACTGCAGGACACCCGATGTTAGAGTACATCCCCTCTCCCCTTTTCAGCTCAATTCACTTCGGACATTCTCTGACTCTTAGCAAATAGCCCAGGCTGACTTTATGGGTCAGCTCTCTACTTCATATCCTGCAGATTCTTTAATTCAGTTTTCTCAACACCACCNTCTAACTATCCCAACTCTTTGAATGAGGTCCCCTATACTGAGGGCAGCTACTGTGTTTCTTGATGGAAGTTCTTCTGGGATGGCTGCTGTTCTGCTTCATGAAGAAGCTCCTTATATTTTTAATTTTTCAGCAGAAGCTGCTCAACATGTGATACTATTTGCTTTATCCCAAGCCTTGAGGTTAGCCCCTTAGCCTCTGACAGTTTATCTGCTGTGCAGGCTGCCCAGATACTCCCTGGTGATCTTAGAAAATGGACTGAGGATGAAGAATTGTTTCATTTGTTTCAGCAGGTTCAGCAACAGCTTCAAAATCAGTAGGCTCCTTATTCTCTTCAACACATTTGAGCACATTCTGGTCTCCCTGGTCCTTTGAGGGAGGGAAATCAAATGGTAAATTTAGCTTCCCCACATTTTATTCAGATGGTTACTGAGTCTGTCTAGTTTAGCAAGCTATAGATTCTCATGCACTCCACCATCAACCCGCTGCTATGCTGCAGGGTNAATTTCATTTACCAAGAGGACATGCATGGCAAATTGTCTCAGGTTGTCCTGCTTGAGTAACTTCTCTGCCTGCTTCTTGTTACAGCATTAATCCTCAAGGTTCATTACCCAATTGCATCATGGCAGATGGATATTGCACACATTCCAATTCACCTCAAATATGTTCATGTTAGTATTGACACATGTTCTGGGGTCCTCNTGGCTACTCCCTTAAGCTGTTAAACATTGTATTATCCACTTGCCTGCCATGTTTTTCTATAGCTAGCCTTCCAAAAATGTTAAAAACAAATAATGCTCCTCCATCCACTTCTGATGCCTTTATGAAAAGTACCACCTTGGGTATTGCATATAAAACTAGTATCTCTTACACTCCTCAAGGATAGGGATATTTAAATGAACAATAGGTCTATTAAAGTTTTGCTTGGAAAAATAAAGATATATATATATATATATATATATTCTCATACTCCTACCAATCATATTAATTTTCTTGAATTTTTTGGAGAATGGGAACAGAGATTGACTGACTGCTGCAGAACATTTAAGGGGTAAACAGGCTCCAGAAGAAGAGATTATGTGGAAAGACCCTGCTACAGGGGAATGGTGAGGGCCTCACCCTGTGCTAATGTGGGGACAAGGTTATGTCTGCATTTCTCCAAAGGAAGCTGATGAGTCAGGTTGAGTCCCCAAGTGCCTTGTCTGCCTTGTCCTCTTGGACTGGCACTCTCAGAACATGAAGGAGATGGCAGCAATGGAGGTGAGGTTGACAACNCAAATGAACATTCTGGATCTGGGGATGACTCNGGGCAAGAAGTGATCCTGGTCTACGCAGAAAAGCCAATGCTCATCAGGCAGCAAGCTGAATATCTGAAGAAATTCATTTGGTCAAGGAGCCAGGGCAGCCTGGTACTCACTTTGGATATTCCGGCATTTCCTTCTGTCCCACAGATGGGTAGTGTGGAGAGTTACTGTAGTGGGCAGCAGTTCCAGCTTTGACCTGGAAGCACAAAGTCAAAGGCTTCTGGTAACTGCCACACCTACCTAGGACCTCCCCATGGGGCAGGCCAAGACAGGAGCCTTTAAGACCGGAGATCCNGTCCATCCGTGTCGGCCCTTTACTGGCTGTAAATTACTCTAAATAAACCTATTAACTTCAGAAGGAAAGGTTCAACCGGACCTTTGGCTGTCAGCCAGAGCCCTGGACAATGAGATCATCTATGGGACTTTTTGGAGAAGATGAACAACCATGGCATAGAAATCCTTTTATATTTGGACTCACCACTTGTGTTACTGACTGGGAGTCTCTCTACTCAAGAAAGTGAGGGATATTTCAATATTACTTGTATCGACTGTGTCAACCCCTCCTATGCTGCTCTGGCAGCCTTTCTTTGTTATGGTTCCTGTGCACCTTAAAGGTACATGGGGTGGCAATTTTAGACTACAGGTTCTCCTTAAACGGCCATCAGACTCTTGCTAGGAAGCAAAGATTTTTTGTCTTACTTTAGCTAGCATTTTTGCTATGGTCATTGCCATAGCATCTGCAGCTGCTTCCACAGTGGCCCTGACTCAACAGGTACAAACTGTCCATCTCACTAATGAGCTTTCTTATAATGCCTCTGTAGCTTTGCCAACACAAGATCATATAAAAAAAAACTAGAGGCTAAACTAATAGAAGCTATGGTGTTGTACTNAAGAGATGNCTTAGTGTTTCTATTGAATAGATGCCATGGCCNCAGCAATTCTTATAAAAGAAACATTTAACTGGAGCTGGCTAATAAAACAGTTCGGAGGTTTAGTCCATTACTGTCATGGTGGAGAGCATGATGGTGTGCAGAAGGACGTGGTGCTAGAGAGGGAGCTGAGAATTCTACATTCTGGATCTGCAGGCAGCAGGAAGAGACAGTACACATTCAGAAGTTTGAGCTTCTGAAACNCCAAAATGTTGTGGGATATTTGATTGCACTGTGAACTCCTGAGAGTGTGTTAATAAAATCAACCTTGGATCAGGAGGCAGAGCCAGCAACTAGCTGACCAGAATTAACCATAGAGAGTCCAGAGGAGCCAGGAATACTGATGGAGACGCACAGGAAGGAGTAGGGTGGGACTTCAAGTTTTTGCAGTCTTTTTTGGTTTGGGACAGCTGGAAAGAAGCTCTCTTGCTGGGTCTCCAGCCANAAGGGAAGGTCAGCTGGTTCTTAGCTTTTCTGATCTAGCAGGTTTTCACCCCACATCTGAGTCTTGATTGGTAAATAGAATGATAGAGATTTGGTTAAAAACAACACCAAAGCCCACTCGAAGTGACACACTTCCTCCAATAAGGCCACACGTACTCAAACAAGACCACATCTCCCAATAGTGCCACTCCCTGTGAGCCTATGGGAGCTGTAGTTGGTTATTTTTCCTCTTCGGCTCTTTGGGGGGCCTGCAACCTAGCTCCCAAATAAATCACACATAGAGTCTTATTCTTACTTAAGGATGTCCAGCTTTTAGCTTGGCTTGTTTCTAGCCAGCTTTTCTTAAGTTATCCCATCTACCTTTTGCCTCTGAGCTTTTGTCTTTCTCTATTTCTGTATATCTTTTCTCTCCTTCTTATTCCATGTCTGTATACCTTTCTTTTCTTACTCCATGGCTGGCTGTGTAGCTGGGTGGCTGTGTGGCTCTGTGGCTCTGTGGCTGTGTGGCTGGGTGGCTGGCCCCTTGAGTTCTTTACTCTCTTTTGGGTTGAGGATTTCCTAGCTGTAAGAACTTGTGGCTTGGCTTGTTCTATTCCTCTGATTTCTCAGTTTTCACCCCAATATCTGGCTCTGGGTTTTTTATTAATAAGACTGTTTAGCAATTCATGTTACAATACTGTGCTTAACTTGCTTGGTATAAAACACAGCTTTGTGCAAGACCTCCCCAGTGCCAGCTTTCTTATATTCTCTTTCACATCCCTTGGTCTACTCTCTATCAGGAGCCTATCATTGAACAACAATTTGATGGTCCAGGTCATCCAACCACATTCTCCTGAAATCCTAGTCCAAAATAAACCCTTCCTGCTTTCAGTTGCTTCTTGTCAGCTATTTGGTCACATCTCCGAGAAAAGGAATTAGTATAGTCTTTGGGGACAGAAAGTGAGGAAAAACTACTTTGGGTTGTACCCAGCTATGACTGGAATATTTCTTGCTGTGATCTTCCAAAGATCCATTGTGCCAGGCGGTAGTGGCACACGCCTTTAATCCCAGCACTCGGGAGGCAGAGCCAGGTGGATCTCTGTGATTTCGAGGCCAGCCTGGTCTACAGAGCNAGATCCAGGACAGGCACCAAAACGACACAGAGATCTTGCTTGTCCTTTTCAATAGCCAACTCTTCGTTTCTCTGATCCTTGTCATGTTGCCATTTCCACCTCTTACTCCAGCTCTGAGCTTTGCTGTGTTTTGTCATCACCTTGTTCGGGGTTTGTTCTCGTCTCTCTTCAAGTTATCATTAGGTTTTTGTGAGTATTTTTTGATGTAGGAATTTATAGCTATAAACTTCTCTCTTAGACCTGTTTTTAATTTGAAAAAATAATTTATTTGGGGGGAATTTAATACATGCAAACATTGTTTTCCTGTCACATTGATTCCCCTTCCCCTCCACTTCCTCCTGGATCCACCACTCTAGTCCTCCTCTCAACTTCCTGTCCAGCAAGTGCTGCTCACACATGAGAGTGTGAGGCCACCCACCATGGGCCATACCCCTATAGAAAACTGACTCTACCTCCCCTACCAGTTGTCAGGAGCACCTCAGCCAAGGTTGAGGGCTCCTGTGACCCTACCCCACCCATGCTGAAATGTTGACTGGCTTGATCTTGTTCAGGCTTTACAGGCAACCAGAGCTGCTGTGAGTATAGTGATTCTTTCATGTTCAGGAGACACAATTTCACTCCCTGACTTCTGGCTCTTACAATCTTCCCGCCTCCTCTTCCGCAATGTTCCCTGAGCCTTGATGGGAGTGGGTGTGATACAGATGTCCCATTTGTAGTCAAACACTCCACCGACACTTGTTCTCTCCACTTGATTAGTTCTGACTCTGGATATTAACCACCAACCACAACACAAATATGCTTCTTTGGTGAGGACTGAGAGCTGAACTGGGTAGAGAGAGGTATTTAGAAGGCAGTCTGATATTATATCCATTTAGCAAAATAATAGTGGTGGGAGTGGGAACTAGTTGGGGGAGGTTTAAGCAGGGAGGAGAGGAAGGATAAAAAAAAGGAAAGGTTGGAGGGAAGGATAACACTAAGGATTACTTGAATGAGCCATATAGAAAAACTACTATTTTATTAACTTACTAAATTACACACACACACACACACACACACACACAGTTTGAATGAAGTTACTCTAAATGGAGGATAATGCTTCTTCCAGAAGCCACAACCTGCCAAATAAAAAGCCCACCCAGTGCCAGGTTTGGGATACCTCCCCTCAAATTGCTGGTCAAGGGGTCCCAGAGATGCCACAAACAATGCAGGCTGTTACTACTGTTCTTGGATGCCCAACAACTTGATAGTAAGACACACACACACCTGTCTCTTATACACATCTAGATGTGTATAAGAGACAGCACACACACACTGGCCACAGAACTTGAAGAAATCAAGCACTGGAAGCTCACTCTCTGCTGCCTAGCTTTCATAGTGCTAAAAGGTACAATGAGGGTACTGAGGAAGTGTCATAGTCAGCTTCCGCTGTCAACTTGAAACAAACCTAGAGTCACCTGGGAAGTGGGGACTTAAGCTCAGGTATGGTCTCAAACAGATTGGCCTCTGGCCATTTCTCAATTATTCACTGGTGGTGATGGTACCTATCCCACTATGGGTACACACTATCCGAAGGCAGGTAGGCTTGGGCTATATAAGCTTGTCTTGAGCCTGGGAGCAAGTCAGTAAGCAGTATTTCTCCACAGTCTCTGCTTCAGTTCCTATTCTAAGCTCCTGCCTTACCTTCCCTTGATAATGAACTGTGACCCATGAGATAAAATAAACCCTTCCCTCCCCAAGAGAAGGAATTTGCTTTGGGTCTGTGTTTTATCACAGCAAGAGAAGCAAACCAGAACAGGAAGAAAGTAATAAAAAGTGTTACCCAGCTATGAACCCTATGAGCTATAACAGTGATCAAGCTGACAATATAGGATAATGTAGTGGCACAGATATTAGGGAAATGACCAACCACTTTCTTATTAGATTCAAGGCCTGTTACACAGGAATACATTCACACTTGATACTGTAGATCTGGTTAAGAACCTGAGGCTAGGGAGCTCATAAGTCCTAGAGGTGAACCTACTACTATTAATTTTTTTTAATGTAGCATTGTGCAGTGGTGTCACTTCCCAGGAGTTAAGGTGGTAGCAATGGAATAGGACCTAAGGTCTAGCACCTCTAATGAAGACATCATCCCAAAGTATTACAATATTTTAATGACCCCTGGCTATGGCACCTTTGCAGAGATGCAGCTGACCATGCCACACCTGCACAGATGTTCAAGTAGTTTTAAAGATCTGAGCTCAACAAGAGCAAAAACAATGCCTCCGACATCACCAAGGTAGACCATATAAATAAAATCATTAGATCACCCAAATATCATCAAACTTTTCCACATAATTGATACATCATCAAATATGTTCATCATCACAGAACATGTAGCAGAAAGAGCACTAGTGAGCCTCACTGAGGCGTTGGGCTGTGCACATGAAGAGGAGACAGTTCCCATTGTCTGGCAAAAGGTGCTGGCAGTTCACTATCTCCACCAAAGCAAAAGAGCACACAAAAACATTTAACTGAAGAGCATCCTTGTAGCTGAGAAGAGAAACGCCAAACTCTATTTTAGGCTGGCCAGGAAAGTCATCTCTGAGCAAAAGCTGAGGAGGCCTGTGGAACCCTTTGCTATATAACCTTAGAGGTGTTAGTGGGCAGAAGCTATGACAGACTTGCCAGTGACATGTAGAGCCTTGGTATAGTGCTTTATGCAATGATAACAGGGTGCTTACCATGCTAAGCACCAACCTTTTCAGGGATGCTCCAAATGACCTGCTTAGAATCTTAAAAAAACAACCGAAACACTGAAAACCTCACTGTGTACATACTCATGTCAACCCCGGATACCAGATGACTACAGATCAGTTCACGGGGCACCCATGGCTGTTTCCTAGTGAAGAATGCTCACTACCTTCCTCTAGAGAAACAGCCCCACAAGTCTCAATCTCCAAGATTGCAGAGGTCATGTTCACCACGGGAAACAACTTGCTTGAAATTGTGGAGTTTTTAAAAACCCTGAATATTTAATGAAGTCACAGCAACATACATCATATTAAGTTATTAAGTTCAGGGAGAGGTGTGTTAGCAGACAGTGAAGCCTATGCAGCCCTGTTTTGACAAAAGCCTTGCAGGGCCCCTCTCACTGTACCCCTCCCTCAAAAAGAGGAGTAGGAATGAACTGACTTTTCCACCTTCACATTGCTTGGGAAGTGATAGCTGCTGGATGGCCAGAAACAAAAGATGAAGAGTGGCAGAACCCACAGCATGCCTTCTATGCTCTGCTGTCTGTGGATGACCTGCCCTTGCATACCATTCTCATATATGGTGCTGTGGGTGCCAACTTAGGCAGTGGTATTTTGGGCCACATTGAGATCAGCATGACATCCTATGATACCCCACCTGAAAAACCCATCCTCCCTAGAGTCACCCATGACAGAACAACCACAGAGCCAAATGAAAATAACATGGGCTTATCCCCTAGGACATCACCAGGAGTCAAACTCATGTTGCACCTACAACTTTCAAGACCAACAAATGCAGGGGCTTTAGAAGCAGGTGAGGAGTCAAACTGTTAACACCCAAGAACACTATGCTGCTGCCTGTCAGCTTCAAGGAGGAGTCAGGAATCCCAAAGTTAAGAGGCTACAATGAAGGGAGAGGGCAGTGGAGCACCACAGGAAACCTTATAGGCATAGCTGCCAAGGTGGANGCACTTCTGCATTTCGTCTTTGCTTCTTGAATGCCCTTTGCAAATAAAAAAAATCCTAACTCATTAAGGGGAATGCAACTTGATATCTGTCACCTTAGAAGGACCAATCCTGCAGCATCACCCATATGTGGGAACCTGGGAAGGCTGAGCTGGAAGCAGACAGCAGAAGATGCAACCAGAGTCTGGGGAGGGACGGGGAGAGGCTGGCAAAGGATCACAAGTTCTGGAGGAGGAGTCAGGAAAAAATCTACGATTCGGTTGATCTAGCTCAGTGCTAAGTCCTACCTGTGTCAAAAGTCACTAATAGAGACCTTTCCATTTGTCTCTGCTTTGATGTGGTGAAGGGAAAAGACCCAGTGGCTGGCCATTTCATAGAGGGTGACACTGGACAGATTCACAGATGCACAGAGGGAAACAAGAAGTTTGGGCACGGTACTATGTAACTTTTGAGTCAAGTCTTTTAGCCACACTTCCTTATGTGGCCACAGGCAGGGTCTGTTCGGAAGCTTACTTTGGGTGTCTTCACCATATCTCTGCTGGACAATGTAAGAGAGGTTGAGCGTAGGAGGGAAGACAGCCCAGGTACAAGGACTGCTGGTAGAGAACTGTTTCTGGCTGGATGCTGCCAGAGCCTATTGCCAGGACGGCACCAGGGCCAACAGGACCAAGCTCACCCCTGAAGACTGAGGCTCCTGAGCAGGTCCTTCTGGTGTCTACTCAAGGGAGATCACAAAGGAAGGAGATAAGAGCTGTACCTACTACCCCTTTAGTTTCTGAACACCAGCAAAAATGAACTTACTGTTCTCTGCAGGGGCTGTAGGCCTCAGCCTGAGGAATGTGGGGTTTTGTGCCAGCTTGTCCATTTGCCTGGAATGTCCTTCCTCTTTTGGGTTCCTTGACCCAGAGGCCTGCACTGACAAGCCATGGTAGTGATGGCATAGAGAGCCATTCTGGCCTTCTCACTGAAGAAGCTAATGTGTGATTTTTCTGAGGCTCTGGAACTCAGTCCAGGGGCCCAGAAGGGACCTATGAGACAGAACAATTTCTCCTCCAAGGGCTAGTTTTCCATTAGGCCTTCTGAGGTCTGGGGGCTCAAAGGACCCATCCCTTAAGGAGTTACCACATTTGGGGAGGCTGACTGTTGAATACCCCTCCCACTCTGCTTTGGTCTTGTTTGTTTTTGCACAGTATAAAAAGCTCACTCAGGCCTCTTTTCCCTCACAAATATTCCAGAAAATCTTTCTGAGCATATTAAGACAATGTCCCAGCAGAGTCAGGGGAAGGGGATGTACGGTGCTCACCACCTGAGAAGGTTCAACTGTCCCTGCAACTGTCCCAGATCACTGTGAACCTGAAAATGAGGAACTTGAGACTACGGTGCAACAGCTCTTTCTTATTGGCTCTGGAGGAGCCACAGCCAGGTTAGGTTACACTTGGGATCAGATTCTGAACACCAAGAGTTCTCATATTGGTGACTGCAAAGCCAAAATAAGCAGAGTTGAGACATAAAGAGAGGAGAAAGAATGACTACTTGCAGTGGGCAAGAACATGGTGACATCTCAAAAGCAAGGACCCTCTCCAATAAAGCAAGAGGACTCTATTCAGGGAGCTTTAGACATATTCCTAGATGAGTAGGCCCCTCCTGACTACGGTCTGTAGAGGAGGACACCACACTGCTGAGCATCCTCAGTGACAACGCTCACTACACTTCTGAGCACGCTCAGTTTTAGGTCACAGAGTTCATGCTTAAGTGATGGACAGAAATGCCTGTGGGTATGGACAATTTGCACTATAATACTGAAACTAAAAGTATCAGAAGGGATACTTTGAAGGTGCCTTGATACAGGAGTTTGGAAGGGACCTGTCTCACTTTATGCCTGACAGTACCACACAGTGGGCACTAGGGCTCATGTTGCCATCTCTAGGGCACAAGGCTCACAGGGAGCTGTTTGGGCATAAGCAGTCACTTTTACTCGATTTCACATTCAAAAACCACTAGTGAGATGTATCCTTGCCACTCATTAGAAGTAGAAGCAAAATGTAGTTACGATGTGCCAGAAAGCACTGAATTAATATACAATGACACAGTTTATGTCCCTTCTGGTTTTCACATCTGATCTCTTCATTCCTCAAAACATGCCTTCCAGGGATATAAGCATGCACCCCACCCCCACCTCTTTTGCAATGGCTTCCTTATGCCTTTGTTCTTACCCTGTGAGAAGAGGGTCTGATGTTAATAGATGGTCCCCACTCACAGCCACAAGGCTCAAGGCAAAGTCCTCATCTTCAGTGATAGACCAATTATGCTGCTAAAGTGTGAGGACACNTCCTTACTTCAGTGTCAGGTTTCTTTCTCTGCAAGGACCAACTTCCACACTTGGAGAGAACAGAGTTGTCCAGGTGGTACTAACTGTCCTCTGCATTCTCCAGGCTCCTTCCTGCTGTGGCAGGACACTGTGTCCTTGTTGGCTCTGCCTGACAAGGCTTCAAGCTTCTCCCTGGCAGCTGGATATTTGTAAACTAAATAAAAAAAAATGACAGTAATCAATAGAAATGCTATATGCTGGGCTTATGGCAAATTTAGGGCACACCACACCCAGCAAGCTTCTCTTAGAGTAATAGCTCCCAAATGCTGAGTAAACATTTACTTACTTGCAAAAATGTTCTTTGCCCTAATGAATAAAAACTATTGCAGTAGAAGTGTGGAGAGTCTTTTATGGATGTCTTCAATTGTTCTGTGAGTTACAACGTCCCCTCTCTCTAAACTGCTTCTATATTCNCAGTCTATGACACTTTTTCTCACAATTACCCATCCCTCAAGGTCCTTTTCTGTTCCATTGTGCCTTTTCAGAATTCCTATGAGAAATGGCTACAGGTTGGGCCTCAAGGTACTATCTACACTGCATGAGAGATTGTTGACTCATTCTGCAGACCCGTGTGGGTGCATACCGTGTGCTAGGTGTGGCACAGTGTGGGTCCTAGACAGGCTACAGTGGTCAAGATTCTGTCCTATTCTCTGGTGGATGAGAGATCAGGAAAGGGTGAGGGTGCAGCACAGAGGCAGGGCACATACTGAGCATGCTCAGTCCCCAGTGCCCAAGCACATGTCTAGAGGATTGTCCTACAGATGGAGAATGAGGAGCTGCAGCATCCTGAGACTCAGCAGAAGACTGTTTTGTCACCTCTTCTTTAGTGTTGATGATCAAATACAAAGCCTTGTATGCACATTCTGCCCTTGAGCTGCACCCCTGGTCCACATTCTGTTTGAGGTCTGTTTGGAGATATTCTACCCAAACTGGTCTTGAATTCCCAGACTCAAGCAATCCTCCTGCCTCATCCTCTCTCATGAAGCTGGGACCACACACATATCATGACTCCCAGGCAACAGCTCTTCTTTTAACAGAAAATTTATGAGCCTCATTTCTTGAAGTACTTTACCTTTTAATTTTCCCTGTGGAATTTTTCTTTTGTCCTCTTTTGCAGCACTGGGAATCAAAGCTGGGCCTCACACAGCCTAGAAACATGCTCTCTCACAAACCCTACATACCCAGCTGACCCTATGCCGGTGTGAGACTTAGGAATGGATCAGAGCAGAGAACCATGATGGGTAGGGAGTGTTCTGTTTCTGAACAGCTTGGGTTGGGAAAGACTTTTAAGCCCCAAAAGCTTCTCACAGCCTGGCCCCCAAGGCTGGACATGGGATGGAAGGAACCATTCTGAGTACCATGGAAGCAGAGAACTGAGTCAGCCAGGACAAAGGCTACAAAGCCTGAAACAACTTGAGATGATTAGTCCCTTCCAGACTAGCTCATGGGAGCCATTTAAGGACACTGGTTATCACAGGCTGAGGCCCCCATAACTATCAGGAACTAGAAGAGGACAAAGAAGAGACAAGCATTACTGATAGAATGAGGGTTGAGAAAAGCAGTGTCTGATGCCCAGTCATCAGGCCAAATAAGACTGTGTTTACTGGAGAGTAAAGAGAGGTTGATGCAGCAGGGCTCTCAGGACTAGGCTGGGGCTTTGATGGCCTTGCTGAGCCCCATGGTGGGAAGTGATACTTACACAGTAGGAGAAGCCCTGAGAACAATGAATGACTCCACTAAGCATGGAAATGGGAAGTGTAAAACCAGTGAAGAAGGACAAAGGGGTCTGTCCAGGTCACTTAAAGTCAAATGTGGCAAGAACTATGTCAAGTGGTTCCTAAGGAAACAGTCCACAGAATGTCAAGTGCTGTGCTAGTGAGAATCTGGCTTTGTTCACAAAGGACATGTGATTTTAAAAATGCAGATAAAAAAGATTAACCTTGATCTGGGAATCAATTCTCCCTACCCCCAAGTATGTGGTTTAAAGAATGCTAGGGGTGGGCATTGTTCTGGGCAAGAAACAGAATTCCAGGTAGGCATCTCACCTGCCTAATAATGGGGTGCCCAGGCCATGTCACCCTACTCTCTGAGTCAGACAGGTACAGCCTCCAAAGTCACGGGCAGAGCAGCCCGCCTGAAACACACGAGGGAGGTCAGTGCTCTTCCAGGTTGCCTTTCCAAGTGGGCAGTGGGTTATTTGTCCATGGAGTTATTCCAAATGGTCCCTTGGAGCCAGATCTTCCACTTCACCTGGGAAGAAGTGCACATGCACGATTTAGCTTTCCACAGGGGCAAAGACAGCTGTACGAGCAAGTCTACCAGCATCCAGAAAACTCAGAAGAAGAAGATGAGACGGAGCCATGTGAGCAAAACCTCCCTGAGTCTAGAACAGCATTTTCTCAACCTGTGGGTTGCAACCCCTTTGGGTCGAACAACCCTTTCACAGAGGTCACCTAAGACCATTGGAAAACACAGGTATTTGCATTACAATTAATAACAGTAGAAAATTACAGTTATGATGTAGCAACAAAATAATTGTATGGTTGGGGTCACCACAGCATGAGGAACTGTATTAAAGGGTCACAACATGAAGAAGGTTGAGAANCACTGTGCTAGAAGAAGCAGAGGCAGAGAGCACTATGCAACTCTACTTGACTTTTACAATTCAGATTTTGTGCCCTTATAAAAGTAGTTTTTAAAGTTCATCCCCAAAACAGCTATGGACCATTGGTACTTGTGGATGAAACTGCCTAGGTCACCAGGGAGGAGAGGAACAGGAGAAAGCATGAGAAAGGAAAGGGCTGGCTGTCAAAATGAAAGACTCCAAGGCCAAATTTAGGTGGAGGTTCCTGGTAATTAGGAGATAAATTCAGAATGGGAANCTTTTTATTTTCCCTCATGTAACCTTAAACTCACTATGTATGTAGCCAAGAACAGCCTTGGACTCCTGATCCTCCTGCCTCCACCTCCCAAGTGTTATAATGTGGCATGTGTCACCACACCAGGGCTCCAAGAATTGGAGTTTCTTAAGGAACTAATTCCCACTGTGTCCCCAGACCCATTATGATCAGTCCCACAATGACAATGACAGAAATACGCTCGTCTTTACAAGGCCAGTTGAATCCCCTGCTGGCATCAAAGCTGTGTCGAAACAGCTAACAGACTGTCAATGCTGTGCCAGTGAGCTTCTGGGGGCTTTGAAGACCGAGAGGGCAAGCATGGCTCAGATTGTACAGACTGAACACATCCTCAGATCCTCATGATGAGGGGCCTATTGTCCCTCAGTCTGGGGAAGGAGTAGGTTTACCACCAACCATGGAAGCCACACGAACTCTCACACAGTCCCACCCCCCAAATTCCCAAATGCACTTCAATTCATCCAGACTTTACGCAGGATCCAGGTCTCAGTGTTGATGAATGGAAATGAATTAAAGACCTAGATGTAAATCCACACACCTAAGGACACCTGGTTTTTTATAAAGAAGCCAGAAACATACAGCAGGGGGAAAAAAAGCATCTTCAACAAATGGTGCTGGTCTAACTGGATATCGGTATGTAGAAGAATGTAAAAAGACCCATATCTCCTCACCCTGAACAAAACTCAAATCCAAGTGGATCAAAGACCTCAACACAGAACCAGTTACACTGAACCTGATAGAAGAAAAAGTGGGAAATAGCCTTGAACACTTTGTCATAGGAGACATCTTCCTGAACAGAATACCAATAGAATAGGCACTAAGATCAACAATCAATAAATGGGACCTCATAAAACTGAAAAGCTTCTGTAAGGCAAAGGCCACTGTCAATAGGACAAAATGGTAGCCTACAGAATGGGAAAAGATTTTAACCAACTCCACAGCTGACAGAGGGCTAATATCCAAAATATATAAAGAACTCAAGAAACTGGACATCAACAAACCAAATAATCCAATTAAAAAATGGGGTACAGATCTAAACAGAGAATTTGAAACAGAGGAATCTCAAATAGCCAAGAAACACTTAAAGAAATGTTCAACATCCTTAGCCATCAGGGAAATTCAAATCAAAATGACTCAGATTCCATCTTACACCTGTCAGAATGGCTAAGATCAAAACCACAAGTGACAGCTCATGCTGGTGAGGATGTGGAGCAAGGCGAACACTCCTCCACTACTGGTGGGACCTTGGAGTTGTACAGTCACTTTGGAAATCAATATGGTGGTTTCCCAGAAATTTGGGAATCAATCTACCTTAAGACCCAGCTATACCACTCTTGGGCATATACCCGAAGGATGCTCATCCTATCACAAGAACACTTGCTCAACTTTGTTCACAGCAACCTTATTCATAATAGCCAGTATGGTAGTCTGAACATAATTGACCCCCGTAAGCTCACTGGGAGTGGCACTATTAGGAGGTGTGATGTTGTTGAAATAGGTGTGGCCTCGTTGGAGGAAGTATGTCACTGTAGGGCAGGGCTTTGAGGTCTTCCATGCTCAACATATGCCTAGTTCAGTTCACTTCCTGTTGCCTACAGATCAAGATGTAGGACTCTCAGCTCCTTTTCCAGCACCATGTCTGACCATGTCACAGCACGATGATAATGGACTGAACCTCTGAAACTGTAAGCCACCAATTAAATGTTTTCCTTTGTAAGAGTTGTCATGCTCATGATGTCTCTTCACAAGAATAGAAACCCTAACTAAGACAGCCAGAAACTGGAAACAACCTAGATGTCTCTCAACTAAAGAATGGATAAAGAAAATGTGGTACATTTACACAATGGACTATCACTCAGCTGTTNAAAAAAAATCATGAAATTTGCAGGTAACTGGATAGAACTAGAAAAAAAATCATCCTGAGTGAGGTAACCCAGGCCCAGAAAAACAAACATGGTATGTACTCACTTATAAATGGATATTAGCTTTAAAGTAAATGGTAATCACACTATGTACGATCCACAGGCCCAGAGAGACTAAGTAACAAAGAGGACTCGGGATACAAGAACCTCCCTGGGAAGGGAAAATAGAATAGATTTCCTGGGTGGACTGGGAGTGGGGGTGAGGATGGGGACAGGAGAGATCAGGTGTGGGAGTGGAGGGAGAGAGTACTTGGACAGATTACTGGAACTGGGGCAAGGGAGAAACCTAGTGCGATGGAAACTCCCAAGAACCTATGAAGGTGACCCTACCTAAGACTCCTAGTAATGGGGATACAGAGCCTGAACTAGCCATCTTCTGTAATCAGGCAAGGCTTTCAGTGGAGGGATTGGGACATCAATTTAGCTATAAAACCTTCAACCTACAATTTGTCCTGCCGGCAAGGTGTGCCGGGGTAATTGTGAGAGTGGCCAACCAATGACTGGTTCAGCTTGAGACCCATGCCATGAGAGGGAGCCCATGCCTGACACTACCTGGAGGTCTAGGAACCAGAGGCTGGATAGCCCAGAAAACTAGNATAGAACCAAACACAACCGGAAAAAAAAAGTCAATGAAATGATTCCTAATGATACTCTGCTATACTCGAGCCTAGNATAATCGTCATCAGAGAGGCTTCATCCAGCAAGTGATGGGAGCAGATGCAGAGACCCACAGCCAAACACTGGGCAGAGCTCAGGGAAACCTGTAGCAGAGTGGAGGAAGAATTATAGGAGCCAGAGGGGTCAAAGACAACATAAGAAAACCCACAGAATCAACTAACCAGGGCTCATAGGGGCTCACAGAGACTGAACCGACTGAACAGCCAGGGAGCCTGCATGGAACTGACCTAGGCCCTCTGCATATATGTTATAGTTGTGTCACTTGGTCTTCTTGTGGACTCCTAACAGTGAAAGAGGGAGCGGCTGTCTCTGACTCTTTTGACTGCTTATGGGACCTTTTTTCTCCTACTGAGTTGCCTCGTCCAGGCTCAGTATGAGGGGAGATGCCTAGTCTTATTGCAACTTAATATGGTATGTTTGGTTGAAATGTTTTTTTCTGAAGGGAAACAGAGGAGAAGTGGATCTTGGTGAGAGGGGAGGTGGGGGAGGGGCTGGGGGGAGAGGAGGAGGGGAAACTGTGGTTGGGATGTAATGTATGAGAGAAGAATACATTTAAAAAATAAAAATAAAAATCATTTGCCAATCTCGAATTATCTGATAGAAATCACTTCCTTCCTATATCACCAATACTAACAAATAACCAGTTATTTCAGGAAATACATTTCCCACACTTGCCTATACAATCTTACCTATCCATCAGATGCACATATCCTTACTTCCTACACATATACCAGTTACTCTCTAGTTACAATATGTAGAGCCACATAAAATATTCATCCAAATTTTCATGGCCCTTTAGTAACATACTGTCACCTAAACATTCCTCACACAAAAACCTGGTCATACACAAAAAACACGCACACCCAGGAGGTAGAGAAGAAATACAAACTCCATATACGTGTGGCACTCTACAAGCACCAAACATCTATATAAACACAGAACACTACAAATATGCAACTATGTCCTCCAGCATAACCTCATACTTCCTGCATAAACAAGACAACACACTGTGAATGTTCATAAAGACAATTCTATCTTCCAAATGTCAAGTCATGTCAACTCCACATTTCAGATATATACACCCATTCCACCAGCCCCTAATTGCCCACACACTGGACATCACATGCTAAAATACACATAGACAAATTCTGTAACCATCCAAGACATCCCAAATACAAATAGTTCACCTACATTTCTCAACAATATTTACCATTTGCACAGTCACAGATATGCATTCCATTTCT
>LZPO01087209.1:201130-236737 GCA_001675575.1 Neotoma lepida | reverse complement strand
GTTGGTGCTGGTGTCTCCACGCTTGCACCAGCATCCTCTGTACTTGTGCCAACTTTCTCAGCACTGGTGCTTGCACCCCAGTCTTCTGTGCTCACTCCCTCCATGCACGTGCTGGCGTGCATGACTCTTCCTGAGTGGGTGAGCAACGGACTGACTCTGGGAGCCACTGCCCAGAAATACCTCAGCCAAGAGCATGAAAATGTGTAAGTGGGAAAGGAAGCCTAGAGTTCTGCAGAAAAGGAAAGACAAACAGTGCACTGTGGGTGCCTCCCAGCCTAGTCACAGAACCTGTGTGGCCATCCCTCTTAAAACCAGGGATTATAAACTTCCCATTTATGCATTCAGGATCCTCAACCAAGAATGTCGAAGAGGTATGACCTAAAGTCATCTCCTGCTGGCCACACGTTCTGGATGACATTTGTCTCCTTTATGCTTTTCAAAGAGCAGCATGTCTCCATTAAGGAACACTTTCAGAAAAAAATTCAGACCCAGGAGATACTCTGAAACATGATTTGTCCAGACTCTGCTTCTAGAGCCCTTCCTATGACATCCACTGTGTAAGTTCACCTACTTCACACTGAGAGCTCTGCCGATAAAGGTCGCTCTGTCAACAAATGTCCATCACAAACACTTCCTACGGAATTTTTCATTCTACCTTCAATTGAGACTTGGGTCCCTCTAAACCTCTCTTCCTGTCCCAAACCTCTGCCACAGCGGGAACACTCCTGACTCCTACCAGGGAAGTGGGGCTTGCACCCAGCAGCTTCTGCGGCAGCTCTCTGGATTCTCAGTCCATGTGCCCCCTCAACCATTTCCTAGCAACCCTTCTTGTCACAAGGTAAAATGAGACTACTGTCCTCCAGCATTATGACACTGATAAAATGAGACACACATATCAAATTAAGAACCAGACAAGCTTTCTTTAAAGGAGTGTTACAACCATACCCACACACAAAAAAGGTACCTGCCCCTTCAGCTATGGTTCTGTATGTCCCTATAAACCCACCATCAGTGGAAACATCCCAAGTCACTATGTGTTTGACACTCAAACTATCAATCATGACAGCCTTGAATGGCCTACCTTACTTAACTATGCTCAGAACACACATTAGGGAATAACTAGACAAAATTATCTAGCAGTTTACAATAGAGTATCAAATATCTCATATCCGTAAAAACTCAGGTGTTTTTTAGACATATGATTCAAGGACATAAACACAATATGCAAACATACTAACAACTCCCCACAGAGCAGACTACCGGCTCTTTTATTCCCCGTGGCTAATAGAAACTGCTGCGCATTGGCCCTGCCTAGCACTGTTACCCTGAGAACATCTGCAGGCTGCAGTAATCCAGTTTTGCAACTCACTTCCAGCCCAGAGCTAATTGGCAATATAACCCATATTCTACATCTCAAAACAGCTACTTCAGGCAGGTACTCTTTGACAAGGTAACTCTCACAAAGGACATCTCACTNAGCCCTTTTTGGTTGGATTCTACAGCATCTTCCATGGAGACTAGAAGTGAATTTCTTCCCGCATGTTTACCTCATCAGTGTTATCCGGAGTGTAATCATTTTTAAAAAATTACACCACTAATTTGAATAGAAAAAGTTATATTCAGTAAAGGAATGCTAACTGCTGAAAGAGTAAAGGAGAAAGGAGAAAGCTGAGACATACAAGAGGGAGCAACTTCAGAAATCCACTTCATTTCTAGAGATGAGGGGAAGTGACTAAGGCAGACATTTTCAGGCTTAGATTCAAACGGAGGCAGAAAGGGCTACAGGACACTGCAGTCTATGCCAAGGAGACCCAGCCCACAAACAAGCTGGAGTCATTTTTTCAGAAGAGCTGAAGAATGCTTAGACCAAGAAACCACTGTCAACACTTTCTGGTTGTCTTGAAGAAGCTAGTTTTCCCAGAAACTCTCTTCTTTGTTGCTCACCTAGTAATAATGTGAAAAGACTAACAACATGACTGATGTAGAGAAGTCAGAGGTGGGAGTTAGAATTAGAGCCAAGAGAGGAGAATTCAAGTCAGAATGCTGAAATTTACTTTAATAAGAAATGAGGGGATATAAACTTTGTGCGGTTCAGGCAGAGAGTGGAGGCCTCCTCTATTTCTGGTTTCCAGTGAACTCATCCAAACAGTTCACCAGTTTACCCCAGCACTCAGAGGCAGGCAGACCTCTACAGTGAGTTTCAGGTTAGTCGGGTCCACACAGTGAGAGCTTGTTTCAAAAAAAAAAAAAAAGTATTTTGTAAGGCTGAGGAGACAGCTCAGTGGATAAGAGAACCCAATGTGTATGCTTAGTTTGGATCCCACCACCCATGTAAAAAGCTTGATATAGTCACACGCCTGTAATCTAGCACTGAGGGCAGAGGGAGGATGTGACTTGGTGTCAGGAATAATAGCCATTTTGGTGAGGAGCATCTAACTGTAGTAAAATTACTACACAATAATAGTATACAAGTAGTAAAATTGCTACATAGTAATAGTGTGATAATAGTAAAATTGGGGCCAGAAAAATATGTGGCACTCTAAGAAGAACCAAGTAGAAATTCAGCAGATGAAAACTAGGTAATTGTGTTAATTAAAATTTACTAAAGTCTCAACAAAATATTCAACATAGTGGAATTCTATAAACAGCCAAATTACCCTTCAATCATTAAGTGAACATAAAAGCATTCTCAGATAAAGAATTTATGGCTAGCAAGCCCACCTCATAATAAGGACTAAAAGTCTTTCAGTGTGGAAGGAAATGGTATCAGATGGTAAATTTCAAACCAATAAATGGCAAGTACAGAGGTAATCAAGTCTGCATAGAAATTAACACACCCAAGAGGGCTTGGTGTCATATGAAGTATTAAAACAATGTGTTGATGGGTTTCCATCATAGAGATGTAATGAAAATGGCCATTATAGCACAGATGAGGGAAAGCTAACAGCTGTGGTAAAGCAGNTTCTCTATTTTATCAAAGCTAGGTTACTATTAATACGAAATAAGTTTGGGTNCATCATTAGAGCATCTAGTAACCACAGTTACAAAATTAGCAAAATAATCAATATGACACAATAAAATAGCTATATAATACTAAAAGAAGCAGTTGAGAAATAAAAGTGGAGAGGGGGGATGAAACAGAAAATGTCAAAAAGAAAACTGCTCAAGGCTAACCACATCAGTAAGTGCGCTAAATATGAACAACTAAGATCTTGTAGTTACAGGAGCAGATGATAGCCTTAATGAAGGAACATGTTTTTGAGAAGGGGTTCTTTTGTTACTGTAGCCAAGGTTGGCCTTGAACATCAAGATTCTTGAGCCTCAGCTTCCCCAGTGTTGGGAATGTCAGCATTTAGCATCATGCTAAGATAAAGCGAGAGAGTTAAAAATGTGGTCTCCAGTCCAGGAGAGAAAGGTAGGAGAAGCAACGAGAGGAGAAGAAAGAGGGGGTTGAGTGCAGTGGAAGGAAGGAAGGTTAGTTGGTTGCTCATCCCACTGGGACTGCAAGTAGAAGTTCCAGTCATAGAGGACATGAATCTGTATGTTGAAAACCCCAGAAAGCCCATCAAACAAAACAAAACAAAAGTAAATACAGTGACTAGAACTAAGAAATAGTCTTACACGTTATAGGAAATAATATTACTATTAAAATTATGTTCCCAACATGCACCAGACGCACACACTCTACTTCTGCTCTACCTCTTGGCCTTCGCCAATGACTAGCCAACAACCTAGTCAGTGGAATGTCATTTGCCAGGTCCCAGCTGTGGCATAACACTCAGGCCAGGCCAGCGCTCACCTCTCAATCTCCCCTTTGCCTATGTCGAGAATCACAGCAAATGAAGAGAGAAAAAGAGATGCTAGCTCCCTCATCCCTCCCAAGAGCCACAGACTAGAAGTTTGAAGCCTGCCAAACAGAGTGACAGGTGTTCTGGAGAGGGCTCCCGTTCCCTCTGCTCTCCACCCAGCAGCAGTGTGGGTTCCTGTGCTCCTGAAAGAGAAGAACTGAGATGAGACACAGTATAAGAGCAAGCATCTAGAATTTGAGTAAGCAAGGAAAACAGAATACACTATTTAAAAAAAAATGGGCCTGGCAGAACGGACTCATTTCTCCTGCTCCTGTTACCTTTCCCTGTACCTTCCTCAGAGTGGGCACATGAAGGACAGAGGTGTGCTTCTCTTGAAGGCCCATTTTACCATGAATTAAGTCTAAATGTTTATATATATAACTATGTATATTATATATAATGCAAGAATGTGCATAGGGGTCTAAATATACTCATAGTTGGAAAGTTTATTAGAGGAAAGTGTAGCAGTATTCTGAATATGCTCCCCTGGCCGGGAAGTACATGAAGGAAATTGAAGCTGTCCCAGCCAGTTAACCAATGCCACCTATTATTCTATGGGTCCTGTTTCACAGCCCACCACCATCTTTGCATCCTGCTTGGACATGAGCTGACCCTTCTGGAATCTAACACTGCACTGTCTTCCTATCTTGGCCATTAGTGGACTGATATCTTTACCTTTATATCCTGTTTCAGGGCCCTGAGCAGACCCAACTATTACTCTTTAGGTCCTATTTGGGGGCCTTGTTTGTCACTCCCTCCAGGAACTAGCCTCCTGCCTAACACAAGAACACCGTGTCTTATAATAACAAAATTCTGGAGTGCACCTTCTGTCCACCCCAAGCACAGAGGCTCTACTCGGGGAAAGGAGGAAGTGGACCTGGGAACAACCCTGCACCATCATACTTCAGTAGTATAACTGGCTCATCAAAGAGGATGGAGGCTCCATTTGAGCCTTATGGCTGTGAGCTATATACCTCCACTGGACACCAGGCCCTCTTCTCACAAGGTGAGACCAAAGATAAACAGGGACAGTGCAAGGCAGGGTTCCCAACCTGTGGGTTGTGACCCCTTTGGGGGTCATATATCAGATATTTACATTAGGATTCATAACAGTAGCAAAATTACAGTTATGAAGTAGTAGTGAAAGTAATTTTATGGTTAGGGGTCACTATAACATGAGGAGCTGTATTAAAGGGTCACAGCATTAGGAAGGTTGAAAATCACTGGTTTAGAGGAAGGAGATAAGACATGAAGGCCAGAGGGAAAGAAACTATGTTATTCTATATCCTTTTCATTAAATGGCTCCTGCTTGCACTGAGTGAAGTAGACACAGCTTCTCAACAGTATTTGAACATGAAGTCTAGAAGAAATGGTCTCCAACTTCAAACATTTCCAAGTGTGCCTTGTGCCCAAGGGCTGGCAACATGTCTCAGTATCCACTGTGGTATTCTTGGCCACATTGTGAGAATGGCACCTTCTGGGGCACATACCTTCAAAACATCCTTCCCACTAGTTTTAGCATCAACATTGCACAGACAGTTGAGCATTGCCACAGGCATTTCTGTCTGTTATTTAGGTTTTTAAAGTGTGTGCAGGATGAATTTAAACTGAGCATGCCCAGGAGTGTATTAAACTCTTCCTTAAGCATGCTTAGGAATGTAGTGAACTCCTATACTGAACATACTTGGGATACTAGGGTCTTCCTCCATGGAGCATGCTCAGGAATGGACCCACATGTCTACCCATATGTATAGGGTCCCCAAGTAGAGCCCCCATGCTTTATTTGTTGGAGGAGGACATGGCCTTCCAAATTTGATACCCATGCTCTCCTCACCTCCTTCAGGTAATAAACCTTTCTCTTCTCTTCTGTCTCATCTGTTGTTTTTGCTAGATTTTTTTTTGGGGGGGGGCCACAACCCAGCTCCCAAATAAATCACTCACAAAGGTTTATTCTTAATTATGAATGCCCGGCCTTAGCTTGGCTTGTTTCTAGCCAACTTTTCTTAAATTAACCCATCTGTCTTTTGCCTCTGGGCTTTCCCGTTCTCTTACTTCTTTAAATCTTACTCTTACTCCATGACTTGCTGTGTAGCTGGGTGGCTGGCCCCTGGAGTCCTCTTCTTTCTCTGGTTACTTCTTTCCTCCAATATTTCTACTTCTATATATTCTCTCTGCCTGCCAGACCCACCTATCCTTTCTCCTGCCTTGCTATTGGCCATTCAGTTCTTTATTAGACCATCAAGTGTTTTAGACAGGCAAAGTATCACAGCTTCACAGAGTTAAGCAAATGCAACATAAACAAAACACACCTTAAAATAATATTCTCTAACACTCATCCATGGTTTTGTCTTTGACTCACTGCCACAAGAGCCCTTGATGTTGCCACATGTTCTAAACTATCAGAGTAGCTCCACACAACAGGTATCAGCCATGCTGTCCTCTACTGTCTTGCATCTGTAATGTCACCTGCAGGGCCTAAACTGGCTGTGGCTCCAACAGAGCAGTGAAAGTCCTGCAAGAGAAATGGATGTCCCAAGTCCCTTATACTCATATTAAGTGTCCTGGGAAGATTGGTCTGTAATTCTCTTTCTTTGCTGCATCTTTGTGTAGTTTGGGTATCAGGGTAACTGTAACCTCATAAAATGAGTTTGGTAATATTCCTTCTGTTTCTATTATGTGGAACAATTTGGAGAGTATTGAAATTATTTCTTCTTTGAAAATCTGGTAGAATTCTGTGCTGAAACCATCTGGTCCTGGGCTTTTTTTGGTTGGGAGACTTTCAATGACTCCAGGAGTCCAGTTGGGGAGAGAGAAGAGAGATTCTATGAGCAAGTGCATCAAGATCATAATGGGGAAATCTGCAGAGATGACCAAACCAAACTAGTAGAAACTCATAAAAGTTGGATCAACAGCTTTTGAGCCTGCATGGGACTGGGCTGGGCCCTCTGCATGGGGAGACAGTTGTGTAACTAGATCTGCTTGGAGGGCCCCTTGGCAGTGGGATCAGAATCTATCCCTGGTGCATGAGTGGGCTTTTGGAGCCCACTACCTATGATGGGACACCTCTTGCAGCCTTGAGGCAGGTGGAGGGGCTTGGACTTGCCTCTNCTGAATGTGCCTTGCCTTCTTTTGGCGGGGTGGAGAGGGGGTTGGGTTGGAAGAGGGAGGCTGGGAGGAAGAGGGAAGAGGGGGATCTTTGATTGATATGTAAAATGAAGGGAAATTTTTCTTTAAAAAAAAAAAAGAGTCCTGGGAAGGGGAACAGGAAAACAGCCCTTCCTCAGGTGATTGAATTCAAAGGACAGGCACAAACGTATGTTCACTTCTCAAGATTCAGCTGAAACACATTCTTAGCCTATTTAGGAAGTCTGTTGGAGCATCTGCCAGGGAAGAGAGGACATGACCTTTCAGCCTTGTAAAAATGCAAATGGGGCCAAAGGGTCCCGTTTCCCATAGGTGGCTTACCTGGTGGTGACCAAGATTCCAGAACATAATGCAAATACGAGTCAGGAGCTGGGATGATAGTGCCATGCTTAATCAGCTAGACCAGAGCAGCACAGCTAGTGCTGCAGGAAGCTGAAGGAGCAGGAAGCAAGTAGCTAAAATCCAACAACTGGAGGAAGGATGCAGGAACTTGCGTCCAGAGTATCTTCAGTATCCAATAGGTGTACAGGCACACAGCCCAAATGGAGCTCTGGCCTGGCTCCTTCCTCTGGCTCTCAGTCCATGCCAGGGTGATCTCTGCTCCTCATGGTTCAACACCACAGAGACAGGCCTTTCTCTTTCACCACTTGAAAGGAGAAAGACACAGGAAAGAGACCTGGTTAGTGACTTAGTACTGAGTAGCCCCAAGCAGTAGCAACAGCATCCCCTAACCCTTGTTGGAAATGCATTCTGGACCAGGAAAAGCCATTACCCACACAGGACAGGCCAAAAAGAGGTAGCAAAGCTCTCCTTGGGAATCTGAGTATTCTGAAGGATTGATCAGTGTGTGCAAAGTCCAGCAACTGCNGCTCCCTCTATCTCTTCACAGAATTGTTTACCTTTATACTGAGAAGCCCAGGAAAGCAAATTCTGCATTCATCCTGTGCAACCTAAAGTCCTTAGGAGACTGTAAAACACATCAAGCAGGCTCTACCATACTCTNTGTGTGTTCAATGTGTCTGACGCAAGTTTGCCTTCTTACTGAGCAGAAAGCACGTGAAAGTATCCAGAGCGCAAGCATATACATGGACACCCTGCCCCTTGCCACTGCCCAACAGACATGTCTGGAAGACGATCTCTTCCTACTTGTGCTACATGAGCCATTAGATATGAGGACCAGTAGGGCAAACGCTGCTGCCACTTCAACACACTGCTAGCTATCATACCTACTGCTCAATATCCCTGTTGGATGCCACCCAATGGCTGCTGGCCCACGACACTGCTAGGAATGGGCTTTGAGGGATGGAGGGAAAGGATCGTCAAAGGCTGTTACCAAGTCCTGCAACATAGCAGTGTACACAGGGTGGTGGTCTGAGGTGGGCTGTCTAGCAGGGACTAATTCTTAGACATCTATATGTGGCAGTGACAGGGGGTGTCCAGCTGGATCTGATAACTGGAAATGTATGCGAGTTGGCTGTAGGATGGGAGGGTGCCCAGGTAGGGTCTGATACCCAGAAATGGGTGTAAGATGGCTGAAGGATGGGAGGGTGCACAGTAGGGTCTGATACCCAGTAGTGGGTGTGAGTTGGCCACCGAGATGGAGAATGTCAAATAGGGTCTGATATGAAGTGTAAATGGGACAACTTGGGCAGCTGGCTAGAATGTATACAGGGAAACAGGAAAGTGTCCAGCATGGTTTAAAAACTAGTCGTGTATGCAGATGACAATGACTGGGAAAGGGGAGAACATGCATCCCACAAGACTTGTCCCTAAACACTGTGTGTGGCAGGAAGGTCCAGTAGGACCTGATACCACACATAGTACAGTGTTGGCAAGAGGAATGGTGTCTCGTGTGGCCTGATTCCTAGGAGTATCCTAAGTTTGGGAGTTGAGTGACAACAGGACTAAACCTTAGCAGTGTGCCTAGAGTGTGAGTCAGGTGTCCAGCAGGGCCTAATTCCTAGCAGTGGATGTGAGGTGAAGTGTCTAGTAGGGTGTGATACCTAGCATTGTATGTGGAGTGAGGCACAGTGGGTTTACCAGCATAGTCTGAAACATAGCAGCATATTTATGGGTGATGAGGACAGAGAGGGAATGTGTCCAGGATGATCTGATACCTAGTCCAATATATGAAGTATGAGTAGAGTTCCAGTAGCATCTGTTTCGTAACAGTGTATGTAGGGCTGCAGAGTGGTGTCCAGTAGGGCCTGCTATCTATCAGTTTATGTGGGATAGGGGCCAGCAGAACCTGATTCCTGGAAAGTTTTTTGTGCCCACGGATGCAGCANTAGTTGATATCTTCCAGTGCATGTGGGGTATCAGTGAAGAGGGTTGTCCAACAAGGCCCGATGCCTAGACCCCCACTCTCCCATGCTGCTTTCAGGCAGTACAGGACACACCCATTCTAGCATCCCAAATAAACTTTAGAGTGTTAGGACCCACTGGACAGCACACAAGAGTGGCTACACCACTTACTGCACTGAGTGACAGACAACACAGCATCCCTGTCACCATCTGAAAAACACAGCTAGTTATCAGGCCCCACTGGACACCCTGACAAAGCTCCACACACTCTACTATATTCAGATCCTTCTGGGCATCCCCCACCGTCCACAGCACAAACACTGAGGTTTGAAGCCCTAAGGCATCCCCCCTCCACTACTACACACAGCNACTAGGTAACTGGTCCTGCTGGACTTCCTTCCCCCATTGCCACAGCCTCAAATACACTGGTTGGTATCACTCCTTGCTGGATGCCTACACATACATTGCTATTTTTCAGGTAAGAATGGCCACCCAAGGCCACCTTCCCACTTAACTTTTAGGTATTATGCCCTTCTAGACACCCCTTCCCTAAGGATGCCACTCCATACACAGTGCTAGGTATCAGATCCTACTGGAAATCCCATCTACACTGCCACACAGCTTGACCTAGTAGACACTTTGTTGACACTGCACATAGACAGCNTGGTATCGGGACCTTCTGAACACTCCCCTAATGCCTTCCTTGTACTGATAGGAATCAGGCCCATGAGACACCCTACTCACCCCCATTGCTGGCCAACACACACTGTTTTCAAGCCATGCTGGACATCTTCTGATGCTGCCCATATAAACTCCGAAGTATGAGACCTTGCAGGATGACACCCNTGCCCAGTGTCACTACCCCATGGACAATGCTAGGTACCAGAGTCTGTGAGACAGCCTTCTGCCCCAACAGCCATTAGACATACTGTTAATTACCAGGCACTGCTGGACATGCTTTCCCCTGGAAATACTCCACAGACATTACTAGGTCCAGGCCCTGCTGGTCACCACAGCCCTACATACTCTTTAGGTAGACCTCCTGTAGACCTCTGATTCACTAAACCAGTGGTTCTCAACCTGACCACACTTTGGGGGTCACATATCAGATATCCTATATATCAGATATTTACACTATGATTCATAACAGTAGCAAAATTAGAGTTAGGAAGTAGCAAAAAAATAACCACAACATGAGGAACTGTTGTATTAAAGAGTCACAGCGTTAGGAAGGTTGAGAACCATTGCACTAAACTATTGGGAATAAGGTCCTACTGAACACACCATTCCCCTGACACCCCACATACAGTGCTAGGTACCATAGCCTTCAGGACACATACAACTGCTCATCTTGTATTATGTATCAGTTCCAAGTCAACGCCTGCTTCCACACCACTTAATGCATTAGTATAAGACCCTGCTAGACACTGTATCCCAACAGCCCAAGCCCCACATCCACTGACTTCTAGCAGTACAGTGGTATCAGGAAGGGGGAGCTGACNATGTATATGGGTGGCTGGGGCTAAGCACGACCAATGGGCTCTAACAAGTAGAGTTAAGTGAGGTGGTAGCCTAGGGACAGGGTGCTATCAGTTCCTTGTATGTAGCCATGTATACAGTATAATGCCAGTGTGCCCAGAAAGGCTGGCTACCTACGAGTTTAGATGGGGCATGGACAAACAGAGTATTGTATAGCCTGACTTAAAAAATAGTCTGTTCAGGTTTTTGTTTTAGTTTTGCAGAAATAGGGTGGCGTGTTCAGAGTCTGATGTCCAGCACAGTATATGAAGCAAGTGGGAGGGCTCAGGGTGGCATCCACCAGGGCTTGCTTCCTCACAAAATATGTGCAAATATGCTGGCAGTGTGGGGTTTCCAACACCATTGTTCAGATGGCCAAGCTGCAGGTGCAGATACAGTGCCTGACACCTGTATATATAGGGATGTGAGGGGCGATACAGGAGTGCCTGACATCTAGAAGAGAATTTGACCTAGGGTAGGCCAGCAGGAGAGCCTAAACCCACGGAGTGCATGTGGGGTGTCAGGTGAGGCCTAACTCTGACACGTAGCAGTGCATGTGGAGCTGGAAGTGTCAAGAGGACTAGTACCTACGAGCAGCAGAGACATGGGCTGTCCAGCAGGTTGTAGCACTATGGTGGGGCAGGTGACTGGCATTACCAGATACCTAGAACTTCATATTGGATGGAGGGTGTCCACCTGGGACTGGATACAGAACACTGTATGTGTAGCTTCAGTAGTTGGAGTGGGTGGGGGAGCTGTCCAGCAGGGCTGATGCTGCCCCGTGTATGTGAGATGCTAGAGGAGGAAGGTTCAACTGACTGTGATACATCATAGTGTAGAGGGTAGGGCAGGGACATGTCCCACAGGCCTGGCACCTGGCAGTATGTAATGGGTGGGAGATGATTCAACAGTCTTACATCTAACGAGGAAGGGAGTTGGGGCTGTAGGGCTGGGGTACCTAGCAGGACCTGACACCTGGCAGTGTATGTAGGACATAGTAGAGTCTGGAGTTGAACCAAATACATACATTGTACATGCAGCTGTGTCTAATACGGCCTAGCAGTTTGTGCATATTGTGACAGGTGTGACAGGGGGTGGGGAGATGTCCAGATGGGCTGATACTGAGCAGTGTTTGTTGAGAAGCAGGGTGGTATACAGCAGGATACAACCCTAGTATGTGTGATATTGTAGGGGAGGGGGGACACATACAGCAGCTTTGCCGGGGTGCATGTCCAGCTCATAGAAGCATCTAGATATCAGGCCCTGCTGGCCCATACTCTCAAAAACACCACTACGAGGCCTTGCTACATTCCCCTCCCCCTGCTTTTCAAGCCCCAGATGCCCTGATTGGTCTCAGACCCTGCTCAACACCTAACCATTCACCACACATTCTCTGCCACAATCTTTTAAAATATATTGTAACCCAAAATACACCCCCACTGCTCTAGGCTCACATTCACTGCTAGGTATAAGGTCCTGAAGCACACCCCTCTGCCCTACCACTTCAAACACCACACATACACACATGCTTGTGCACGCGCGCGCGCGCACGCACACACACACACACACACACACACCATCAGGTCCTGCCTGACAATACCAACCACCACCACCACCACTGCTCCATGTACACTATTAATATATGAGCCCCTGATGGATACCCCGCCCGCCCCCAGCACCCTACATACACTGTTATGTATCAAGCCCTCCTGGACACTCCCTGGCATCCTACATACACTATTATGTGTCAGGTCCTACTGGATCTAGACAGCTTCCAACTGCTGCCACCCAACATATACTGTTTGTTCTTAAGACACTGCTGGACATCTCCCTGTTGTCCCTACAAAGGAACAACTTGGTATCTGGTGCTTACCCCACCACAGGCCTTACTATATACCAACCTATCCTGTTGCCAAAGCCACCCATGCACTACTAGGTATTGGGTCCTCCTGGATACCCCTTCCCCAGCCACTAAAGCCTGAAACATACTGTGTGGCTTCATGCCTTGCTGGACACCCTCCCCATAGCCCCATAGCCCTGTATGTGCTACCATGTATCAAATCCTTCTGAACCCTCCAGTCGAAATACATATATTGTGTCGGGCCTTGCTCAATAAGCCCCTCTTCCTACACCTAAATTGCTGTTCCAAAGCACTTCTAATTTCCAGTTGTACTGGAGACCACCTGTCACTGTCTACTAGTGTATGTGGGAGGCAGAATGGTGAGGTGTCAGGTAAAGTCTGAGCCTAGCACTGTATGTATGGCTGCAGCCTGCACAGGCATGGCAACAAGGATCTGATTGCACAGCCTTTATGTGACAGTGGATATCTAGCAGGGCCTGAAAAACTGGCTGTGTATGCCGGTCAGCAGTGCACACAGCAGGGAGGTGTGTGTCTATCCTGGTCTGAACCTAGCATGTCATGGGATGGAATCTGATATACAGCACTGTATGTGCCACTGCATCGGTGGCAATGGCTCTAAAGTCCACCACGGCCTGATAACTAGCTTGAGGGCCTGATACACAGCACTTTTTGAGGCTGGGGAAGGAAACCAGCAGAACCTGAAGCTTCACAATGTAGATGGGGCATCAGCAGAGGAAGGGTAACTGCAGGGCCAATACTCAGCAATTTTGTGAGGTGCAGCAGGAGAAGCTGCCAACACATTCTGATACCTAACAGTTTATAATGGGTAGGAAGTTAAACAGAACCTGATATCTAGGAGCGGATGTGTGGTCATAAAGGCAGTGATGTCCAGCAGGCCTGATAGCACTGTATATTATTGGAGAGCAGTCAAGGATGTAGACATTCCAACAGGGGCCAAAACCAGTAAGTGTATGTTAGGTGGTGGAGATGAAGGGTGTCTATAAAGTAATAAGTAATACTGATAATAAGTAATACTGATAAGTAATACTGTTTCCATGAGAGCCTCACACTTAATAGTGTTGGGGGGGGCAGCTGGCTGTGTCCACCAGGGCCTCATACACAGCAGTGTATGTGAAGCAGCTGTAAGGTGAGGGTGTGTGCTATAGGAACTTCATCTAGTTTTGTGTGCTAAGTGGTAGACTGAGTGAGGGAATGTCCAGCAAGTGTGATGTCCTAAAAGTTTATACAGGTTGGTGTCTTGGGGTGTCCATGCAAAAGTTTATACAGGTTGGTGTCTTGGGGTGTCCAGCAGTGCATATGCCTGGTGTATATGTCAGAGCAGGAGGTGTCCAGCAGTAAGCTAGCAGGTTATGTGAATCACTGAGAGGAGTGTCCAGCAAGGCCTATCACTGTATCTCAGGTTAGAGGGGTTAGAGGTTGTCTAGCAGGGTCTGGTACCTAGCACTGTGTATAGGACAGCAAAAGAGATGCTGTAGAAATCTATATAGTGAGTGTCCTACATGTCCTTAAGGGGTGTCCTAAATGTCCTTAAGCTAACATTGTATGTAGGCTGTTAATGGGGGGGGGTTGCATGCACAGCACATACAAATTTAAAGGTATCAGGCCCTGCTGCTCACCCCATCCCACTGTACCTGCCAATATAGTGATCAGATCCAGCTGGACGGCTCCTCGCTGTCACACATAATGCACTGGCTATGAGGCCTCACCACACCACACACACTATACCACCACCTTTGAACTCTGCGCCCAGGGGTGACTTTGATGGTCAGGCCAAAGTCACACAGTTTGATGCTTCCTTTACCATCCATTAGGATGTTGTCTCGTTTGATGTCCCTGTGTGCAACGCTGTTCTCCTGGCAGTACTTAAGTGCACACATCATTTGTGTGAAGATGTGGTGAGCCTGCTCCTCCTGCACACAGCCCACCTTCTCAATACAGCTCACAGATGTCCCCCAGCAGCATGTTCCATCACCATACAGATGTGCTCTTTGGTTCTGATGATGTGGGACAGCTTGATGATGTTTGGGTGGTCCAGCACCTTAATGGTGTTAATTTCAGTCCTGCTGTCAGAGTCATTTTTCTCACCCCTTTCCAGGATCCTGACAGGAGCCTGTACCTACCTCTGTGTGGAGGTGGCACACCTCTGTAAAGCTGCCATTGCCAANGGTCCTGAGGATGATGCAATGATCCATAAGGGTCACCTCTTCAGAGGAGCTGGCCTCCAGGTCCAGTTGCATGGTCACCCCCTCTTCTTTTTCCTGTAAGTTGCTTGAGAATTTCTATCCTAACACCAACTGACAAAACCAGATTAAAAACAATGAGAACCAGGGCTAGGAGGAGGGTTTATGGTTTTCAATCCTTACATGGAAAGGTAGAGATGTGAGATGGTGTCACAACGTACATCAGGGTCACAGAAAAATAAGAACTAAACTCCAAAGCAGTAGCTGATAAAACATGCTGAAAACAAGAGCTGACCCTCGTGAAACAGGTGATAAAGAACAATGCAAAACAACAGAAGGCTTGGTTATCCAAAAGGATGAATNAAACTGACAAAACATCACCAAAACCAATCAAATGAGAAGATACAGAGGAAAACTAGACACAAATAAAGGTGATATTGTAGCATTATTATGATATGTCAAGGTTCTAAGAATCATTAGGATCAATTTAGAAAACCTATACTGCAATAAATTGTAAAACAGGGAGAAATGGACAAATTTCTAAATGCATATAAAATGCCTGAAGAGATCAATAACAAGCAATGAACTTGAAAGATTAATGAAAAATATCAACAAAAAATCCCAAGGCCAGACATATTCATGGATGAATTCTACAAGACCTTTAAAGAGAAATTAACACTAATGTTCCTCAAACAATTCCATAAAANAGAAAGGAAGGAACACTTCCCAACACGTTCTACAAAGCCAGTGTTACCCTGGAACAAAAACTAGACAGAGGGAAAGCAGTTGCCTCAGTGGGTGTAGCTGCTCACTGCCAGACCTGGGGACCTGAGTTTCATTCCTAGAACCCACATGGTGGAAGGAGAACCTGACCCCACAATGTGTCCTCTGACCTCACATGTACACACACGCACAATGCATTAAACTAAATATTATACACCGATATTTTCATGGAATAGGTGTGACAAATCTTAATGAGAGTACTTGATACTTTACTCATTTAAAAGGCCATGTTCATGATTAAGATGAATTCACTCAATATACGGTCAGTTTGAAATACACAAATTCATAAAGTATACAAAGAGGATACAAAACAAAAACGTACCTAGCCTTAAGAATGACATTTTGCCAGGCGTGGTGGCCCTCACCCTTAATCCCAGCACTCCGGAGGCAGAGGCAGGTGGATCTCTGTGAGTTCGAGGCCAACCTGGGCTACAGAGTGAGTTCCAGGATAGGCTCCAAAGCTACACAGAGAAACCCTGTCTCAAAACAAACAAACAAACAAACAAACAAAAAGAATGACATTTTGTCATTTTCCAGAAAATAGGTGGAACTAAAGATGACAGTTTTTATGTGACAAGCCAAATCTCTAAAGACAAATATGGCTTGTTTCTTCTCATATGCAGAATGCAAACGCTTGGGGGAGCGCTGGGGGACCCGACCACGAGGGACATGAAAGAGGCAAGGGTCTGTTTCCCTGGGATGGTACACAGTGCGCTGGGCAGGGCGCTGGGTGTCAAAGTCAACCCCACAGTCCAGAGACGGCTGCATAGAGTCCAGACTCACACAACCCTGAGCTCTCCACTAGCTAGGCAGTGGGAAAAGGGTCAATGCAAAAACCCAAACCAAAGTAGTTCGAACAAGCAGAGACAGCAAAGGTGAAGGACTCATGAAAGCAAGATTACTAACAGAAGACAGCAGCAGACCAGGGTGTACCTGGGAGTCGAATGAGTAGACGAGGAGCACCTCTCTGGACATCATGGTGTCACATATCGCCTAAGCGTGCTGTTTCTGCTACTGGTGTCCTTAACTATCACAAACCGGCCACCAACTGTCTCAACCACCTCTCACCAACTGTTAAGTACTAATCTAGGACCTGATTGGTCACATGTCCAGAACTCAGCCAATCAGACTGGCTAGCCAACCAGGACCCTCCTGACTGGTCATGTTGGAGTCATGTGACCTTTGTAGTGAGGAGGCTCCTATGTACACCCTAGTTGGGCAGTCTTGTGCTGGCTGGGTTAAGGAAGGAGAAGGGGCTTTTGCATGCCCCGTGCTTTGTTTCCCGAGATGTGCCAGTCAGGGCGCACCTCCCCTACCCACTGCCTTCTGTCCACAGGAGAACTCATAGCTGCACTTTGTTTTCAGAAAACAAACATTTTTGAAAGTTAGAGTTGGGGTTTGCTCCCAGCTTCTAATCCTCCCTGAGTAAAAAAAAGACCATCAGTTACTGAGTCAATAAATGTTTACTGCTCACTAGGGATCACCTTCTGGGCCCAGGGGTCAACAAGACTAACTAATAGTCTAAAACAAACAAAGTCTCTCTTGAGCCTGCGTCTGTGTCTGGAGTGTTTACTGTCCTTTCCCTAAGAGCCCCCACTCTTCTTAACGCCTGTGCTTCCGTGTATTTTAACATCACTAATTAGTAAACTCCAAAGCTGCATCATAGAATGAATAGTCAGGGCTTAACATCTTCGGTTTTGGTGCCAAATATCTTAAAATTAAAAATTCTTTTCCTCACTGCTTTTTCCCATTCTGTGCTTTTGTGAGGGGTCATTTTAATCCCACAATTTCTTTCTCAGCTGTAGCAACTTCCCCAAATTATTCATAATTTCTCCTGTACTTTTGGAAAATACTTTCAATCACTTGTTGAACTAATCTTCGTATTTCCTGTGCCCTTTCTATGTTTCCTCAATATCACTCTCAACCTTCAATTTTGGTTTCTTCTAATTTAATAATTTTATATATTTGAGAACTTCATACACAAGAACTGCATCTACATCACTCATGCCCCTCCTCCTCTTGCACCCCAGCTCCTCCCATAACCCCCCTCCCCAACCAATGATCTCTTTACTGTCACATATGTGTGTGTGTGTGTATAAGTACAGGTCTTACCTTTGAGTTCTGGGAGGCAGCAAAGGGTGACAGGTCTTACCTTCGAGTTCTGGGAGGCAGCAAAGGGTGACAGCAACAGCCCATCTTGTTTAGGGATCTCTTGGACTCCTCTAACCAACACCACAAAGGGTGATTTTCCTAGCACCAGGATNTTTTTTAATCTATGGCTCTTGGGAGGACCACTATCAAGCCAAGTGGCATGACTTCATTTAAATTAGTATACACTTGTACACATAAATGTGTATGTATGTGTATTTTGTCAATAATCAGTTTCCAGAGATGTTCACTTGAAGATCTTGCCTTGATTGAAGGCTTTGCCCACATTTTGGGAAGCCCCATCCTGGGAAAAGGACTCTCAAACCAGTCTTGGGGGTCCTCAAAGCCAGGCTCCACTTTTTGCCATGTATATAATTCATAGTCCACATGCCAATCTGAACTCAGCAGAAAGGTGACCTCTCACCCTTGGAAGACTCACACCCCAGAAATANAGCTGCTGCTGGTGGTGGCAGGGAGGAAAATGCTGGCAAAGGAATTCTTCCCCAGCTTCTCCAATTGTTGGAACACTCCAGCGATGAGGTTGCAACTCGTGAAGGCCTGGAAAGCTCTTCAGGAGACAGCACTGAGTACCACAGGGACCAGCCATCCTTATCAAAGTGCTACCAAAAGATGGCAGTGCCACAGAAAGGGTGACCTCATGGGAGTGCTTGCACTTAAACTCACCAACACAAAGTTACACTTGGGCAGGAGAGTGAAGGAGTCCTCGGGCTCAGCAGCCAGTGCCTTGCTCACATTTGTCCATCTCCTCAGGAGCTGAGAAGGTCGCCCTTTTTCCCCTTTCCACTCAGCCTGGAGCTTCTGCTTCTTTTCCTTTGAACCTCCCTCTTTCCATGGCTTGTCTGTTTCAGGTTGGCTCTCTACAAGCTTCTTAGCATCGAGCTCGGCCATCTCCTCACAGCTTCACTGGCCCCCAGACNTCTCTGAATTGGGGCTGGTTAACACAGATGAGGAGCCAGCAGTTGGTACTGAGGAAGGTCTAAAGAAAAGAAGACTCAAAGACTCATAGAGCTACAGCAGGATGCAGAGAATCATGAAGTCAGCCAGAGTCACCTGTTTGTGCACCAGAAAAGTCCAGGGCTTTCCATGAGTGAACAGCAGCCAAAGGATTCCCCTCAGCACCTCATCTGTGCCCTCAGTGGACTGTGTTATGGTGCATGATGCTCAAGGTGGAGACACCCAGGTGTTGGCTGGAGGAGTGATGTCACATCAGCAGAGCTCACTCACTGCACATCTGAGCTGCTGCCTCTGACTGCAGCTCCCTCTGCTCAAGTAACGAGTGATGGCGTTGCTCTCACGCATACAAAATTTACCACCACCCTTAAATGCCAGAACCCCATCCACAGGGAGTTTGTGGAGAAATTCAGGGCTTCTGTCAGCTTGGCCAGGGGTGGTGTGGAGAGCACATGGACCAATGCACTCGACAGGACAAATATCTGTGAAGTAGGATGGTATCTATCAATGAGTGGTATAGCTTTGTCATATGTAGGTTCATTTTTAGCTTTTTAAGAGTTCTCCACACTGACTTGCAGACTTGCTGCACCTTGGTATCTACTTTGTTTTGTTCAAGGATTTCATGTAGCCCAGGCTAGCCTCCAGCCTTCTATGTGGCTGAAGCTGGCCTTGATCATCCTGCCTCCACCTGTCAAGTGCTAGGATTTTAGAGGAATTATTAACCACTATTCCCAGCCACCACTTGTTATTAAATGTGATGTTTTCAATTGTTCCAGAGAGGAGGAACTCATCGGGCAGGATGANTGAAGCTGAAAAATACGTTGTTACAATTCTCAACAGGATGACAGGAGGGTTAGAGGGTAGCCTGGGCACATAAGGACACACAAAACAAAACAACACTCCAGGCTGATGTATCTCCAAGGGTTGCCTAGCACACATGAAGCCATGTGTTCCATTCTGGGCACCACACATGCATGAGCCTAGCTCTCAGAAGAGACAGGAAGAATGGTTCAAGGTCATCTTCAAATACATAGAGAGTTTAGGGCCAGCCAGTGATACATGGAGCCGTGTCTCTAAATAAATGTCCTTACACACATATATAAAATCATTGAGGATGACTATGTCAGATTAGTCTGAGCACCCTTATGTTAGGTGCTGATGGTGACTCAGTGGCACAGCTCCTACCTGTCGTGCATGAGATGCCACCTTAGATTTCACATCTAGGAGAGAGGGCTGGGTGGATAGTGATCCAGAAAGTGAGGCCTTCATATGGCAATTGCTGTGGTAATATTTAGTACCATGGATTATCCATTTAATACATTTATATAATTAAACAAAGGATATCATTAAACAATGGTTATCTTTAACAACGAACTTGCAAAATACCTAAAAATTTAATGTAACCAGCTGTGACAGGTTGGTTACATTTTGGAATTAAGGAGAATGTAGCATTGGCATCCATACCTGAGACTGTATTTTAATTTTATATCTGAGGCTGAGGCTGTAGTTGGTGGCAGAGCACTGTTTGCATGCATGGAACCCTGGGTCCAATCCTCTGTACCAAAACAAAAAAACAATAACAAAAAAAGTGATTATTTGTGAGTACTGCTGCTGTATTAACTGTGCGTTCATGACTGAGCAGGCAACAAGCCTCAATTAGTTGCCATCAATCAATGTGGATGCTTGCCTTCTCCACCTGGGTTCATAGAATGTAAAGGAAACTGTCACATGATCCTCAGGACCCTTAGTCCTGACACACAGTAGAGTTAATGTGTATGNACTATCAAAGGCAGCTGAAAATGTCACTATGTCCCCAGAATTTTCTGATACCTGCTTACANATCTGTGGTCACTCAATGTAGTCCAAGACTGTTCCCAGCAGGTTTAGCCCTTACTTTTAGAAGCCCAGAAAGACCCATATACAGAATTCCTTCCCAGGCAAGGTGGAGTCTCAGAAATCTGAGAAAAGTATCTCTAACAGGTCTGGCTCTTGGCCAGGGATTCAGACTATCACGGTCTCAGACTGCCTTCTGTCAGAGCTGAAGGAAGGCTTCAAGAGTATGTGTATTTGTATGTGTGGTTTGTATGTGTGGTGGGGGGAGTACTTGGAGACCTCATTCCTCCTATCTCTCTCTTTGATTGGCAGGTGGAAGGGATATGCACTCTTGGTGCCCCTAGCAGGCAGATCTCTGGCATCGCCAGCACTGGCTGCTGGTTTGGAACTCATGGCATACTTTCTAGGCCAGAAAGTCAAGGGTCATATGAGTCTGCTGCAAGGGGCTAGATGCAGAGCTGTAAGAGACCTGAGGTGAATCCTTCCCCTGCTTTGGACCTGATTTCTTTTGATAAATATGGCATAGAAAGGAAGACCAGAATCTTCCAGAGCATCAGTGCTCTTGCCCAGGACTAGCCTGTCCCTGGCCAACCCAGGACAGAGAGCTGGGGTCCTCCAGGGCTTTGCTAACTTTCAAGTTCTGAGGACTGATAGAGTTCCCCGAGGATGAGGGTGACCAGAGGTATGGCACTCCCTACACCAAGACACCTCAAGGCCTCTTCTTCATATTTCAGTCAATAAAGAGAAATATCTACATCACTGACATGGAACCCACAGGGTCCAGAACTTTGTTCAGAAGAGCACAAGAGTGCATTTAGCAGAAGTGGGCCAGGAAAATGTTGTTAGACATCTAGACGTAATAATCAAAGAGACTCTTTACTTCCCTAACTCCTGGGGACAACTGGTAACCTGGGGCAGTCCATGAAGGGGAAGGGTGACAACACTGCCCAGGGTCACCTCCTCCACATGTGTGGATGCTCTTCCTGTTCTCGTGGGCAGGCCCTTGGTCCCTCTGAGACTAGACAGCAGATCCTGTCTGCTGGCCTGTGGCAAGCTCAGTCCATGGTGCTCTGGAGGAGGCTCCAGTAGAGACAGGCCCTACTACACACACCCCGAAGGGCACCCAACAGCCTATGGATTCATCAAATTCTGACACCTCCATATCACCACCACATGCAAACCTCTACCTCACATACCCTGATTTCTAGCAGTATGGTAAAACAGCAGCAGTTTGGTGGTATTCAGGAGGGCCTGCTACCTAACAGTGTATGTGGGCTATGGTGTGGTTGAGCGTGCAGTGTATTAGGGCCAACTGGACTGCAACCCACACAAAATGCTGGCTATCAGGCACCGTTACACCCCCTTGCCACCACATAAACTTCTAGATATCAGGCCCTCTGACCTTCTACCCAATTCTACAGGCACTGCTAGATATCAGGCCTTGTTAGATAACCACCTCCCTTCTGCTGAAACCCCACGTGCACTGTTATATATCAGGCCCTGTGGCACCCCAGACACACCTGTACCACCTCACAGAGCCAGCTGAACATCAGTCCCTCTAGCATACTCCATCACCACCACCACATCTGCTAGAACTCATGCCCTGCTGGACATTCCCTCCCCTGCTGTCCAGCTCCACACANACTGCTAGGTCTAAGTAAGAGACCCTGCTCGATAATCCCCTGGAACCCTATACACACTGCTATATGTGTCAGGTCCTACTGAACTACCCCCCTTCCCTGCACCTCACATATTGTGTTTTGTATTAGTTCCTCACCATTGCCATCCAAGCTAAAGTGGCATTACTCAAGCCACGCTGGACTCCCATGTGCCACCCTCCCATTGAAACTTATAGATATGAGGCTTTGCTGGAAAACACCCCCAGGCTGCCATATCACATACAATGCTACATATCAGAGCCACCTAGACACTGTCACCCCTTCTGCCACCCCACATAGACAACTAGGTATCATTCCCTGCTGGACACACATGGGCCATTGCCACATACACACATCTATGTATCAGGCCATGTTGCCCTCCTACCCCAAACATACTTTTAGATATCAGACCTTGCAAGATATCCCCCTCTCCTGATGCCAAAACCACAGGTGTGCTGCTATGTATCAGGTGTTATGGAGCACACCTTCCCTGGACTCTGAAAACCCAAATACATTGCTTGGTATTAGGTCCTGTTGCACCTCCATCCCTGACTAACATCCAGTGTTAGGTATTAGCCCTGCTGGTAGTCCCCTCCACATGCCAGGTACACATTAGCTATCAGGTCAGCATACACACACACATACACACACACTCACAAACACACACACAAAGACTACCAGGATCAGGTCCTGCTGGATACCTCTCCCTTATCTCTGTCACACATATAGACTGTTATGTACCAGGCCTCCTTCATCCCTACATACATTGTCATCTTGCCCCACTGGACACTACCCTACATACCACACTGAGTATCAGGTCCTCTTAGGCATGATCCCCCCAGCAATGACACCAAAAATAAATTGCTATTCTTTAGGCTATGCTATCCTTACCCCTGTTGCTCTCCCTTCTAAACTTACAGGTATCAGACTCCCTGGACAACCCCCTTAAGTGACAACCAAAATACAATGCTAGATATCAGGCCCTACTGGAAACTCTTCTACCCTCATGGCCACCCTACTTTATAGCCCTAGGTATTAGGCCCCCAATTTTCACCTCATATACACTAATACGCAGCAGGATCTGCTTGAAACCCCCTTGACGCCTGACACAACATCAGATCCTGCTGGACACCCTCATACCTCCTCCATCTATAAACTTCTACATATCAAGGCTCCATGCCAACCATTCAGGCAAGGTTTAGTCANTTATATAAAAATGAGTAAGCACATGCACCTCATTTGAGTGAAATGGCTTTCATTTTTAATAAATGGTAAAGTGATAATGTATACAATATTGTTTTAACACAAATTTATGGTTTATTTGTAGTAAATATTTGATTGGCATATTTATATTGCAAATATAGACATACTTTGGGTCATGTGAAAAATTTCTTGGTTGAAAAAGGTTGTGAATGGACAAAGTTTGAAGCATCCTAGTTCTTCCCCACAAAGGAAGACAGCCTGCTGCTGTGTGGGGCGAAACCTTGGCAAATTCATGATGGCCCTGGCAATAGACAGGCCTAGGATGGAGGTGGGCACTGGCACTGGGCTCCCATGGTCCCCAAAGTTAGAATGTGCTACTAGGAAAATATCCCAGGGAAACACACACAACCCTCTGCCCACCCAGCCTCAGGCTGTGAGCTATCCTGAGTCCAGCAAGGCCTGACAGAGATGTAGCAGTGTATGTGGGGTGGCAGCCGTGTGGTTTCCAAAGGGCCTGGTACCCAGCAGTTCATTCAGGATGACACCTCTCTGAACCACCATCCCTCATACACTGTTATATATCAGGAATTGCTATATACACCTCCCTCCTACCATCAAATCCCCAAATATACTGCTAGGTACCAGGCCCTGCTGGACTTCCCTTCCCCCATTGCTGCAGCCCAAAATATCCTGATTGGTATTCCTCCCTGCTGGATGCCCATACGCACATTGCTTCCAAAAATACACTGCTATTTTTCAGGTATTGAGGGTCATCCCCAGCCACCTCCACATTTAACTTTTAGGAATCAGGCCTTGTTGAGAATCCCTTTCAGGACAGTGATCCACATACAATGCTAGGTATAAGACCTTAGTGGACACCCATCCCCATAGCTAATTGGCATACAGTACTAGTTACTAATTATCATGCTCTGCTTACCACTCCACCCCCAGCAATGTTCCACAGACACTACTATGTTCTGACACTGCCAGACACTCCATACCCACATACACTGGCATTACACTCCTGTCCCACATACACTGCTAGGCATCATCCCTCTTGGATATCATCATGGTGCCTCTGCTCCACTAAACTGCTAAAAATCAGGCTTTGCTGGGTACCTTACTTCCCTGACAACCCACACCGAGTGCTAGGTACCATACTCTGCTGGATATACACCCCCCACTGCAGCTTCACATACAGGGTTATGTATAAGTTCCAGCTTGGTACCCATTTCCATACTACAAAAAGTGTTGTATAAGGCCCTGCTCTGGACACTATGTCCCACCACCAAAGCCCCACATACACTGGTTTCAAGTTGTGCTGTTCACCACCTTCAATACAAGCTGTTCTCCACAATGGTCTGAAGACAGAGTCAGAGTGGAGTCATGCTACCTGCCTGACTGGCCCCAAGGGCACTGCAAAGCCACATCTCTGTCTTCTCTCAGTCTGCCTTTGCTCCTATGGGCCAGTGACAACTTTCCCATGGGATTGAGTAAGGCTGGCTTCGGCAGCTTCATGCTTCCTTTCTCTGCACTCAGGTTACTGTGAAGGCTAGACCAGGCCCAAGAATCTTGTCTCCTCCAGCAAGCTGGCCCCTAAGTGTGCTCAAAGATACCCTCAGCTGTGGGAGTCCCACACATTCCCCCAGGATTCAGCCTCATCCCAGATCCACTGAGCCTAGAACTCAGAGAGAGACCCAGGATCAGTGTGGCAGAGCGTGAGGGGAGTACACAAAAATGCAGAGCACACAGTAAATTTGAAGTTCAGGTAAAAATAATTTCATAGTATATCCCAAATATTGCATGAGACACACTCTATATTAAAGGATGATTTGAGGGCTGGGGGTGGAGTCAAATGGTAGAACACTTGTCTAAATCCTGGAGTTACGTCTCCAGCAACCCCAACACTATAGAAACAAATGCATTATTTAACTAAAATTCCCATTTAGTAAGGGTTCTATATTTTATCTGACAGCCTTGCCTCTGTGCCTCTAGCACAGGGCTCTACCAGGTCAAAAGCTTTGTTCTGGCTATGTCCACTCTGGACTCCAAATGTCTAGTTCTCTTAGGGTGCACATGCCAGATTTTTGTTCCTGGGGCAGAGGGACCACCTCATGATGCATTCTGGGAAACTAAAACAAATGCCAAAATCAGATGAAACTGTCACAAGAACAAAAAATGCAGGATTTATTTCTGGTGCAATAGAAATAATTAACATAATCTATTATATCAATAGGCTAAAGAGAAAAACCACATGGTCATAACAAATGTGGGAAAATGTGTCTGAAAATTTATATGCGACTGCTTGCAGTGAACATTGGTGGCATATGAGAAATGGAGCTAAACTTCTTCAGCTTGATACAGAGTGTCTGTAAGAAACTGACAGCCAACATCATCACAACTGGTGAAAACCTCAAAAGGCCCATGTGAAGACCACAAGCAAGGAAATCTTCACTTACTGCATTTTCAACATCATATGGAAGTCGTAGCTAATGTACTAAGAAAAGGAAATAAAGAGTACTGATTTGGCAGTCAGAAGAAAAGGTGAGTGACCCACCTGCCAGCTGAACTGCCCCACTCCTAGATTCTGTTCCCAAAGACCCATTCCACTGCCCATGCCCTCCCACCTCATTGCCCATCCCACTGCTGGGCTCTGCTCCTAACTCCTATGAACTCCCACTGCTCAGGTGCAGGTCACATCAGTCAGAAGAACAGAGCCCCCCACACACACACTCACCAAAGGCCAAGCTAACCACCAGAAGGCCATCTCCCAACTTGGAAAGAGACTCCCTACTAGAACAGAGATCACACCAAAAATCCAGGCCACAAAGACTAGAAGATAATACTGAGACTNTGAAAGCTGGAATGAAACGGAGCCCAGAGCCACACCGCTTCTGGTTGCTAGTGGCAAACCAATGTGTGGCTCCTTTAAGAGATGGTTTCCTGATTCCTACTAGCTGTGCAGAAAGCTTTTCGAAGAGTTTTACAGCAGCTCAGTATGGTAATTGCATCTTCACCCTAAGGCAGCTCTCTTACTTGTTTGGACTGGATTGTTGCACTGCAACAAGTTTTGGTAAAGGGATCACTATACAAAGACTCCAGAGCCACTGATGAGTTAGGCTCTGGTTTCAAACTTTCAGGGGACCTGTAAAACTGGTCTCAGAACTGATTTGAAACTTCAAACTTCAGGAATGTAACTGTTTTGATTTCACCTACAATTTTAACTGTGGTGACTCGCGATTCATGTACTCTCTGTCTTGTTAGAACAAAATGTAAATAGTTCTGTTAAGAGATCGCTTTTGAATGTTTGCTAAAGTTTGTAAAGTGTAAATAGTCCTATTGAGAGTTTGCTTTTGGATGTAAGTTTGTAAGAATTATGAATATGTATAGTAATATTCGTGCTAGAATTATGTTAACCTGCTGATATTAATGAACCATGGTTTGGTGAANCTAAGAGAGTCTTTAGGTTTGATGCAGTTGTATCAGGAGTTTACTGATTTATTTGATGCAGTTGCATCAAGAGTTTATTGATTTAAAAAGGACTTGGCACAGCTAAGGCTGATATAGACATCTTAGACCCATTCAAAAGGAACATTCCATCTTGCTCATCCTCTACTCCTTTACTAGGGGATGTGGCAGCCATAGGGATTGCTATGGTTGTTCCATCTACTTGCAAGCTCTTAGTGAGGACCTGATTTAGAGCTGCATAGAGTTAAGTTCTGTAGTTTCCCCTGCCAGAGGTGGGTAAGTCCTTCTTGCCAGCTGCCAACCTAAGACAGAGTACACTTGATGGCAACTGTATCTCCATGACGGATAAGGCTGATTAGTGAAGAAGACAATGACCTAAGGCAGGCAAGTCTATCTGAGGGGTCTGAGGGGTCCTTTAAAATATTAAGAAGAGGGAGTTGTGGAGACTCACAGAGGTTTCCTAGTGAGAACTTACTCAGGGTCCAAGAATTTGAGCTTGCTTTATCCAGTAGGGCTGTATAAGGGGATGATTTGACCACAGGCATGGTTACTAGGTGTTTGGAAGGGTCTATACTTGGCTGTTTGGTGTGCTTTAATCTAGCGAGGGGGAGGTCTTTTGCCCTGCCCCTTGACATTGTTATAAAAAGCCCTTTTGAATAAACAGAAAAGGCTGCTGGGTATTGACCCAGGCCCTCCCGAAGCTATCCTGTGTTTCTGTCTTTCTCCTATTCACTATCTTTCTATCTAATATTTTTTATCCCTCTCTCCTCACAAGAGCCCTTGAAAAGGTGGGAGCTGACCTCCCACAGTATTGGCATTAAAAAATGTTGATCAATGGAAATGAATCAAAGACCCAGATGTAAATCCACACACCTATGGACAATGATTTTTTTATAAAGAAGCCAGAAACATACAATGGGGAAAAAAGCATCTTCAACAAATGGTGCTGGTCTAACTGGGTATCTGTATGTAGAAGAATGCAAATAGATCTATATCTATCACCCTGCACAAAACTCAAGTCTAAGTGGATTGAAGACCTCAACATAAAGCCAGATACACTGAACCTGATAGAAGAGAAAGTGGGAAATAATCTCAAAGGCATTGGCACAGGAGACAACTTCCTGAACAGAACACTGATAGAACAGGCACTAAGATCAACAATTAATAAATGGGACCTTATAAAACTGAAAAGCTTCTTTAAGGCAAAGGACATCATCAACAGGACAAAACAGAAGCCCACAGAATGGGAAAAGATTTTCATGAACTCCACATCTGACAGAGGGCTAATATCCAAAATATATAAAGAACTCAAGAAACTAGACATAAACAGACCAAATAATCCAATTAAAAAATGGGGTGCATGTCTAAACAGAATTCTCAACAGAGGAAACTCAAATGGCCAAGAAACACTTAAAGTAATGTTCAACATCCTGAGCCATCAGGGAAATGCAAATTAAAACAACTTTGAGATTCCATCTTACACCTTCCAGAATGACTAGATCAGAAACACAAGTACCAGCTCATGCTGGCCAGGATGTGGAGCAAAAGGAACACTCCTCCACTGCTGGTGGGAGCTCAAAGTTGTACAGCCACATTGGAAATCAATATGGCAGTTTCTTAGAGCTCAAAGTTGTACAACCACGTTGGAAATCAATATGGCAGTTTCTTAGAAATTTGGGAATCAATCTACCTTAAGACCCAGGTATACCACTCCTGGGCATACACCCGAAGGACACTCCACCCTGTCACGAGGACATTTGCTCAACTATGTTCATAGTAGCTTTATTCATAATAACCAGAAACTGGAAACAACCTAGATGTCCCTCAACAGAAGAATGGATAAGGAAAATGTGGCACATTTACACAATGGAGTATTACTCGGCTGTTAAAAACAATTACATCCTGAAATTTGCATGATGAAACTTGAAAAAAAATCATCCTGAGCAAGGTAACCCAGACCTAGAAAGACAAACATGGTATGTACTCATTAAGTAGATGTTAGCTGTAATATAAAAGATAAAATCATGTGCCGGACAGTAGTGGAGCACACCTTTAATCCCAGCACTTGCGAGGCAGAGTCAAGAGGATCTCTGTGAGTTTGAGGACAGCCTGGTCTACAGAGTGAGTTCCAGGATAGCCAGAGCAACACAGAGAAACCCTGTTTCAAGAAACCATAAATAAATAAATAAATAAATAAATAAATAAATAAATAAATAAATAAATAAGTGAAAATAAAAGATAATCATGCTTTGGTCCACAGATCTAGAGAGGCTTAAAGTAACAAAGAGGGCTTAGGGGGGATACAAGGACCTTCCTGGGAAGGGGAAATAGAATAGATTTCATAGGTGGACTGGGAGCAGGTAGAGTTGAGAACAGGAGGAATTAAATGGGGTTGGGAGAAGGCGAAAATACTTGGAGAAATTACTGGAATTGGGGGCATTTTGGGAGCGAGGTGGAAACCTAGTGCATGGGAAACTCCATGGAATCTACAAGGATAACCCTAGCAAAAACTCCTAGTAATGAGGGACACAGAGGAGCCTGAACCAGCCATCTTATGTAATCAGGCAAGTCCTCAAGTGGAGGGATTGGGACAATAAACCAGCCACCAAACCTTCAACCTACCATGTGTCCTGCCTGCAGAGTGTTCTGAGACTGGAGACTCCTCATCAAAGAGACCAGAGAGACTTCATCCAGCAACTGATGGGAGCAGATGCAGAGTCCTACATCCAAACATGAGGCAGAGCTCGGGAGTCCTGCAGAGAAGGGGGAGAAAGGATCAGAGGAACCAGAGGGGTCAGGGACACCACAAGAACAAGGCCCTCAGAATCAACTGGCCAGGACTCAGGGNGGCTCACCGAGATCAGGGAGCCTGCAGGGTTCTGACCTAGGTCCCCTGCATATATGTTATGGCTGAGTAGCTTGGTGTTCTTGTGGGATTCCAAACAGTGGGGGCAGGGGTGGTTTCTGACTCTTCTGCCTACTTATGAGACGTTTTCCTCCTCCTGGGTTGCTTTGTCCAGCCTTGATGAGATGGTATGTGCCTGGTCTTATAGTAGCATATTATGATGTGTTTGGTTGATGTCCCTGGGAGACCTGCTCTTTTCTGAGGAAAGTCAAAGGAAGAGTGGATCTGGGGGAAAGCAGTGGTGGGGAGAGAGAGACTGGGGGAGGGGAAGGAGGGAAAACTGCAGCTGGTATGCAATACATGAGAGAAGAATTCAAAAGAGTATTGATTTGGAAGGGAGAGAGAAAGCTGTCTTTGTAAGTAACAGGGGAGATGACAATGCAAATCCAACAAGACAAAGAAACACCGTGAACTAATAATCCAGTAGAGCGAAGTTGGAAGACAGGTTAGTATGTAGTAATCTCTTATGTGTCCCAATTGACCAGGCTGATCAGGACATTTAAAACAGTGTCATTGACATTACATATTCACATGAAAACCTAACTCTCCCCTCTCTATATGTGTGTTGTTATTTTTTTACATATTATATGGAAAAAACTATGAAAGTGTAGTAGAAGAAATCAAAGAGAATATTGTTAACATGTCAGCACTCCTGAAATTTCTCTGTAGGTTCAGTGTAATCCTAATAAAGCAAAACCAACAGAATTCCATTATAGATAGTGAAAAACTAAATTTAAATTTTCTAAGAACACTAAAGAGACCTAGAATAGCCAAGGCAGTAATGGAGAACAAAGCTGGAAGGGCTAACCATGGTAGATCTCAAGACTTTTAATGACAGCAACAGGAGTCAAGACTGCAGTATTTCAGAAATAATGGAGAAATAAATGAATGCAAAAGAACAGATAGCACAGAATTTGACCCAGAGGAGCACAGCCTGCTCATCTTTTACCACAGGAGCAAAAGCACACAATGGTGCCAGTTCTTTTAGAAAATGTGACATCCTCTCCACTCAGTTCAATGAGAGTCTCAGAGAGAAAAGAGGGAAAGGTGGAATGAAAAGTACTTGTAGGAATTNCGGCTTAGACTCTCCGGAATGTGAAAGAAAACCTGGATCCACAGTATAGCAGTCACTCCTAATAATGGGAAACCAAGCCTCTGNTCTTAGGACCATTGCAAACAACAGAAGGTCAAGGAGAAAATTTTAAGCACAGCCAAAACTTCTCTTCATTTACAAGGAGACCTCAAAGACAATATCGACACCNTGGCTCAGTAGCTGCGGGTTGGGNGTGAGGATTCCAGACCCTGTTGGAGACTCTGTAAGGAGAGGCACTAAGAATGGCTTCATTTGTGCCCTCACATGCTTTGATTTGTGCTGAGATGATCTGAGGGCTGCCCTGAGCCCAACAGGGCACCACCACACAGGGCTGCATTCGCCTGTGGCCAGCTGCAGAGCTGACCTGTGTGTCCCCTGTTCCTGAAAACATCCTGGATATCCTAGCTGAGGACATCTATGGTGGGTCTTAGCGAGCAAACCCTTGAGTTTTTGAAGAAGNAAAACAGAAACTATTTTACAAAAGAGGTAAAGGAAAGGAAATACACGTCTTTAGCTGAAGCGAGAGGCTGTGTTGTTGCGGAATCGCTAACAAGAGGAGAGGGAGAATTGGACTCAGTGTCTTTTTCTTTCTTGTCTTACAGCAGAATACAGAGCTCGTGCAGGACAAAGAGTTACACTTTTGAAGCAGGACAAAGAGTTACACTTTTGAAACGAGGTTCTGTCCTTCCTTCCCAGGGGCAACTCCATCTTGCTCACGCCTGAGAAACTGGAGCTGTCCCTAGGGGGTAAATTGCAGACTGAGGATACAGAGCCCTCTACTGGGCACTCACCACGGAAGCTAAGAAATGGCAAACTTCATACTAAAAAGGAACATCTGAGAAGTTTAGACTCTCTGGAACCCAGTGAGAGCCCCTTCCCTCATAGTCTGTCTACCAGCATTTGTTCTGTGACTGTCATGAGCGTCTAGGCTTCAGACATTCTAGTGTCCAAGAGCAGCCTTCTTGTGGTGGGCCCTGGTTTGTGGTGAGCAGTGAAGAGCAGAGCTTTATTTATTTGCTTGTTTTATGAATTCTGCCTGCCCTTTGTTTTTTGCTGGGGAAACAAACACCAGAAAGTTACATATCAATGACCTTCTGAAGGTTCATTGTCTGTGGAAGGGTATGGAGGACCTCTTCCCTGAGGTACCGCCTGACCTGAACAGGGTGCTCAACCCCAAATGAGGAGAGGTCCCCCTCCTGCAAGCCTTTGTTGTTGTTGTTCTCTTTAATTGAGCTTCCAACAGCTATTGTTCTTCTCAGTTGGTTTAATACTAATGTATTGTATTATATATTAATATATTTAATGTATAACAATTTATTCATATGTAATATATACTTCAAAATATAATATAAAAATTTATAGGTATGTTACCAATATAAATTTATAATGTATATCATATATTAATAGAAGAATTTATTATAAAACTATAAAATAGTAAATATAATAATCATTTTTATAAATTTCATAAAACAAACCTTATGGGCATCAAGGATGAGATAAAAGCCAATACATTAAGAATAGGTGACTTCCAGAATGACTAAGATCAAAAAACACTGATGACAGCTTATGTTGGAGAGGATGTGGAGTAAGGGGAACACTCCTCCAATGTGGGTGGGANTGCAAACTTGTACAACCACTTTGGAAATCAATAATGGCAGTTTCCCAGAAAATTGGGAATCAATCTACCTCAAAACCCAGCTATACCAATCTTGGGTATATACTTAAAGGATGCTCAATCATACCACAAGGTGCTGCAAGCCACAGAAATATGAAGTAGGAACTCAGCTGGCACTGACAAGGCCAACCCATTAGAGCCAGGGGCTCTGGTGGAGGTTGAAGCCAAAACTCAAGAAGTTTTGGTGATATTGTCTTTTATAGTATTAGCTGTTTCCTGAATTGAATTTCCTGTGTGCTATTGTAGCCTTCCCATCTGATTCTTTTCCCAAGAACTTCTAACAGTGTGATTGATCATTTATTGGGCACAACTTCCCCTATACATTTGGGGTATTTAGATAACATCCCCCAGCTATGTAAGAAAAAGTTTTTCTGTGTCCCACCCGGGCTCCCGCGGCCACTCAGACCCAAGTAAACACACAGAGGTTTATATCATTTACAAACTTATAGCCTAATGGCTCAGGCTTCCCATTAATTAGCTCATATCTTAAATTAACCCATTTCTATAAATCGGTACTTTGCCACTTGGCTCGTGGCTTACCGGTACCTTACATCTTGTTTATCCTGGCGGTGGCTAGCAGCATCTGTCTGTTCTGCCTTCTTCTTCCTCTCTCTCTAGTCAGAATGTCCTGCCTAACCTTATTCTGCCTCACCATTGGCCACACAGTTTTATTTATCAACCAATCTGAACAACACATTTTCACAGCATATAGAACATCACCGAACACAGCTATGCATGAAAACAGTCACACAGTCAAAACCTATCTCCCACAACCAGGTCTTTGTTCCTTTCTCCAGTGTAAACTTAGAGGTCTGCCTTCCTGCAATTATCTTCATTGGCAGGCACTTGGTCAGTGTTAAGTGTCCAGGCAAAAGTATCTCATTTGAGACATTCTCAGACACCCAAGGACATACAATTACAACATGTCTGAATTTGCTGATTCACAGCCTTTAGATAGACAGGGAACAAGAGCGCCCTGGGCTCACCCCGCCTGCAGATAGGAAAGTGCTGCCCCAAGCTAACCTCACACTAATAAATTCTTAACTCCTTTTACTTTCACCTTGGTTTGTTAATCAGCTTATTATCTAACCACACTTAGGAATGCAGTACTACACATGGATTCTCCTTTTTCCCTTCTTAGACTTCCCTAATTGATTTAAGGTCTCTCTCCCTCTCATTTGACCCTGTTCCCTTTAAGAGTTCACTGAGGTTTTTACAAGTCACCCCCTCCTTGAGTCATGAAGAAAGCCTGACAGTCACTGCCTGGTGTAAACTCTTTTATGACCCTGAAAGAATTCAAGCCTTGTGACCTTGCTTTGGTCAGAGAATTGCTGACTGCATGTGTATAAAAACTGGAAACTTCAGAGACTCAAGGTAGAACTAAGAACAAAGAGAGAACAGCAGAGAAATGTATGAGAAAAGAAGCTGTAGGTTTAGAATTAGCTTACACAGAATAATAAAATGAATGGATTGAANGAGCTCGGTGTGTGTAGATTCATTTGATACCCCTCAGATTAGAATCCTGCTGCTTGTAAGTTCCTTCCCCTCCCCCCAGGACTCTGGGAGAAAACCCCTCCAGGCAGGTACCCGTGGGCCATTCTATAACAAGGACACTTGTTCAACTATGTTCATAGCAGCATTATTTGAAATAGCCAGAACCTGGAAACAACCTAGATGCCCCTCAACAGAAGAGTGGATAAGGAAAATGTGGCACATTTACACAATGGAATATTACTCAGCTGTAAAAAACAAAGACCTCATAAAATTTGCAGGCAAATGGGTGGAACTAGAAAAAAATCATTCTGAGCAAGGTAACCCAGACCCAGAAAGACAAACACGGTATGTACTCATAAGTGGATATTAGGAGTAAAGTACAGGATAACCAGCCTATACTCCACAGCCCCAGAGAGGATGGATAACAAGGAGGGCCAGGAGAGGGATCCATGGATTTCCCTGGGAAGGGGAAATGGAGGGATGTACTGGATGAATTGGAGGCAGGGGANGGTGTGGAGGCCCAAATTACTCAGGGTCAGAGAATCTGAGCTTGCTTTACCCAGCAGGACTGCATAAGGAGATGATTTGGCCACGGGCATGTTTACCAGGTGTTTGGAAGGGTCTACACTTGGCAGTATGGTGTGCTTTGATCTAATAATGCCTCTCCCCTCGGCATTGTTATAAAAAGACTTTTGAATAAACCTTTGAGGCCGTCGGGTAGTGATCCAGGCCCTCCTAGAGCTATCCTGTGTTTCTGTCTTTATTCTCATCGGCTAATATTTTCTTATCCCTCTCTCCTCCTCCTAAGAATCCTAGAAAAGGTGGGAAAGGTAGGAACTGGACTCCCACAGTCTCCCACAGGAGCAGGGATGGAGGGATAGGAACTTGAAGGAGCAGGTTGGGCAGGCTGGGTGCTGGAGATGGGTTGGAAACTGGACAGAGGGGGAGAGTAACAAAGGAGACGTCTTGATGGGGTGCATTTTGGGGTTAGAGAGAAACCTGGTGCCAGGGAAACCCTCAGGAATCCACAAAGATAACCTCAGCTAAGACTCCTAGCAATAGTGGAGAGGGTGCCTGAACTAGCCATCTACTGTAATCAGATTGGTAACTACCCTAATTGTCTGTCATCAGAGATACTCTATCCAGTAACTGATGGAAGCAGATCCAGAGATCCACAGCCAAGCACTGGGCTGAGCTCCAAGAGTCTTGCTGAAGAAAGGGAGGAGGGATTGTATGAACCTGGGGGAGGTCATGACAGGGGACCCACAGGGGTGGCCGACTTGGCCTTGTGGGAGCTCATGAACTCTGGCCCAACAGCTGGGGAGCCTCCATGGGAGTGACCTAGGCCCTCTGCATGTGTGTAACAGTTGTGTAGCTTGGTCTCTTTGTAGGGCTCTTAGTGGTGGGATCAGGACCTGTCCCTGGTGCTGAGCTGGCTTTTAGGAGCCTGTTCCCTATGCTGGATTACCTTGCCCAGCCTCGACACAAGGGGAGGATCT